>VYXH01011868.1:0-114734 GCA_013397275.1 Burhinus bistriatus | reverse complement strand
TTTTTTTTTTTTTTTTTTTTTTTTTTCTGGCCATTATGAAGAGGGCAATGACTGTGTTTGGGGGTGGAGGGCATGCTGAAAAAAAGAAAGGCATGATTTGAACCAGAAATAAGCATGTGCTCGAATGCCCTAGTGACTTAGGGCCTATTGGCACAGAACCAGGGTCAAGGAGCATAAATAGAAACACAAAGGTTCAAGTAATTTCTGCTTTGTAGAATAGAGGAGAGACTCATGCATTTGCTAGACTTGGGTGACCATTCGGAAAAGTCCTTAATGGTGGTATATAACATCAACCCTTCAATGCCACTGGTAAAGATTTAATACAGTCCTGGCACCATATGCAGGCTGGAAGCAGACTGATCATTAATCACCTTATCTTCATCCTTTTTGGTTAAACATCCCATTATTCTCCCATCATCTTTTTGCTTTGCTGTTATTTCCAGCCACGCCTGCTCATCTGTCCGTATCTTTTAACCTTACCTCTATACTTTCTTCTAGATAGCCCTCACCATGCACAAAACAAGTCGTCTCTAATTATGTGCAAGATCTTTTTAACCCCCATGTGAGTCCTTCTTAAAGACCCACCTCTGCTCTTTACAGAAAATCACATTGACTTACATAGAAATAGTTTTCAGCTCCCAGTGTTTAATTTATTGTTCTTAAATCAAAGTAAGGCTCTTCTTTCTTGCCAAAGGTATAACAGGTGCCACAGTAAACAAACACGTTATCTATCAAATGAAACAAAACCCTTTAGGTGATAATACCAAACATGCAATGATGCAATCATCTCTAACATCTCCAAAGTGGTAGATTATTGAACAATACACATACTACGGCATGAATTCTTCTCTGCAGTCCTCATTTCCAGTGTAGAGAGACCAATGTGATATCAGGAATTTCCTTTAATTCATAGAAAGGTGCTGAGGAAGAGAGATGTCCAAAGCATCAATTAGTCTAAAACACAACCCTCTTTGCTTTTTTTTGTAAGATCTTTGGTCCTCCTGCTCTTCTTTATAATCTTCTGTTTTAAATTTCTCAAAAGTACAATAGGGATTAACAATGACAGATTTAAAAAAAATAATAATTTTATGCAAAAGAAAGATGCTATGGAAAAACAACAGTGTTACATAAAGTATGGTGTGAATTAATCCTGTAATATTAAATTGGTCTACACTATATAGTCCTGGATTAGAGGGCAAGGAGTAGAACTAGGTGGTAATATTCTGATTTTTCGAATGTTCTCAAGACTTAACATTGGATTCACAGAATAAGTCAGTCATCCAACTACCCTTTGGGCACCTGAAACCCTCTCAATTGGAATACCTATAATCCCTGTTCAGCTATTGCTTAGTGCAGTAAATCTCTCGTTACCCGTGGCTCAGTTTGTAAAATCCCACAGGGTCTACATTTCAGCATTTGAGAAAGCCTGGAATTCCTTAAGCCATAATGACATAGAAAAGTTCTCACTCTACCTTACCTGTAAGCAACAATGATACTCACAAAAAAGCTCCTTCCTCCTCCAGTGTTCTCTGCAGGGCCTGAGCCTCTGGACATGTTTCATGCCTCTTAACTACAGATGCAAACAAGTAGGAGAGACGTGTTTTCCCCATAAGTCAATTGGTCCAGTAGTTTGAACACCTCTGTGCCTGGTTTGTGTGAGGGCAATGCTGTATCTTTTTCCATCCTTCAAGCTGTCAAGATACTACCCTAAATTTTGAGCCACTAAATTTCCTCGAATGGGTATTTCTCAATCTATCTCCTATTGAAGTTGGTCTTTCAGCATAAAATAGTATATTTTTTGTGTTAGGAATCAGGATTTTTGCCCGGCAAACCAGCAGGCCAAAGAATTATTCTTACCCAATGAATATTTATGCATTGTATTCAAAGCAGAACAGCAGCTTTTACAATAAAGGCTGAGGTAACTCCATCCCTTAAAGTCCCGTAATGATGTGTTCAGACATTCTCCTTAAAGCTGGAAATCCTGGACTTAAACTCTTATTCTTTGTCAGCTGGTCAAGATCCATCTAATCAACATCTTCCACATCTCAGACAAGTAATTCAGCCCCTAAACTCTTGGACATAGGTTGAGAAAATCAGCTCCAAATGGATATTTCTTTTCTTCTCCACATGACAGGAGAATTAATGTAAACAGAGCAAGAGAATTACTTCACTCAATGTTGTTGTAGCATTTCCAGAGCTTGCACAGCCTAGAAGGGTCCTCTATGAACACAGATGTGTTGTGTGCCTTCCCTAGATGAGCAGAGGATCATATCTGCCAACCTTCTCAACGTGCTTTAAGTTGCCCATGAAACTTACTTTAAAAGGAAAGACAGGATAAATCTCTCCTGGTACATATAATGAAGGCAACTAGTGATGTCAATCTAACCTAATGGGTCTCTGCTTCAGTGATCGCTAATGAAGAAATATAAGAGGAAGAAATTTTTAACATCAATGTGTGAAGGAGCATGTGGTAGTGTAAATGGGTATGTCTCCTTCAGAAGGCTAAAACCTGTATGTGTGTTTTAGTGGTTGTCTATATAAAGTTTTAGGATAATGGTGTCATAGACTGTCAGTCTTAATCTGTCATTGAAGGAGGTTATAAATAGGCTGTAAGCAAACGTGTTAATTTAAAATGAAACATAATCCTATCTTTAGTCAGCAAAGTTGTAACTGAATTTAAAGTTGATTGCATTTTCATACACCTTTTATTCTTCTGGATCTGATTAGGATCAGAATCAGAAATAACAAAATATCTGAGCAAAACATAACTGAATATTTCTAAAGCCAAAGGGAAGACAAGAAACTCCTGTTCCTTAGCATCCTGCCTCACTGTGCAGATAATAAATCTACAATTAGGTCACAGCGATTCAAATAAATACAATTGTCTCAATTTAGTGATTACTAATTTAAACCATAGAGCCTCAGTGAAGTGATTAATCTGAGAATATCACACATTGTATTTTCAAGGTTTTTCAAATTATTTGCTGCTGATTCTATTTGCTGCAAAATCTATCACCATTCTGTTTATGAATCATTCATAAGCCGTTCTTAAGTTCCACAAATGCATTTGCTATCAATAAGTGTTTGCCAGATAGTCTGGGTATATAATTTTCCTTCTACTCTTTCGTTTTCTTTGACCATTTACTATAGGACTAGTAATTTTTTATGATTTCTGACATATTTGGTCAGCTAAATCACACAGTTATTTCTTCTCCTTGACAGTGTGACTGAGGCTTGCGGAAAAAAAAAAGATAAAAGAAATATATAAGAATTGCAAATGAGGAAAAGCCTCTAGGATCATAGAATCTGCCATCCTGGAATAAACTATCTTGCCTATAGTCCAATACTTTGCATCTGACAGTTGTCAGTACTGGATCCTTCAAAAGAAGGCAGAAGGAATCTGTAACAGCAGAGGGAAAATAATCAGACAACTCACATAGTTCTTTGCCTGAAGTCTGCCAGTTAGAGATTGGTTAGCATCTTCAAGTAGAAGTCAAAATACTTTCTAATGCTGTCATCATTAGTAATTCTATCTGTGGATATTCCTGATACTTTTATAGATGTCAATTTGTTTTCAATTTGATTTTTTTTTGTTTCAAAATAGCAAATGACTGATACAGCTTTTTTGGTACAAATGCTCAGTCAAACAGCCATTTACAAAACTTTCAGGATCAATACATTCAGCAGCATAGAAAAGCTGTCAAAACGACTACAACTGTGTCTAAAAGTACCAGGAAAATAGACTTGGTATTTCTAGTCATGAAACAGAAATTTTGGACTCTTAACTAGCAGCAACAGCATTAATAAAAAAGCCTTGGGATAACAGAAGAATCCCTCAGAAACTGAGGAGATATTTTCTCTGTTTTGGTTTTCTTTTCCTTTTTTAAGGAGACACAAAAATGCTTTACATTTCTTACGAGCAGGTTTGAGTTTTCTAGAGTTTGTGGATTGTTTCTGGGAGAAGAATTAACACACAGACAAAGTTTGATAATGTGTTGCTTATCCTTCAGCATGTGGTCTTTTACCATGGAAATCGTGAAGCAGTCTTGGGCTCAGATTTCCAATACTCTGAGTAAAAGTATTTCCACTAAGATGTACTGTGATTCTTATTCCCTCCTAATGTTAGCCATGCAAAAAATTAGGCATTTAGTCAAAACACAATTATTTAGGCTACAGTCTGGGACAAAGCAGAGATGGGCTGATTTTAAAGCCCGTCTGAAAACAACTGTTTAAGACTGGGATGAATCACTCCTGTCTTAGACACCTATCTTAGGCATCTATCTGAGACACCTTAGACAATCTACTTGCATCTTTTTCTGTGCTCATAAGCCAAATTCTGTGAACTGCTAAATACCCTCAGTACCCTCAGCTTCCCATACAGACAATAGGAGTTAAGTGCAGAGAACTCTACCCAGGAGCAGCTCAGTCCGTCTCAGACTAAAGCTTTAAGGAACAGAATTCTCTTTTAATAATAATCTGGCAACAGTTTATTGAAAAATGGAAACACTGGAAGACAGGTGTTTCTGTATTTCCATTAGTATCACTGATCAAAGATTTATAAAAGTCAGCATTAAGTTCTTTTGAAATCTCATTCCCAGGAAACACAGTTCAGAACAATGCCACTCCATCTTATCAGTAGGTTTTACAAAAAGACTGTTATTAGATTGCAATTGATTCACAGCAATCTATTCATTTTTAGTCAAATTAAAACAACCTTTATTGTCGTGCCACAGTTCATGCTGATACAATTAATGTGGTGTGTGAGCATTTCTATTATGAAAATCCTTTCTTTCCTGCCTTGGTTTATAGCTCAAGCCTAAAGAACTCGATGGTACTGAAACTTGTCATACAAAGTCTCAGCCCAGGCAAGAATGTTATTCTTTGAAATAAATAATAGTAGAAAAAGAATTTGACTGTTTTCCCCATGCAGGAGTATAATGAGGTGAGAGAAACTGGCAATGTACCACTGGAACTGACCGCTTGCCTCATCAGATTAGCCTTCCTTACTTGCAGATGACTAAGTAATAAATGTGAGGACCAGGAAAACAGGTAATCTCTTTTGTCTTCACTGTCTTCATTGTATCTAATACAAGGATATGAACTGAAGACATGACCTCATACAGTTCCCATTCCTTGAATGTATCCTTAATTTCAAGGAGTGAACACAGAAAACAGTCACAGGGAAATGCAGGAACTGCAGCCATATCCTGATGTTGCACAGACTGTGTGCTCTCACAGCACAGCCAGGAACAATCTGCCCCAGAGGGAGCATCAATGGATACAGCAAGAAAAGAAGCTGAGTGGGATACAAAGTCAGGTTAACACAAATAAGCTGGGAGAGTCATGAAACTGCAGGTGTCCAGATAAAGGATAGACCAAAGCATATCTTTTATTTTCCGCATCTGGTATTTATCCTGGATTCATGCTTTGGGCTATATTTTTACCTCGATGTTAATGGAAGTTGCACAAAGCTCAGTGCTTTGCAGAGAGAACGCAATCCTATACCTTCTTTGTGGGCTTAGCGATGCATGCACTATGCTATGTAGTATTGATTTACAAATGCAAGAGATATAGTGAGACCAACATCAAGGTTAAGGTAGCCATTTCTCCATTTGCCCCCTAGTTTTAAAACAAGCTACCCGTCTTTTCTTGAGAATTGCGCTCATGGTTCCTTGAGCACTGAAAGCTGTTGTAAGCCACTGTTGCTGCTGAAAGCCCTCCATATACCAACAAAACCATCTTTCCAGAAGAAATGTTCATGTGGCTGCTCAGGGAACTGATCCCTGTTACAACTCACCTGGCAAAATAAATAAAGATCGGTTGCCAGACGTGGGGTTTTTTTGCGTTACTACATGGATGGCACTTGTGTAAACAAAAGGTAGGGGCTGGAATGAACAAGTGGGGATAGGATTTCCTCCTCTGACATCACTGAACGGTTTGGCTAAATTAAAATACTCTCCTACGTTAAAGGCAGTTTTCAGAACCTGCTTCCTATACAGCTTCAACTTACTCTTTGCCAGCAGATCACAGCAGTGCAAAATCAGACAAAGGCACTCTGGACTCCAGCAGCCACCTTTACTTGTAACCGGTTTGCTCCAGCTAGTAGTTGCAACCGCTTTTTGTCCTGCGGAACTTTCACAAGAAAGCCTGATTTCCTTAAAAATTCTATTGAATGGAAGAGCAAGTAGATAGCAATGTAATAACAAACACAAAAAAAATGCAAAATTCAACCTGCTCATTTATACTAAAGCCTTTTGTTTCAACACATGCCGTTCCTTCCATAAATAACGATTCTTACCTCTATTCCACCTCTCATTTATCTTAGATAGAAGAATTTGAGGGACAAAGGAAAGGAAAAACAAAACGGTGGGTCATTACTAACTCAGGTCAGCTTCCTGATGATTCAGCATCAGGCTCCATGTGTTGTACTGGCACTACTGAGGGGTCACTGGAAAGATGCTGAAGCTGGAGGAGGTTCTTAAATAGAGCTGCCACCAAGAAAACAAGTGGGGACTTCATTCCCCAAGGTTTCGCCTTTTTGTGAACTTTTCTGTACAGATCTTTGCTGCCCTAAGTCTATTCAGACTGATTACTTGGATTTTGCTCAGTACTCAAAGACTTAATCTTCTTTGGGAAATCATCTTCTGAAATACCAGACTTCCCATTAGAAATGTCAAAAATTCCTGATATAATTGTATTAAAAAGTATTTATTTCCAGCAAATGGAAATAATTTGCTAACACAAAATGGTACTAACATCACATTAAGATATCAGGATAATCTCTGGACTTGAGAGACCCTTGTTATTCTGCTGTCCTTCGTTTTTACTGCAAAATCATTTCCTGAGTACAAAAGCCAAAAGTGTCATTTAAACAGAGCAGATTAATTTACGTATTAAGCATTAGAACAGTTTGAGTAGCAAACTTCAATGTCATGGGGTATGAACAAAGGAACAGTAATTGATTTAATGCGGGAACAGTGTCCATGATCAAAAGGAAAGCAGGAAACTTGATGTATTCCTAAGGCAAGCAGTACCTGAAAAACAATCTTGCAACAAGTTATATATATTTTTTAATATTTTTTTTTAAATTCCCACCGGGCTTTTCTTTCACACAAAGGATGAACTGCATTTTCCGAAATGTCAGACATCACGTGTGCAAGTATGGCTTTTTCTAAGAAAAGGGTTCTCTGTAGAACTTAACATACACACTCGTGGAGACAGTTTAGGATCCAATCCAGAAATAATTAATTATGATGGAAAGCTTGCTATCCATTCTAACAGGAGATGGATTGTTCTCATAGGACTAGATCTTGCCACACCTGTCGTAGATCTTGTATCAAGTCTGTTGACATTTATTCAAACCTGTATCCTGATTATAAAAAAAATCATTGTAAGCAAGTGGAGATTACAGCTCTTTTCAAGTTTTGGATCAGTTCCACATTTCTTGCAATTTAACACCTCGCATGCAGAGTACCCAAACATGAGCTCCACTGAGATGCAGTGAATTAAACTGGCGAATCTTTACATAACAACTTCAACCACATAGAAGTACACAAAACTGTACATGCTGTTCAATCTTGAAAGGAAAAACCAGAGCAACGTGAAGAGCCTTTAGCGTTGTCATATAACCTTGAATTAATTTGACTTTATGACTATCTCATATTTATTTTTCAGTCATAACATCTCAGCCAAACTATTTGAAGCTGATGTTCTGGGTTTTTTCCATCATCTTATTTCTCATAAATGTGGAACAATTATCAGTAAAGTGAATCCTTTCAGCAGCTTCTATACAGATTTAAGTAGTTACCAGAGAAAGAAGACTACTCCATTTCCATTATTAAGGTAAAATCTAGTGGTTTTTTCCAATACACAGTTCATTCAATTGAGATGGCTTCTAGTCAATGTTTTATGGACATAATCGCGATTGCTACCAGTAACTTGAACATGTACCTTATGATGGCAGAACGTGTAGGAATTGTCCACGGAAACTGACAGTTAGAAATGTTAGAAGATTTCCAGTTACTTATAGAAATTAGTCCAAAGTATGCAATGTGGACTTTTGGGAGCAACTCCTTTCAACTGATCTTTGTTTAACCTTGTATGGGATGATTCTAGAGAACTTTATGTATCCAAGGGCAGGCTTTCACTCATCACTCTCTCCCCCTCATTAAGATTCAGATGTAGGCACATACTAGCAGATAAATGACTGATGAGAACACATGTTGCCATATGCTAAACGAGAATATAGTTGTCCCTAATTCCGGCACCAGTGTTACACTCTGACACCAGCATTGCCATTGTGCTACATGACAGCAGATGTTCAGAGCCTTAGCGGTTGGCTTCCCAGTGAGGGAGAAAGCAATGACATAGAAACTAACTAAACTCTTAACTGTTACTTACTAAATTTACACATATGCAGAGATTCTGAGCTTAGTCTTAGAACATGCAGGGCAAACACAGCTCCAAAAAAGACTGAAAATGCCTCTTGACACCTGCGCTAATAGTAATTTATTCTTAGTTTTGCAGGCAGAAAATAAGCTCCTAGTTCTAATTCAGAAAAGTTGACAAACTTTAAAAAAAACTGACCCAAACTTATCAACAAGTGTTGAGATTTTCTACAAAAAAAAAAAGAAGATATCTTGTAAACACACCTCCCCATGAATTCTCAGGTAGTTCTTTGGAATAAAACCAGCGTGAAACAAATGATGCAGCTGGAGACAACTCAGAGAAAAACTAAGGAAAAATCAGTGAAAAGTCTCCTTCCGATGTGAAAGGCAGACGTATACTCCTAGTTTATCATATTCTGGGCTTTTTTCATCATCTTGCTGTCTTCACACATAATAGCTAAACCCACTGGTTCATGTTTAAGTTTTTTAAGTCAACTTAATTAAGTTAATTAAGAATAAACTTAATGCCAGACACAAAGAGCACATTTAAGCAAGAATATCTCAGGATACAGATAAATATTTTAATCAGTCAAAATTAAGTATATATTTACATATCCTATTGGAAAAATATAATTTAAAGTATGGGCTTTAATAATTTCCAGGTCTGAGCATCTAACCTGATCTCCAGAAGAAGAATGTGGATCTTTGCCTCTGCTCAAGGAGAACGACAGCTCTTAACATCTGGAAATCAATCATGGAATATGCCAGGCTGTAGATAAATGAATCTCAGTCTGAACAGACAAGTACACAAATTTTGGCATTTGTGCTTCAACTTCTCTCTGTTGTAAATATTCCCTATTATTTTATTTATTTGTCATAAGAGCTCAAACAAGTTAAATACGGCTATAGCAGTACCTTGGGTCTATTGAGCCGTGTGTCTCATTTCTCATCTCTAAAAAGAAAACCTGTTCACAGGAGTGTTTTAGAACTAATTACAGGTTGCTTGTGGCGTACTCTCTCTGGATGTTGTACTAAATGCCAACATTTAATTTTTCAGCTAGACACTGATCCTCTTGTTCACATTTGGAATGTAATGAAGACCTTGTGCAATGTATTACTTTGTTCCGATCTCATCATATACACTTATAAGTTCTTCTTCTTGTGCCTTCCCCTTTTAGGTTGTTCACTTACATTTTACTGCAAATAAAAAAGAATATATGAACCATTTTTACCATTCATGTGTCACAGAATAATCATCTGTCATTTCACAATAATGGTCTTACAAGGCTAAAGTTCATTTGAAACAGCTGAATGACTGCTGAATCTCAAGCTTGCTGTTTGGAACACAGTGAGCAAGTGAAAGTGTGCATTTTTACAGAGTTTATTGCAATAAGGTTTTGTGCAATATGATTGCAGTGAAAGCTGGATTGTGAGCACAATGCTTTAGGTAGGTTTTTTTTGCTCTTGGACATGATCTAAATCCACTGGGAAAACCTGGGACCCAGTTTCTAGTACTACAAGCAGAAAACAAAAGAATCCAAGTCCATGAAAAGCAGAGACAGTGCGGAGCTTGTGTTTAGACTGGAAAGTTTTATGGTATTTCAAGTCATGAAGTCATTTTGTACAAACTATATGAGGAATCCGCCACAACTTATACAGTAAATGATTTCATATATTAAATCTCAGATTTCTTCCAGAAGAGCGCAAAACCCCCAGCTGTTTATAATTTATTTATGTTTTATTTAAAGAATAGTAATGAAATATGAAGTTTCCTCTAAAAGGTAATAATAAAAAGAATCTTAGAATGATATCCACTCCAGTTAAGTTCTCCAGTGCAGTTTTAAAATATTTTGCATAAAAACAGTATGCTGACACTCCATATAATTTTTATCAAATATTTTCATATAAATATTTCTTAATTTTGGGATGTTTTAAAAGGTTTTGTTCTGAAAGCCATAACAATATTTTGATTATCATTTTACTCAAAGATAAAACTAATATTAAAATATTGACATTCCTCCTGGGACAGAAATTTCACTTTCTCAGCAGCTCTAGATTTCATACATCTAATATCCATACACTTCCAATTTGTATAAATAAAGCATACATAATGTTTTAGATTTCTTATCTTTTTCCTCTTCAGCCTCTTATTTTTTTCTGGTAAACAAACAATTTTTAAAAAGCTTGTGTATCCCAAGTATAACACCAAAAGGATGAAAGCAAAATTGATCTAGAAAAATACAGAAAACTAACATTTAACAAATACAGAGAAGTGAAAGTCACCTGAGCTGAAGATACGAGACAAGTAGGACCTGAATCCAGGAGCAGGTGTGCACCAGCTGTTTGTGCATTTTAATTTACTTTGAAAGCTAAGAGAAATGACAGAAGAATTCACCTCTCCTGTGCAACCTGGGTGCTCAGTATTTCACCCTTTCCTCACAGAAGTTACCTTAACCCACTCAGGGAGTCCCAGTAAGTGAAGCATTATGCACTGGCGCAGCAACGCGGCACTGGCCTGCGTGTGACATTGGGAAGGAACTCATACCAAGGTTTATTGGGAGTCCTCCGAGACAGCCTTTTTAAAACCTATAGCTGGCAAGAATGGAGAGACAAACACAATCATTCACACCGAATTACTTTGCCAACGTTTCTAAAAGTAATGTAAAAGGCTCTGCCAGCCTGTGCATCACCACAAAGCCGACACGGTGAGGAAAGACCCTTCTGCCCGACTCTGACTGACCTATCTGGCTTAGAAACCGCCCTGCTGTTCAGCTGCAAAAGGCTTCGGCAACCTTCTCTTTAAAGAAATGCTTCCATCTCTTCATTAACTATTGTTGTTCTTAATCATTTCTGAGAGCTGTTACTGTGAGGGTTATATAGGATTTGTATACCAATCCTCTGCTGTTATACATCAGTGACATTCTTCTGTTTCATACTAGTCTGGCTGTTGCCTCAGTGGCTAGATATTGTGCTTTCATAAAAATAGTGAAGCACAAATCTAAGCTCATGTTGCTTTATCCACAGCAGGAATTATACCATAGGGGCTCAGGCTATTTTGGGAATAACAGGGCAAGCAAGGTCTGTAATATCCTCTTCAAAGATGACAATCTTTGTATTACAAAAAAATGAAATCTGCTGTATTAATTACACTCTTCTGCAGCTCTGCATCTTGTAGGCCTGTATCCTCAAAGGTATTTCATTATCTCTGCAGCCAAGAAAGGTTCGGTATCTGGTACCCAGCTTCCCACTGACAGAAGACCTACCAGTCTTTGCAAAGAGGCTTTCTGTGAGCAAAGGTAACCACAAAGCTGTTGCTACTGACTGTCACAGTGACTCTTCAGTTCTGTGATGGTTCTCTTACCACTCCACGCACCTTCATAATGCACTCAAATGATGCTCTGCAAAACTGCAGCTGGTGGTGGTTACACATCCCAGAGTTAAGGGCTTAGTTCTGCCCGTGGATCCCATCGGTGTCAGTGTGGTTACAGGGAGTGTAACTCTGCGTTTCAAATCGTTTAGTTATCTGCGGGTTCACTATGGTAATTTCAAAACCACAAGTTTTGAAATAGTATGTTATAGTTTCTTCTGTCTAACATAAAGATGCAGTCTGACACTTGATTTGCTCTCTGGAGAGAGATCCCAAGCTACAGCCAGATGGCTAGGAGGCTCCTGCTAGGTCTGAATCATGCTGGCCAATTTATAAGAATTGGAGACCATAGTATGACACATTTCACAGTCTCTGGGGTTAAAATTTGATATGAAAAATATAACTGGATCAGCTAGTGACAGCACTTTTTTTTATATTTTATTGCATTGTGGTTCTAATAGCATTAGAAGATATTGCACTCAATTACTCAAAAGTGAGAAAATTTCAGTATGAACACTTTTGTACACAGACAGAAAGTGCTTGAAGTAACTAAGGGGTGTTAATGTGTAGAAAATCTGAGTTGAATACACTTGGTAAGCTGCTGTGGAAGAAGGGTTCTCCTTTTTTTCCCTGCTGCTAGTGACGGATGAATATGATTATTTTACTGAGAATAGGAGAGAAAATGGAAACTAAGCAAACAACTGCAGTTCCAGAAATTCTGCTTCATAAATTATGCTGATAAGGAAAATGTAGCTTGGTGTTTTTACAATGCTTGTGTTTCAAATTGAATTGAAATAAGTAAAAGTGCTTTGTGTGCATTGCAGAGCGCTTTCAGGAGGCTGTTTCCTGCCTTTCATGATGCAGTATCTTTTAATGAAATAGGTGTTTGGGTTTTTCACTAATGTGACGCATTTTATCTAGAAGATCTTACACTGCACAGGAATAGGAAATTAGTAATTGAGCATCATGGTCCTTTTAGTCACTTATTCTCACAGTGAGATTTGAAAAATAAAATTACTTTAAAAGCTTTTAGATTTTATCTTCTTAAAAATTTTCCTTTGCCCCAACACCTCCCCAGAGGCCCAAGTTTATTATAAATCACAAATGCACACATAAAAGCTTCTGCCTGAACTCAGCACGCCTTGCATCCTTTTCACTGGAAAGCACAATGTGAAAAGCTGACCAGAAAAGATGCAGTTGTGAATTAACATCAGAAGATCTGCCTTTTGCATGTAAATGTAGAAAATTCCTGTCTTCCTTCTTTCTGAAAAATTACCATAAACATCCTACTTTTTAATTTAAACCTGAATTATTTGCTGCTTTCCATGACAAAGCTACTACATATACTAGGAACATGCACCATGCTGTTAATGTCTTTGAGGCCATCACTTTACCATTTGATGATAAAACACTGATCAATTTTTAAATGCAGATGTACATTCTCAGAAATGGGCCTAAAAATGTGTGCCTAAAACCAAAGCAAATCTTTCAGAGAATTCTTTTGTTAATCATTCAGATATGAATGCAGCATTCTGTTGCATTCACACACCCAAGCCTACGGTCATTATTTAACCAACAAATTGCTTGTTTTGGCTTGTACATGCAGAATACTTTTCCTTCCTAAATGTATGCAAAACACCCTATTTAATCTCCATTTATTTACCTGGTTTCTCCATATACGAGTAAGCTGCAGCACACCTTTTATTTCACCAATGAGATTTCATCTTTTGCTCCTGTATCGGCAGGACTTCTCTGCCTTGTGACATACTGCCATACATTTGCATTATGTGCCAAAAATGTCTTCTTTTAGTCACACAATGACTCTTTTGCAGAAAACCACTGGAGATATGCAATGCTACTATACCAGTTTCAGATTTTCCTAATTGGAACCTAGAAATACAAAAACATCAACAGCAATACAAAATTCCTTACTACAATAACAGTAATAAACTCTGCCTCTTAAAAATTTAAGCATTAGTCTTTCTAGTTTTAAAAATTTACAACACTGATTTACATCCTAGTATATTTTTAACATAGAAGGAAAAGCTCTTAGATCAAAAAAATATGAGTTGCTGATGATTAATCTTAAATGAAAAGATTTTTAAACTTCAAATTCTATTAATAAAATAGCAAATAAATTACCTGCATATGAAAAATTCTCGTGACAACCCCCAGTGTAATTCTCATAGGAATTTAAGAAAATAGAGATTCGACTTTCAAATCTTATAATATTTTGTATAAGATTTCAAAAAATGTTTTCTTGTCAAAGTCACAGATTGAAATTTTTTCACTGGACATATTTACCTTGAGAACTTCTAGTACTTTCATTGTTCCTGAAGGAAAACTCTAACTGCAGCTTGTTCTTCCTGGTACTTCTACCAACATTGAGCCTCACTAACTTTGTAGATTCTGAGAGTTTCCGAGTCATGGCTTAAAGTCTGACTTGAAGACCTTTGGAAGTCCTCCTAAGGGAATGATATTTATTGATTTAATCAAAGGATATCAAATGCTAAGAAATTAAGCACACTTTTTATGTACATCTCACAAACATAATGTGACTTCATTTGGATGTTTGTAAGAGAAAATAACATACAAATGTAAATTTATAATGAAGAACTAAAGTTATAATGAAAAACTAAAATGAGTTAATACTGTGCTGGATAGACTCATGAGACACATCTCACTTTCATTACAGTTTACCATGACTATTAATTTTATTTAAGACTCAACTTGATTAACTCAATTCCCATTCTAATTCTAATATTTTTATTTTTTACTTATGTTAAACAAAAAATATGCAGAATACCCTCATGCACTGTTCTCAAGTAAGGATCTTCCCTTTAAATACATAGAGTTTTGTTAATTTTCCAGTCATTGAAAATTACAGTGTAGTTATAACAGAGATGATAGTGAAACACAGCTGATAAATTCTACTGGTATTGTGACTGCTGCCCATACAGAGGCTTGAAGTCAAATGGACAAGGCAACAACACCGATGCCAAGAATCAGTGTTTGGTAGAGATGGAGATTTCACTCGTGGATACATTCCTAAGGGAAGAATAAATACTAAATTGAACGTCACAGCCATTGCTGCTGTAGCAACGCCCTGTGGGTAGCCTCAGGAAATGTCAGTGGGGTAGATCCTTGCCTGAGATTCTGTGAGTGGGAAGAAGCTCAGGCTTCTTTCTTGGGACAGGAAAGAAATGGGGGAGTATTGGCTTAAAGGCATGTTTTGACTTTCCTTCCAGCATCAGAGAAGTCTTGTATAGGTGCTCTGTGTAAGTGACTCAGAAGGCAGGGACAGCTACTTTCTCCACAGCTTTTGTGGACTGTATGTCAGGTTGATGAGATATAAATTGAGATGAATTGGACCTCTACTATTACTAAACTGTCATTAATTCAGAGAACTGTTTTCAACAGAGAGGAAGAATGAAAGATGGAGAGATATGCACGGAGATAGGAAATACAGACGTATTTACATCAAAGACAACTCTATCACAAATGATTATTCAGATTTACCCAAATGAACACAGATAATCCCTCTGTACCATTTCTCTCCATCGTATGCAGAGCATTTATTTACTCATTCTAATTAAACTTGTTTTAGAAACTCATTGAGTTCTAGTCAAAGCAATGCAAGAAATAGCCACAATAGATTTTTAGGAAAGGCTTTTACTCTAAAACATTTCTAGATTGTTCATGTCAGACGGTATTCTTAGCATGGAAAGTGGTCAAACAGCATAAGGAAATTGAGATACACAACAAAAGAGTAAGTCTTCCTTTTCTGTAACGGTGACACTAGCTTGTTCTAACTATCTGAAGAAAGAAACACCGGGGTCGCTTATTTTGGAGCAGTGCCTTTACTAAGATATATTGGAACAGATGTCTGTGGTTCCAGTGAGACTAATGCCAGAAGCTGACTCATTTTGTTTAACCCTTTAGATATAAGTTTATTATATGCATGTAAATGACTTTGACTTGATGTGGAAATAAATCTCAAGTTGGTTTTAATGAGATCTAGATTATTAACTGCAATATACATTATTCTTTTTCGTAGACTTATCACAGCAGAGTAAATTTTAATTGTGATGCTTAGGGATTTTCATTAGCAGTGAAACCCTTTGTGCGCTGAAATGAGAGTATTCCCTAGAGAGTGCCGGAGCAAGCAAGAGAGAATATGTAATGAACTGAGCTCAACAAAATGAAGGTCAGAGCCAACATTCATGCAGAAAAGAGGTCACCTTAGGAAGCTGCATTATTAAATATGACCTGAAATATATACACCTTGACAAGCAGCAAGAGGAAATCGCTACTTAGTCCAGGTATAATCAAATGACAAAATGTAGGTGGATTTGCAGTGGAGTTGCAAGCCAAAATACATCTTAAGGAACAGGAATTTACTGATTTGCAAAACAGAATATGACTTTATTGGCCAGATTCTTGGCACATATGACTACCAAGTACCAATTTGTACGATTTTGAAACTGACACAAAGAATTTTTAAGAAATGCAGATGTGTAAAGGATTTTGTCTCACCAATCAAATAGAACTCAGCAGAGCTATTGCTACAGAATTTACAGAAGAGAGAATTACAGCTTTATGTTGCAACAGAGCAAGAAACAGAAACAGATGTAAAATTTAAGTGAAGTTCATCTTGGGAATGAACTAAAAAACAACAGGGGAGAAAAAACCTCCTCAGACAAACATCATCATGTGGACAAAAGTGGGCAGAAACAAACTGGATGATGAAGACTAATCAGCACCACAGGAGTTACCCCTGGGAGAGACAAAATACAGTAAGTAAACTCCGAACAGCATGGGTACTGAGAGCTGTAAGCAGAAGAAAGCAGGCAAATTATTAAAGAGAAATGACTGACAGAGGGCCTTGTGTTTATAACTAGCAACAGCATGTCTTATACAGTTCAGCTACAAGTCCAGCAAGATGATAAAAGTTTAATAATTGCCTGAGCTTTTGTGAAGCAGCAGAGGCCGCACTGAGTTCTCACCGGTATTTGATGTTTGACAGCACACTTACTCTGTTTCTGGATGGCCAGGCCCAAAGAGTGGTGGTGAATGGAGTTAAATCCAGTTGGCGGCCGGTCACAAGTGGTGTTCCCCAGGGATCAGTACTGGGGCCTGTTCNAGGGCAACAAAGCTGGTGAAGGGTTAAGAGAACAAGTCTTATGAGGAGCAGCTGAGGGAACTGGGGTTATTTACTCTGCAGAAAAAGAGGCAGAGGGGAGACCTTATCACTCTCTACAACTACCTGAAAGGAGGTTGCAGCGAGGCGGGGATCGGTCTCTTTTCCCAAGTAACAAGTGATAGGACAAGAGAAAATGGCCTCAATTTGCAGCAGGGAAGGTTTAGATTGGATATTAGGAAAAATTTCTTCACCAAAAGGGTTATCAAACATTGGAACAGTCTGCCCAGGGAAGTGGTGGAATCACCATCCCTGGAGGTATTTAAAAGACATGTAGATGTGGTGCTTAGGGACATGGTTTAGTGGTGGACTTGGCAGTGTTAGGTTTACAGTTGGACTCAATGATCTTAAAGGTCTTTTCTAACCTAAATGATTCTATGATTCTAATCTGGGATGTTCACAACACAAGGAGCTATCTTAGGGTTCTCCCCTTTACCAGAACTCATAAAAAAGAATAGTCATTGATGACTATTTGAATTTTGTTTTTTTTTTTAACTAGTACTTCTTCTTAAACAGCTTTTTCGTCACAGTTATATACCCCAAGAGGGGTTTTAACTTCCACACTCTGTGGACTGAGTAGCCCGATGAAAAGAACTGTGGCCTTTCAATCAGTTTTTAATAGTGTTGTCCTCCCTTTTTGTTCTCAAAGCAATTTACGTAATATAGCACTTGCACCTACTGATCAGAGAGATTTATTACAGTTGTCAGTCACAGTAAAGATTACAGTGCTGCAAGAAACACAACGGTTAAGCTTACAAATTTAATTCTAGTGCCACTATGGTATTTTCTGTGGTTTTTTTCAAAGTGGATGGATACAAAAGCACAGAAACAAGTGTTGAAAGTAGAGATGTGAATTGGGAATTCATTTAAAGGGAACAACTTGATTATCCCCAGCTTTGCCTGTATCACCCACATATGCATCAAAAGTAACTCGACTAACACCAATAGAGTTACATGGCCTTTAGGGTAGAGAAACGAAATAGAAGATGGTTCACTACTCACTCAGCATCTATGACTGATGGGGAGATGTTGCACCTAACAATTACAACACATGGCTTTGGATTGGCGTGCAACTAAAATCCTTTGCAAAATGAGAAGAATGCTGAGATAACAAATACTTCTTCCTCGATGACAAGCGTTACAGAGTTTACTGCTATGTTAATAGACAGATAAAGGTGTTTTGCATATTTCAAACTATTTAGAAAACCAAGAATTTGAGTTCTTACTACCATGTCTACAAGTTTCCCCAAAAAGATTAAAGTACCTGATCTTTTCACATAACCCTGAACATATTCTCTATGTACACTAGGCAGATGTGCTTTGCCACTCCTTTCAACTGACCAGAAGCAACAGGCTTGTAGCAAGGCTCTGAACCTCAGTTAATATCTCCTGCTTCCAGCTGAGCTTATTAGCTTGGGCTGAGTGCCTCATTAACCCTGACAATACGGCTTCTAGTCGTTCAGAGGTCACACAGCATCTTAGAGGTGTCTGCACAAGACTGACTAAATGGCACTACATTGTATTTAAAACCAAACCAGCACAGAGATTTTGATATGATTTTAGGCCCTGCGTGTATATAGGACTTCATACCTTTAAACTGTTTCAGTACAGCCAGATCCTACATTTTAAAAGGTGTTCAGTAATCCTATAATGATGCTTAAAAACAAGTCCATTGAAATGCATGAGATAACACATTTTTAAACACCAACTGTTTGCCAAGTCTACTCATGTCCTAAACTAGAAGGCTTTTTGGGGTTTGCATTCTACTCAGGAAAGCAGGGAAAAAGAACTGATTGGGCTAGAAACAGAATTTCTAGTGACAAATTAATGCAAAATGGATGGAATTATGAACTGAATAGAGAGGAAAGGGAAGAAGTGGAAACCTTTGCAAAGAGATCTGGGGAGAAGAGAGTGACAAATGTACCAGAGGAAGAGATAAAGTGTCTTTTCCTTTCACTGATTGTTACAGAGGGGCAGTAGAGTAGGATAGGAGTTTATCACCTGCTGTAAAGCGTACTTAGATGGGATAAAAAGAATGGTTTGTTGACCTTTTAACAAGGTAGTTGTTAATGTCATGCATACAACCTGGCATCTTGCTTCAGAAATCAGGCTTGTGCTGAATCAAATGAACAAGGACCATGACATGATGGTAGCTCCAAGATGTTCAAGACGTCTGCATAAGCCAGATGTAAAGCACTGCCAGAGACAAAAGAAAAATCTCAACTAAGAATGATTTGATGGAAGATATAATTGTGTAAAGAAGGTCTGGAAAGGACTGGAAGGCTTTTATTTATGGGAGCGCAATGAAATAGTTATTTAATTCATAACTTGATTCCATTTCTCCCACCCCTCTCTCTTTGTATCTCTAGCACTTCTATCTCTTTGCCAAACAGGTTTAATCAATTAAAAATATATATTTTTATAGTTCTATAAATTTCATGGCACTTTACAGATAATATCAACAGGCACAGTCCATGATATGCTTCCCTTCAGTGGAGAAAATCTTAACTGGCCAGTAGCAGGAAATAGACATGTCTGCTTCTAAAATTCAGAATCTTACAAGTGACCTGGAAACAAGACAGTATGGAGAAAAGTCCAAACCTTCTCTATTTATGAATGTCAGTTTAGATTTAGTGTGGACTGCTATTAATGGAAGGAACATTTCTTTCAGAAGGGCACAATGAGAAAATATTAGGCTTCAAGAAAGAGCAGCAAGGTTTGCAAACTCAGTATGGTTTGAGATCTCAGCAAAACCTCAGTGGTTCTGAGACTCATCCAACCCTCTGCATTCATTTCTCCAAAACTGTCACAATCATTTTTTGCAGCTTGTCTCCTGCAGCTGACAGTTATTTGACACAGTTAATGACCACAGTGAGTATTGAAAGCCATCAGCCACTAATAACCTTCAGTGTTAAACAGAAGCAGGGTGGTCTCTCTCTTCTCCTTGCCATAACAAGGAAACTGGTCATTTTTCCACTGCAGGAATTAACAGTAATTGACGCTATCATTCTGATAGTGCCATACACAATCAATGATAATTTACAGGTGCAAAAGCAGGGAAGTTTCTTAATGAACATTAATAGCTAGGCTTTGAAAAATATAATTTTGTTACTAAAAGAAATGTCTTCAGTCCAATAGAAAATTCCAACCCCTTTCGCATATTAAAAATCAAGAACTGAACTCCGTAAACAAGACTGTTCAAGTAAAGGAAACGCATAATTGGATCTTAATTTTAGAGGAAGGAACTGATAATTGTGTGATTACCCTTCAGCTGTGGGAACATCTTGCTCCAGTAAAGGTCCCATTGAATTATATAAGGCCACTTGTGGAGCAAGATAATATTCAGTACAAATATTAGTTTAGAGTCTTAGACACTAAACTAAATGATTTCATCAGCAGTCCTACAGACCACGCACTTGATCTGAAGTATCAAGTCACTGCTAGGTATACTGCCAAATTAAAACTGATACACACTTAAAAATCAAATTCTTTTATGCATGGTTATTTTATGTATTAAAACTTGAAGTTGCTGCATTTTAAAAATCTAATTCTATTTTGATTTTCTGTTTTGTAGGTATTTCCCCATTTAGGTTATTTTTGTCCTCCACTTCTCATTTGGCAATGGGAAAAAAAGTTCAGTTGGTTTCAACATACATGTAACTGCTTATGTATTTGGATTTCCAAGTATCAGCCACCATGAAATGTTGCAATGTCCAGGTTATAAGGAACAATATAGCATGTTAAATTCCAAAGCACCAACTCCTTTCTTTAGAACTGTAAAGGCCACAAAACCAGCTGAATTAATTTTATGGTTCATTAAAACATTATTTTTACCAAATCTGTATCTACAGACTAAACCAAAATTATTCTTTCCATCTTTTAAATTGAAAAACATTTCTAGGTCGATTTGAGCAGACTTTAAATAACTTATTTGAAAGGGTAATAGATTAAAAAGAAAAAAAACACCTAGAAGACTGAAATATGTCATGCAGCCTCGGCCAAGGCCACAATGAATACACAGAAACATCTCTATCAATATGTCACATGTACATTTTCCAAACAATCAGTAGAAATTAAATCCCTGGCTGTATTTACCCGTTTCACCTGATCAAAATTGGCTGGTGAATAAATCTGAAGACTGAAACATTATAGTCATTGAAAGTGATTATGAAATATATATATAAGAACCTGGAATTTAAACACTCAGAGCAATGAAACTATGAACCTATGAAACTGCACTAAAAATAGTACAGCTATGCTGATTTATGTTATTCAAGGTATGGCCTTAACGTCCTCTATGTGATAATTTGTTGTGTGCAACTGTTCAAGTGTTTATTTCTGTTCTATTTTTCTTCCCTTCAAGGAAAAGCTCAACAATTAGAAGTCTTATTTGAAGGCAGTTTCAAGAAAAAGACAACAAATTTACTATCTCTAGCTTTAAAAATGCAAATTAGTCACCTTCCCTCACCTGCCTGCAAAAAAGCATCCCTCCATCCACACATCTCCGTTGACTGAATCACCTGAAACAGCCTACTGATCAGATTAGACACAAGTTAATTTCTAACTAAATTGCCTCACGACATATCACAAGCCATCACATGTCTCACAAAGTAGTGCCTCCATTATGTGCAATGACATTACTAGGCGATATGTCATGTTCAGAAAGCACCATCTCTTTAATTGCTTGTCACTACAAAACACTCCTGTTTTAAATAACAACAGACCCCAGCAACTTTCTTTTCATGAGTGAGTTTATACAGTTCCATGATGAATCTCAGAGGAAAGGAAGGAGAACAGGTCAGTGGCTAGAAAGGAAAGCTGCCAAAAAGCTATACCAAGTAGAGCAGAAACGGTCACACCTTCCATAATCAGCCAGCCTCCAGCAATATTATCATCCTTGGAAGCTTCTCCAGAAGGACAGGTAACAAATCTGGGCTTTCACTAAAGCTGCTGGTACGAAAGATTTGCTTGTGGAGGACCTTGGTGCTCTTCTGCACATCTCTGAGATAGCTGCACGTCTGCAACTCTCAGTGAGAATGAGATGACCCAGGCAGAGCAATGGTCTTTCAAGTTAAATTGCAGAGGATTGTGAAGCATGGTTAAACCCAGGTGGTTTTGTAACCTCTGGGATTCTCAAGCAGCGTCTAGAGCAAGGGACTATTGGTGAGGTTATGCCCAATTCCTACCTCTTTGAGCAAACACATCAGCGTGTCTCTCTCCGGCTTCTGCGCTACCGAGTACATGCACTGCTCCTTTCTCATAGCCGTGGGCTCTCAGTCTGGCTCCTGGGAAAACTGAATACAGTTGGGCCTGTCATACACGTGGGTGTTTGGGCATGGTTTGCCAATGACACCAAGCTATGTGGTGCGGTCGACATGTTGGAGGGAAGGGGTGCCATCCAGAGGGACCCTGACAGGCTTGAGAGGTGGNGTAGTGATAGGATGAGGGGTAAGAGTTTTAAACTGAAAGAGGGTATATTTAGATTAGATATTCAGAAAAAATTCTTTACTGTGAGAGTGGTGAGACACTGGAACAGGTTGCCCAGAGAAGTCATGGATGCCCCATCCCTGGAAGCATTCAAGGCCTGGCCGGATGGGGCCTTGAGTAACCTGGTCTAGTGGAAGGTGTCCCTGCCCATGGCAAGGGGATTGGAACTAAAGTTCCAACCCAATCCATTCTATGATTCTGTTTTCATTTGTGGAAACAGAGAAGTAGTTGGCCTGAAACATGATTAGGTTCATCCTAAAATGGATGGTAGAATGAAACTAAAGTTAAAAATTAGATTCGGTGCATTTTTTGGTAAAATTTGCTAACACAACACCACCAGCCATAATTACAGACTACAGTGATTAAGGATATTTTCATGGACTGCCACTATCTCCAGGCTACATGCTATATTGGGTCACAGTCTCACCTTTCATTTCATTCTCTATGTACATCATGAGAAATAAGACTCTGCACTTTCTCAAACCTCAAATTTCCATCTTGTCCAAATATCTCGTGTGGAGCAAAAGAGGTGAACACAGCTATCTGTGCAGAGATCAAAAGGCAGAGAAACAGCTGTGTTCCTTCCTGCAGAGCCATTTTATAGGATCAACAGAAGACAAAACACGTGGGGGCCGGACACTAGTATTACAATATATTTGCATTAGACAACTTTCACTCTCACCACCAAATTTACAAACAGCAAGAAAAATCATCTCTCATCTACAAGAAAAGCAACCGGGCATTCATATACCGCTACAACTGCATAGGCCTCATAGAGCATTTCAGCTTTGAAGGTTCAAATTTGGCACAAGTTACCATCTAAAAGAATTTGATACCGTCAGCCTTATCTCTAAGGCCTGTTTATTTCACACATTGAAAGCATCAAACAGCTTGCCGCAATTGGCAACTGTAGCTAAAAAAAGCGGACAAAGCATTACATTATAGTGGCATTAAAAACGTCCAAGTACAAAATCTTCTATGAAAGGGCTGTCAGGGGAAGTGCAGGGGGTGGGCTGTTTGAAAAACAACAGCTGTACAGCCAATATGTCTCAGTCTTGTCTGTAGCCTCTCTGAAACTTTAGCCAAAAGGTACTCAAAGTTAACTAGGAAACAAGTGCTTCCCCTTTTTCTTGTCATTTAACATTTTTGGCCTAATTCTATTTTTCTAGTGTTTTTCAAGCCTCCTTATTTTAGTTTATCACTAGCACACCTCCTAGGGACATTTTATGGAGTAGATTTTTAAGTACGTTTAAAAATCTAACTGGGCATACCAAAAACAAATCCAAAGGCACTAACCCAGTTCTAGAAGTTTCCTATAACCTAGAAATTTTTTGCCTGAAGAAAGCAGCAATTATAGAATCCGACATTGGACACATGTTCCACAGAACTCGTATAAGAAAAAAAGCAGTCTCTCTTCCGCACCCTGGAGAATGAGATGGATTTTTCTAAGAGGTTCGGCCTCACTCAGCTTGCTATTCCAGTCTCGTTGACTTTGATGATATGGAGTTAAGCTAAAACAAGAGTTCTGGAAAATGCCAGCTCACTTGCCATTTAAACAGCAAGAATCTCTTGCCCTTATATAAACTGAGTCTCTGACTGAAAACTAAACAAACCTTTTTTTGTTGTTTTGTTTCTGTTTTACAAGACTGAAGAGTTTTTGGATGGCCATTTAGCTGGTAGTGGTATCTGTCATGAACAGACTGACTCCTTGGGGATTTAATGTAAGCCAGGTTCATTTTGTACCAATACTCAGCTTCAGTACTTCTGATAAGCTTCCATGACAATGGAACAATTACAAGACTTGAAAATAAATAATGCTTTAGTCAATTAGACCTTATTTTAAAAAGGATTCAAGGATTCATAGCAATTCAATGATTGAAAGTAATTTGGCTTTTTCTCTCCTTCAGTAATAGAATATTCTGACCTATTCCTTGTAGTTGAGCCAAAACATTTCATAGGTCAAGGAGACTAGATAAGATTTCTTGGGTCATCAGATTCAGCTCCTTTTCTTTTTGAATTAACCATTTAACAAAGCCCTGCTCACACATTATTCACAAGCAGTCGTAGACAGAAAAGATATCAGGGTATCTGATTTCACAATAGATGAAGAGGAAGGTGGGAAAGAACTGGTTTTCAAAAAGAATTTGTGGAGTCTTTACAACCTTTTATATCATTGTACACATAAGTAACAGCTAAAGGAAAGCTGTAACTAGATTAGGGTATTTTTTAAATGATCGAGGCTTTGCATGAAAAGCTGCATAGGGGGACATTTTTACTACCAATATAACTTGACACTTTGCCCTAGCAGGTGAGGTTTTATACATCTTTTTATGATTGTGTGCTTTTTTCAGCAAATGCAGACATGGATATTTAACTCTGAGGGCCTCTAATTTTATTACCTGGGAAACAGTTAAATTCTGATAAGATGTTAAGTTCTACCAAGAGCCAGATACTCAGGAACTATCACATTGTACTTATTACTCTGTTTATAAATCGAAAGACTAAACTGTGCTTTTTCAACATCTAAGGAAGCCTGCTCAGTTACTGTGTTCTTTATTTTCTATGCAATCAAATTAGATCACGAAAGATGTTCCATGCAGCAGAGGGCTGGTATCTCTTACCAAAAACTATGCATTAGACTTCAAGAGGTACAAAGGGCTGCAAAGGAAAATGGTAAGTCAACATATGAAAAACATTTGCATAGTAGTGCTTTTTGAAAGCTTTGTTTTAAAAATTATAATTCTGTACTAAAAGAGACTATAAGATCCTGACAATCTTTCAATACTTTGAGCTTAATATTCCCTTTAATGTAATTTCATTTTCTTTTACAGATTATAGGACAGAAACCAAAACCTACTACTTAGATCTGGAGAGCCAGAATCAGAAGTCGTAGATTCGGTTTCTGTTTTTGTCCCTGATTTGCTGTTTTAAGATAGACAAATCACTTCACTTTATAGATCTGTCTGAAAAGTTATAGATATATAAATTCAATTTCAAAAACTTTGGGAGTCTTGCTTCACGTTAATCTCAAACCATTGTACTAAGGAATCGATAAAATCATTGGGGGGGGCAATGATAATGGCTCAATAAAGGAATGTAACTCTTTTTATTTGTGTAACACTGGCAAACAGATATTTCTGTTATACTCAGTGATAAAAGTAAAGTTTTGATGAATGCATTTCAGCCCTCCTGATGAGTTCCAAACTGTTCCGTTCGACTGCCTGCTAGCTGTTATCCATTGCATGTGATTTGTGACCTAAGCCAAGTGACACCTCTTTTTTTCTGATGTCCAAACAGATGCCTGAAACATCCTAAGCAGGAAAATAGAGAACAGTAAATAACAAATAGCGAACAACAGATATGAGTGTTAGAGCATGACTGCCTTTGTTCAAATTCAAATTCAGGTATTCATATGGCACTCAGATATTCTCCAAAAATAGAGCATCGCGTGGGCATTCATGCTTGGCAAGCAAGGTATTTCATGAGGGTTGAATGCAACAAATTTCAGAGGATTCACACCACAGTTGTTAACATTGTTTATTAGTATTTATCTGTCTTCAGGTGTTTGGAGAGTCTTGTATGAGAAGGTATAAATATACATAACGTGCAACATTGTTTTTCCTGGATATCTAAATCTTTTCTTCAGATAAAAAAGGCAATCACATATCTACAAAAACAGTCAGTGAGGTGCTTTCTGGTTATTTGACATTCCTTTTTAATTTACACCTATCACAAAGTACACATGCTTAATCACTCCCTGCATGATCTGTAAATGAAAGAATTACAATAACTTCCTGCCTTTGGGGCAGGGAATAGATAGAATTAAATAAGCATACACTGTAAAACCCATTCCCAGAATATAGATCCATGAATGCGTGCTTCTCTATCCATTTTCTTCAGTTTTAATGGAACTTTAATCAATAACAGCGATCTTGTAAATACTGTGCTAGAGCTCCAAGCCAAAGTCAAGAAGCATTGCCAGCAAAAATACCCAGATTCTGATTTTACACTCCTTCCTTTCCCTGTCATTCTAATGATTATTTCATGCATTTATTTTGGTAACGGGAAAAAAAAAGTTAATAATCCACTGGTATTATCAGAATTACTTCTTGAAAATTAGGGATATCTAGATGATAGAGCACCATACAGACAAGCCGAGCTAGAAACAAATCAGAACTTGAAGCTGTTTTTTCTTCACAACCCACCTAATGTGGAAGTATCATTTCTGGTTTCAGCCTGAGCTCATGCTAAGTCTCCTGTGACGTATAAGTCCAAGCACTAACAACACAGCTAAGCATTTATTAGGATTTACAAACCCAGGCTCTGGTTAGACATCCAGTTTCCATGACCTTCACTCACTTTCTCAGATAACTCTGTTAAATCCAGCTGCACATTACCTGCGGAGGTGTATCTCATTCAATTGCATGTGATCCTAAGTCAACCTGATAGAAAAGGTTTTGACAGAGTAGTTTTGCATCCACATCCTCTAACCTGCCAGAAAGAGTAAATTTCTGTGGCAACAGATCAGTAAAGTCAAAATGCATCATTCATGTGCTGTTTTAACTTCCTGTAATACAGATTATAACATACTGTTTATAACTTGTTAAGAATAAAATATTTTTGTAACATTGCTGTTTGCCATTTACTTACGTATTTTATGAGGTTTCTACTTTTCTATTTTAAGAGGAACATAAAACTTGTTAGAATAGAGCAGAAGAAAGCCAGCTCTCTGGTCTCTGGCAGGGATCAGTGGGATATGCTTCAGAGACCACAAAACACAGCAGAAGTGCAGGGAACCTTTCTCTGGGAGATCCCCTCCAACTCCTGCAACTGGTGGTTGTACATTTCCAGACTCGGAGTTGGACAATCAACACTTTATACACTTCAGTCCTTTATCACTTAAACACTTTGGGAAATCTCACCTCTTATGACTGAAGTTTTAAAAATATCTCAGGAATAAAACCACAATGACCACGGGGCCTTCAATTAGTCCCCAAATAAATTATAATTTCCCATAAAAAGTGATATACTTTCTTGATATACACCTTTATGTAGAAATGGGGAAAGTGGCCAGTAATACTAATATTTTTTAGAAGATGCCTCCTATGAAGAAGTTTATTTTACATAGTTACACCATTTCACATAGATAATTCAATAGCACTGAAGCCAGGCAAATAAAGTCATCTATTTTGTTGTTATAAATTGATTGTGCAGTAGATTTTGATAAATCATCCCTTTTACTACAGCGTGAAATTACTGAACACTGAAAATGCTCAAGTTACTAAATAACACACTCAAATATATCTTCTATGTTAACGTTGATGTGAATTTTATACTGACTTTGACCCCGGAATAATTTTTTTTTCATCTTCTTACAAGCTGTCTATGCAGCGTGATTTATTGTTAAAGCAAACCATTTAAATATATTTATGACAGTATGCATGATTTCTTTTCTGCAACTGACCAAAAATGTTGCAAGAATTTAAGATACAAATTTAACAGAGCTAAGAATTCACAGCTAATCAAATACAAATTAAGAAATGAAGTGTCATTTTAAAAATAGAAGAATTACTGCTAAATATTTGTGTCTTTCTATACTGCTGATAACTATGAAACTCATTTGAGTTTAAGATGCTGCAAAGGGATTCCTGTGATAATGAGCTTGCATTCATGAATGCCATTATTTCCATTGGTAAATTAAATTTGCAAAAAGTTCAATTACCTCAAGGTAAAAAATGCTACGGGAGAGTAAAGCTGGGGAAGGTGGGGAAACCCCTGACACTGTGAGGTGGTTCGTCAATACTGCTCTGAAAACAATCATGAGCATAAGATATGGTTTTTTTAAGCATTGAAGCAATTAAGAAGGAAAAAATGAAAATGAATGGAAGTTGAAAGTCATCCCACTGCTGCTGAAAAATCTTATCCTTATTCTTCTGAAGGCATTACAAAGGTAAATGACATAAGGGAAAGATTGTCAAAGACACAGAAGGACAAATAACTGCCCAATTCCCATTAAAATTTTTTTTACTGTTTCAAATAAATCCGCTAGAAACAAATATAGAGCCTTAATTTATGGTGAAATGGGAAACAAATTGTTTTCCTCATAGCATTATGAATTGCAGTGCTAAAGCAGGGAGAAGAACAATTTAGATAACCCTATCACTCAGACAGCGGAGGAAAAATCAGAGGTTTTTGCATTGAACAAGTGAGTGATGGTAATGAGAAAGGTATCAAAATGACAGTACAGAGACATTCATTGAGATAAACCTACCCATAAGGAAGGCACCCACAACATCATGATGATGATGATTTTTCAGCAAGTTCATGACATACAACTATTTGACATCCTTCATGAAGAAATTCCCTAGAGCAGCACTGAGCACTTAGCAGCACTGAGTACTTTGTCTTAATCTAACAAAGCACAAAAAATACATGGAATAATGATTTTAAGCATATTCTTAAAGATGAGAAGGTACTGTTTGATTTGCTGGATGGTGGACAATTGTACCTATGCAGATTCTACTAAAGAAGAACTTAAAATATTAATACCATTTCTATCTAATCTTTCTGTCTGACAGCAACGCATCTGGAATATATAAGGGCATAATCAAAGTATCACAGGCATGTCTAAGGACTTTTCATTCAGGCTTAAAATATTGGTTTGCTTTAGTTTATCTAAATGGCAACAACAGGATTTAAAATAAATTATCTTAATCCCTTCCCCCCTCCCGCCACAAATCTGCATTTCTGGAAGTGCAAAAATTTGAATACATATTTAAGAAACGTGAAACCCTTTTGAGCTCTCTAGACCACAGAAAAAGAATTATACTGCAGTTTCATGCAAATGCCTTGTTCACAGGAACATGCTCTTATTGTAAGTAGAAAGGCATATGCCAGCGTGGTCCAGCTTGCTGATTCCCTTACAAAGCTGCAGAACACCCGTTGCATGGGTCTAGGAGCGTTCACTGAGCTCTGCAAGTCCAATGCAAAAAAACCAAACAGTCAACAAAAATATGGATAAAAATTTGAAATGTCTTCTTACTTCACTGCTTTTTAACTTCAGAGATGCAGTAAAACCTGTTCTCGGCTAACTGACAGTTCTAAGGTGATTTAATATCCTCAGAAGAAAGTATCCATATAAAAAGTAAGTGACAATAGATTGGTATTTGTTATTTCCTGGCATACACACAACTTGTTCTCATTTATGTGGCAACAAAGCAAAGAAATCTTAGCATGGTTTACAGGTGGAGAAGGAAAGAATCGTTTCCAAAGTGCCATGTGCACAGGGAAGGATGTGATAAACTAAAAAGATTGCAGCAGTAAAGATACGGAGAGAGTGGAAGTGTTTGAACAGCATGAGTAACTCTTCATAGGAAAATACTGCATTGCCTTTTCTCTGTGCTTCAGAGCTGGCTCAAGTCTCCTCAGTAAGACAGACAAAAGCTCAAATTAGATGCTCCGGCAGTGAAGACCCAGTCATTCCAGCCACGGGAGGGGAATGGAAAGGAAAGGAAAAAAGATGGGGAGACGCAGTAGCTGGAGCTAGCTCTGAGGACCCCAGCTTGCTTCCCTGTCTCTTGCTGTGATTGCGGGACGGCGGAGGGGGTAGTACCACCTTCACGGAAGTAGCCATCACGCCTTAACAGTCCACTGAGACCTCAGCAGCTGTCACCCGTGCTGCCAGCTTGTTTGACTCAGACACAGCTCCTGGCGGCTTGTCCTGGGTGGCCGACCATTTAGCTTGTGCTTAAAGCCTGCCTTGCTGCATCTTGTTGCACTTAAGTAACTTTCAACAAGCTTAAAACTGTCCAGCACTGTCCTACTGCCACTGAAGTCAACGTTAACATTTCTGCTGCCTTAATGGTGCAGGATTATGTGGTGGAGAACAAGGCAGGACATACTTACTCCCATGTCACTGAGTGGATGTTTTATCATTCAGCTAAGGTTGGACAAATCTTTTATCACCATGTATTCAAAAGAAATCACAGGCTGTGCGTTCACTGGCGTGGAGCCACATGGGCAGCAGAAATAATGACAAGGCAGCGAGATCGCTAGTGACCTGACAGTGTTGTTCTACTCTCTCACGAGTGAAAATCAGAGCTGAATGGGCACTATAAGACCATAGAGCAAATGAGTTCACAGCTACTCCTGTCCAGAATGTTTACTACCCCTGTTTCTGCCACGTCATTCTAAGGATTTCAACTCAACTATGCGTGTAGATAGTATTGCTTTTTTTATATGGCCATCTGCAATGCTGAACCTTCAGCCTAGATGAACAGACATCTCATTAATCTTATTTTCCGCTACAGAAAATGAGATCATAAGCAAGAATGGGGGCAGGTATCTGGAGTGCTTTTGAGGATTTATCACAAGGCTCCCTGTGTTGAGAAATTGTTTGTATTTGAAGTTCTTCAGCGTATACTGTGAAATTGCTATCAGAGCGCTTCTTCCAGGTATTTTGGGAGACACAAATATGGAAGGTTTTTTCCTCCTCAGTCTCTCCATTTTCCCTCAATAACATAGAAGTCTACTGGCTGATTTTAAGCAAATTTGATTGAAGATAGTAATTTCAGAGAATTTAACTCAAGTTTCATGAATATCAGTGACCATGTACAGGACAGATGCCATAGAAGAAAAAGGTCAGAGCAGATCCTGCATCATTAGATGCTAGAGAATCCAACCAAAAGGCGTACACGTCAAGAAAAATGTTGGACTTCAAAAGTTTCATTGCTCAAAGAACCAAATCTTCCAGAATCAATATTCATCTGTTATTTGTACCATGAAGCAGCAATTAAACAAATAATCATTATCAGCAGCAACTTCACACTAATAATTCACAGTTGATGAGCAGCCATTAACTTGTGTCTCTATGGACTCAGGTAGCTGAACTATTCTGCAGAAGAAAAATGCTCCACATCATATTCTTCAAGTTGATAATTAACAAGCAAGCAGCCCAGAGTGTTCAACCCTAGTAAGGAATGGTTGGGACCAATTATCTGCTATAAACTAGTCATATTGGAAAACTGAAGAGAGTTTACGTTCCTCTTCATCCCGTCAGAAGTACAGAAAGCAGTGTCAGAAAATCTGTCCTACAAGAATTTAAGCCTGATTACACATACCCATTTATGATTGAAAAATATAGAACTGATTACTTGATGCAGTCAACAAATTGTCTTAGTTTTTCATACTGCTTCTCTAGCTTTGATGAGATAAAGAAAGTCCTCCAAGAGTATGCTTAATCTTTGAAGGTCTTTTTCTGGAGAAATAGCTTTGACTCTTCTTGCGTCCCAAGAGCACATGGGAAACCTGGACTCAGACTATTATCACTGGACCCATAACAAAGAAAGAAAAAGTGCTTGTCTCATGTCTTCTGCCCACACATCATCCTTTAGGTGCACTTCAGTTCACAGTGAAATCTGTCTTGAATATTGACCCCAACTGACATAGCAAAGATCCTTTGCTTAAAGTGATCCTTCAAGAGCTGCATGTGTAGAGAGATAAGTGCTATAGTATGATCCCTTACTGCAGAAAATTGCCTAACTAGCTGCATCAGTCTTTAGCATTACAGCATGACCTCTGCAGAAAATTGCCTAACTAGGTGCATCTGTCTTTAGTGCAAAGCCAAAAAAAAAAAGTGAGTTTGTGATAAAACAATGCTAGGCAGATGGAGAAAAATGATCACTACTACCAACTGCATATGAATCGAACACTTACTTTAATTACATTTCCCATCTGTCATCCTGGTGTGCTTATCAATTTGTTCATCTCCTATGCCCTGACATTTTCTCTGTAAGATTTTTGAATTGGGAAATATCATTAAGTATAAATGTGTACAATGCCACTGCATGGAAATATAGCATGATCTTGTAGGTCTGCAAGAACTTCCCCAAAATAAATTTTAATTATAAAGCCAAAATAAAGACAGTAAGTAAGCCCAAGTAAGAGAGAAAGTGCTCAGAACCAATGCAGAATTTGAAGATTTTGCAGTATTCCCTCATCCTTAATCTGCTTGGATATTCAGAAGGTGAAAAAGATCTCCTTTACTATATAAATTGCATACTACATAACAGGAAACCAAGTGACATTTAAGTCAGTTAATTTATATCCAATCTACTATTTTGATAATGCTGATGACATAAGTAACTATTCCTTATGATTTAGATAAATTAAAATAATGGAATTATTCATTTACATGCATAATTTTCACTTAAGTAGAAACCCAATAGATTCATCTTTTACATAACTGTCATTTCAGATTAGCCCCCATCCTCAAACATTATTTCTGATTTTATAGCCCCAGGCATGCATATCGGACTTTCAAAAGTGGAAATACATTTAGAATTTACAAAATTCTTTCTTAGTGACTGTTTTGCTGAAGATATTTTCTGTTAGACTACACAGATTCCTTGAATTTTCAGTGAATCAAATCAGAATATTCTATGCTTAATACTGGCCTATGTTTCATCTGAAGTCAATTGTAACATGTTCAGCGGAAGCAGAATTAAGACACACTTCAGAAAAAAAAATGGAATTGCTCTGTTCATCTACAAAAATCAGATCCTGAACTGGTGAAGAGGCTTTTTGCAGATTAGGACCAACCTCCACAGGATGTGTGGGAATGTAGGATGCAAATGCTGCTTTCAGTATTACGCTTGAACAGAAAACACTTTGAATCAAACCTCTAGGGACGATCACTTTTTCTGTGTTGATTCACACTGCTGGTGACTGATATAGTAAACAACTCAATTTTCAAAACATCGTAAAAATTAGGGATTTTCAGGGGTCAATCAAAAGTACAGCATAACTCACAGGTCTTTTTCAACAATTCCACCTATGGTCTTAATTCAACACATATAAAATAGAAAAAGAATGTAAAAAAAAAAAAAAAGAATTATTTCATTAGATAATTTTTATTTATCTGCCATCCCACAAATAAGTTCAGCCCAAATGAGAACTAAGTGAAAATGCATTTTCATTAAAAAGAGCACGTTGCTCCCAAGAAGCTATGAAATAGAATATATTTTCCATTGTGTTTTGAATGATCATATTTATAATGAGAAAAATACCAAAACTACACGATACTCTCTTGCTAGTGTTCATTTTCTTTATACTTAATAGAAAACTTTATTATTTTCTCCTCAATGGAAAAACTCCTGGCATAAGATTTTTAAATTTCAGGGTATACATTATAATATGTGTCTTTGTCATAGGAGACCCTCTCCTAAAGGCAACAGAAGGCCCAATATGCAGATTGGACCCACTTCTTAGGGTAGCCCACTGCCTCCCTGGGGCTTAAGTTAAAGATATGAAGAGAAAACTTCGTACCCTGGTACAGCCCTCAGATTATTATCCACTACTAATTTTTTTATGTAGTCAGCGACGAAGTTGCAATGAGAAGTCCAAGGGCAATTAAGAGAGACTTCGGGGCACTGGGACAACGGGTTAAGGGATCAGGAGCACAAGTAGGGTACTCCTCTATCCTTCCAGTTGCAGGGAATGATGAAGGAAGAAACAGGCAGACCCAGCTGATAAATACCTTGCTCCAAGCCTGGTGTGACTGGCAGAATTTTGGGTTTTTTGATCATGGGTCTGTCTATACAACACCAGGACTGCTGGTGACAGATGGGTCAGGAGTTACTTGCACAGGAGTTAGCAGGGCTCGCTGAAAGAGCTTTAAACTAGATTTGAAGGGGGAAAGGGATAAAACCAGGCTTGCTAGAGATAAGCCTGGTGATGGCATGCTGATGTTTGAGGGACAGTGTGCTAGCAAGGTCCTTCGGTCTGCCACTTCAGTAGAGGTAGGGGATGGAGATCCATGCGGCAGCAAAGATGTAAGGGTTATCGATGTGTGTCTGAGAACAGTCACATAGGAATTAGGGCTCCTCCCCCAAAAAAGTTCGTGGGGTCAATAGCCCAACTGAAATGCATCTACACCAATGCACGCAGCATGGTCAACAAGCAGGAGGAGCTGGAAGCCACTGTGCAGCTGGAGAACAATGATATAGTTGCAGTTATGGAAACATGGTGGGATGACTTGCACAACTGGAGTGCTGCAATGGATAGCTATAAACTCTTCAGAACAGACAGGCAAGGAAAGAGAGGTGGTGGGGTAGCTCTGATTTTGTTTTGAGAAGGCCTGCTGAATTAGAAGAGCTGAAGGATGGAGAAAGAATCATCTGCATAATGAAAAAAATGGTCTTTGTTCTATTTCTGTTGACAGGAGACTACTTCAATACCTTGCTGATTCATAGACAATAAGGGATAGAGGGTTTAGCCTTGATACAGTTTTATTGGGGTCAGACAGATTCATGTCCAGTTCCCTGAGACTGCAGTACCAAGAAGGGTATTCCTTCCACTGGAAGGAAATGAACTTTTCAACAGGGACATTTTTGACAAATTATAATCATCCCAACGCAGTAAAGCATTCAAACATGTACTTAAGAATAAGCAGGTAAACATTCCTAGTCAAATCACAAGAACTGCGCATCAGATAAACCTGAAATCAATAGTACTGTAATTTCAATGAGAAACCTAACATACTTTAGTTCTTTGCTGTTATAGTTCTCTTCTAGATTACAGTTCATGTAGCTAGGCAAAATATTCAGATTATGTGATTATTTTTTTCTGCTCTGGAAATAAACAACAGAGCAAAAACTATACTGAGTAGCTTCTTATAATTCTAAGGCCCGAAATATTCCTATTCTCCTGGAAGGCTAAGAAAAAATATTTGTATTATATTTAAAAATGTATTCCTCTTATTTCTTTATTTTCCCTTTTTTTTTTCTTTACAGCATGTGCTTCTAAAGACCTTCACTGCTATCGAAACTGACAAGGCAAAACTTGATCTGTTTTACAGATATTTGAAAGCATGAAACATAATTTAACTGCATGATGAGTTTGAAAAAGAGTAAGTCAATTCATTACTTTGTAGTACAGCTTGTCCACTAATCTTTACTCTTTTATTTTCTTTCACACTATAGGTTCTCTAAAAAAGGGTAAACTCTACAGATAGTTAGCTGTGAAGTACGGTTGTACCAGCTTATGGTTTAACAATATGGTAAACAAACCCATTATTCTCTACTATAAAGACAGCATTTATATTGACTCATGAAAGAAAATGGGCTATGTGCAACTAAAACCATGGCATAATGGCAGACCCCAGAACCTTACATGGCTGTATCCAAGGGTTTAGGACTTAATTCTTTCAAAGTGATGAAATTGTGACACAAATTATCTATATATCATTTACTGCTGCTATACAGTTAGAGTTTTAATTGTTTATCATACTCAGGAGCCGGTTTGATACGTCTGTATTATAAGGAAGAATTATGTTGGGGTGGGGGAGGGGAACAACTCAACTATTTCAGTGTGGCATTGTATGCTCCAGATTTTCAGCGGTTACTCTTTTATGAAAGAGATAATTCTTACTACTTTGAAGCCAGGGAGGTTTTCTCATTGTCCTCATTGGAAGAAGGATTGAACCATCACTAAGCATCAAGCATTTAAGAGCAATTGACTGCAGTGAGAACCAAGGGCAACACAGCATATTCACTACTTCTGAATTTATTTTAATCTGAAATTAAATTAATATCCTAATTATTGTCTTCTGCAGAATTCCTAAGTGTCATAGCTGCACTCGAGAAACTTTACAGGAAATAGGTATTTCTTACAAGTGGGCATTAGGATTCACAGGTCTGAGAGCCCAGATATACTGTTTTGGCTTCTATTTCCATAAAAATTATACTCTTCCCCTTGTTTCATACTCTGTTCCTTTCTTGAATGGAAGTATTCTCTTCTTACAATTTTTGTTCCCCTCTGTAAGAGGAAGATTGAGCTAAAACACAGGAGGTTCATCAGCAATCCACTAACCCCTCTCTGCTGTAAACCCTAAAATATCAGACTCCATGAATTGATTTTCTTTCATCCTCTGCTGCAGGCATAACTGTTAATGAAGTTGCCAGGTCTGTTGAGATTCTAAAGATTTATTTGTTATACTGAACATAATGTCAAGACAGAGAGTTATTGGTTGCTTTACTCTGACAGTTTTATTCATGAAGCAGAATACTGGAACTTACGGAAGCTTAGATCACTCAATACATCATTCCAGAAACTTAGTTAAAAGCTTAATGCAAACTTAGTTTAAAGGAGAACAATTGCCTTTAACATGCAAATATTTTATAAATAAATTGCCATAAAACATCTAAGTGAATTATTCTGTCATATAATCACTCTAAAAAAAGTTGTGGGCTGACTTCCTTGCACTAGCCCTGCATCAATCCAAACCACAGCAGGCAGTATTAGGAATGTCCCTTTAAATGTCCTACCCTGTTCAGTTTGTGTCCCTATCCCCTCTTTTACTCATATTTGAGTTCAGCTGCATCAAGGCAAATGTGGGACTCAAATTTGGATCTTGGACATAAAAAATCAGATTTGAGACAACACACCACTTTCCTACCTCTGGCAATAAATAAAACCTCTCAATATCGTTATTTGTACAAGAGCAGTACTAAGACTCATTTGGCAAGAAAGGAACAACACTGTGCGAAGTTCTGTCTGTCCAGATTTAACAGTAGCTCTACGCCAGTGACTTAGACTGGTTCTCTCGTGGATCCCCGACCCTGACGAGCAGGATTGCTCATCGCACTTTCACTTGTAGAAAATAACATTTTAGAGTGTTTTTAAAAGATCTATTATTTTTTTACCTTTCTCTTGTAAAGCAAAAAACTCTAGTCAAACACGGAAGGAAAAGAACATGATAAGGAATATATTCAGGGCACAGAATGAGAAGGCATTGAATAAAAACATTGCACTGCTCTCTCAGTATTTTCTCTGCAAGTGCTACTTACTCAACCATTCCTTTGCTTAAAATAAGAGACGACTTGATCCAACTGTAAGATATTTCCTCCACACACCCAGTCCTACCTGATCTTACACTAGAATTGGTTCAGTAAGAATGTGGTGCTCTTCCACTTCCCAGTAAGTGCCTTTCACTTAGTGCTCCTCCATTCCTCCCTTCTTGTAATCTTCACTGAAGCTCAGTGTTATTCTCCCAGTCCCAAATTATCAAATCATATTCATGCTTTCCCTGTTTTGGGAACAATGCTTAAAATCCCTGCTCAAATTCTTTTACTTCCTACACTTCGCTTAGAAAAAGGTTTAAAATGTCTCAAAAGGAAAGGTCATTTTAAGATCATATTCTTCCCCCGCCCGCCCTCCCAAGAAAGCACTTCCCAAGAAAAGCAAAAACCAACAAATGAAGAACAACTTAGCCAACTGGCATATTTTTTGTTTTCCTTTCCCTGTTCTTTTGTTCGATTACTAAACTGAATATTGCAGCTAACCCCGGCCGGAGGCAAAGTACAGTGCACATTTATCACATGATTCTACACAGGGGTTATCACCTACAAACATATGACACACATCATTTTCTGTAAAAGCTCTTCACTCAGCAGTCTCTAATGGCTAGATTTGTCATTTGACAGCCAAAGCTGAAGATAAGACAAAAATAGAAAAATGATATTTTTTTTCCTATTAGGTGATGACACAAGTTTCTGTAGGATGTTAGCCCCTCAGCCAAACTCCATGCAATGAGAGAGTTGTTCTACACACATAAAACTGGCCTCCAACAACATTATTGCAAGAATTCACATGATACCTCATATGTATCTCCTAAGAAAGTGACCACTTTCATTAGACAATATAAGATAAACCGGAGGTCAATAAAATACAGCAGAGTTCCACAAACCAGAGAGAAAACACATGTTCTTGTTCAAGGTCACGGACCCAGTCTGAGCTGCTGTTAAATTAAAGCTACCCTTTTGAGATGCTTAAATTATCTGTGTCATGTGGATTGGGACCATTGACAGCTGATGAGAAAATTACTTCTGTACTACCTCGGGGGAATTCCCACACCTATTAGACCTCAGTGGAAATGAGATAAGTTTGCTTTAAGCTCCTTCCGGGCTGTATGCCAGAGTTTGGCAGAATGCATAAAAGAAACAGAGCTCCCAGGCCAGCAGTCACTTAGGCTTGGATTTGGTGTTTGACAAGGAATGCCTAAATGAGGCAAAGGAGAAAAAAAAAAACAAAAAAAAAAAGTGCCTTGCTTTGATTAGATGAATCAGAGAGTACTCTGTCTTTCAAAAGAGGTAATTTTAAGAGACAAACATCTCCTTATTTCCAAAGAAGAATTGGTGAGTAAGGAGATGGGATGGGGTTTGCAAGCAAAGCTGAGTCAGTAAAGAACCCAAGGTTATCAATTTAGCAGCCACAAGTTGCAAAATATTCTGTAAGATTATTATAGATCCTGATGTGTAATTTCTCAAATGCATATGACAGATTCATCATAAATAATAAACCAATGCATAAATGTAGCTTATATCTTGGGGGATAATGCCACATTCTTTTCACTTGTAGGTCATCAGCTGTCATTTTAATTCCTAGCATTAGGGTCTTCTAAATCCCTCAACACTCGCAGTCCACTTCTACATAAATAATGCTGCACTCCTGTAGCTAGCTGAGTTTCCCAGGCAATAGTTGAATGTAACAGAGCAGAATAGCTTTTCAAAATTGTCATACAAGAAGCAGGGAAAGCGTGATTTTATTCTAACGTTATACGAGGAGCAATATGAGAATAATACAGCTCCTGAAGCTGTTCTGTCTCTCCCTATTTTGCAGCAGAGCTTCCCTTAAGAACCCCTGCAAGAGAATCTGGATTCTTATGTCACTACTAGCTGACACAGACCACATTGCAACTAGAAAATCCTGCAGCTAAATCCCCAGTTGTTTAAACCTTCATACGGTCTTTTCTCTGAACATTCTGGGTACAGGGTAGCGCTGGTCCAGTTTAAGATTATCCAGAATGAATCTCTCAGGCAAAACAGAGGATCTCCTGAAGTCTCATCAGGTTCTCCTGCTTGCTAACTTTTTTATCTTGACAGGAATGGCTTGGCTCCAGGAAAGGGAATTCACGAGGTATTCCTCAAGTCCCTTGAATGATCCTGCCCTTCCTTCATCTTCTTTCCACATCCTACTGGCTAAGTAGGCTTTCCATGGTGCCTTACCTACTTCTGTTCATAGCCCTTAACTCTCCTTGCACAGACATTTATAGGCTCTGAACTCTGCCATTAACTCCAGTAGGGTCCTAAAAATTGACTCTTGAAAAGTAAAAATTCTTTTATGAATCTACTTTGCACACTCCCAACAGGGCTCGGATTATGTACTCCACAGGACTGTGATGGTCATAAAATGGCACAAACATTATTTTGCTTGTGCTTTACAAGCGATCAGTGAAATTCTTGGCAACAGATCTCAAATTAAATATGTGCTTTCCTTGAGTGGCGCCAGTCAGACAGTTCTGCCAAGACATCTCAAGATACCCAGCTAAAGCTTACTACATTATTTATTAGGGCAATAATAAGTATAATCATCATCATCATCATTGTATTTATAGGCTTGTTTTACTTTCTTTTCATCTAGGCAGAGCTAGATAGCTGCTTTCAGAGTTTACTGTTAAGCCTGGGTTTACTAAGGCTCTACAGAAACATTTTCTTTTCAGGTAAGGACATTAAAGGTTTATGTGTGTGTGGGGGGGTTTGCCTTAAATTTATCTTTCAGCAAAAAGCCACAAGAAGAAAGCAGTGGAAAAACACTACAAAAACAGTGCAAGCTCTTGACTCACAGAGCCTCAGCTATCAAATGACTGTGGATTTTAAAATGACAAACAACATGCAAGTGAAAATAACATGTCATTTCTCCTCTCACCCACCTCTGGGTAAGTGGGATTGCCATTAAAAAAAAATAAAAATCAAGGTAATTTGTTTTCACTTGACAGCAGGAACTAAAAGGACATCAACATTGCTGTCATCAGCAGTATCTTGAATTCCCCCACAGTGATGTTTCTGCCTGATCGAAGGGGACACTTGCAGAGCTATAGACAGAGAAAGTCAAGCTCAGAGAGCAAATGGGCATTGCTCATACTTTCAGCAAGCATCAACAGATATTTCATATTTGATCTTAAACTTAGGAAAGGGATAAAGGTTGAGGAAAATTAAATCCATTTCCAGATATTGCAGCTGACGTTCATCAAATGATTAGTAACACTACTTGTTTTTTTTTTCATTGGCCAACTATAAACAATCATGGGAAACATCTGCTTGTACATTTTTGTTTGTATAAAACACAGTGATAATTGTAATTGTATAACTGATAATCCCCCAGATCAAAGAGGTTCCTACATTCTTCTGATTCAAGGGAATTGTTTCCACCTGTGAGACTTCTGTCATCACATGTCAGGGCTGTAGACAGTATGAAACAGAAAAGAGGTACTAAAGAGTTCAATTCTGTCATAACGGTTCACTACTGCATCTATATATATATCAATCATCTGCTGAGCCATGTCTCCTTCCCGTTTCCCTCAACATTCATCTCAAAGTTCTTAAGTACAAGGCAGGATCAAGATGTAAATCAGTCAAATTTAATTTAAACCTGGATCTCCTACAGCTCAGCAAGAGGCGGAGAAAAGTACTTAATATCATTGGTTCCCATTCTGCTCATGCGCAGTCAGGTTCACAAAAACTACAATCTATATGCTCATACTTCAGTGAGGTCCATATTAAGAATTGCTACAAAGTGGTTCAAATTTCCACAGAACGCTAGGCACCGTCCATCTTTTCCATCTTAGGTGAACTACTCTGTTTGTTGGTATGCCTTTTACGTTTGACTACCTCCCTGTTGCTCCCTCCCTCTGGCTTTATCAATGTATTGCACTACAGGATACGATCATAGGATAATTCAGGTTATACGGACCCTCATCTGGTCTCTTATCCAACCTCCTGCTCAAGCAAGGTGAGCTACAAGGTCAGTTCGGGTTACCCAGCTTATCCAGCCTGGTCATGACAATCTCGAAGAATGGAGATTTGCACAACCTATTTCAGCAATCCATTTACTGTCCTCATTGTGACAAAGTTTCTCACATCCAGTCAGCAACCCATGTGGCTGCAAGCATAATTCCCACTGCACCTTACCATCTCACTTTTTGAAGCAAGTTCCTAGTTCTCCATGACTGGTCACACACAGATTCCTATAGTCTCTCTTCAGAAATTAATGGAAAGTTTACATTCAATTTTTCTACTATTTATTACCTGACATAGGAATGAAATGCTCTTACCTGTAAGATTTGGTTAAGTTTTCCAACCAAATTGAAGTTTTTTTCATGGTTAAAGAAGATAAATCTGATCCATGTTCTTGTGATTTAACACTCTATCATTGGTTTATTAATCTCTGCATAAAGTGTTTATAAACATACATTTTCTGCTTGCAAGAAAACAAGTACTGGGGCTTTTCACTTATTTCCTTTCAGCATTCTTCCCAGAATGTACCTAGATTTCCAAATAAGACTATGGTTTTTGGAGGATGTAATCTTGAATACGTTTTGAAGTACACTAAAAAACAAATGAAGTCCCCACACTATTACAATGTACCAGCCCGTCAGAAAGCCAAATGAAAACCCCTTGTAACCTTGCCTTCAATTCCAGGCCAAGCTGGAAGTGCATTAGGGTACTTTAAATTGTATCAACTGCCATCTCCTTTGGCGTAACTTGTACTAGGAGCTCCAGGAGAAAAGAAATAAAGAACAGTCTCTTCTGCTCCTGGTCACCTGGCATTTCTCCACTTTAAGAGAATCCTTAGTTGGAACTAGCAAAAGTGGAAAATCCACCCACATAACTGCAAGAGTGACGAGGCATAAAAAATCGGATCTGGTGTCAGGCATTACTTTAGTTGCTTATTATATATATAATTGATGAAACAGAAAAAAAAGTGAATCTCTGCAGACAGCCTGCAGAACACATTATGGGACTATCCATTTGCTTTTTGTTTGCATTTCCCAAATACTTCAGTGAAAAAGCTCTCCTAGCACAAGTCTTTGCAAAGATTTAATATGGTATGCTCAAACTACAAATGAGGTCTGGTACACTCAAATACGTGGTTCCCATTGCTTTTAGTTTTAAGTCATTTGAAGAGAGGACAGGAAAGTTGCCACATGCCTTCTTTAAACAAATACTCATAACTGAGCATTTGTGAATGACTGAGAATTTACTTTAAAAGAGAAATTGGAATGCCTACAAATAATTGAGTAATGTATAAACTGGAGAACAGTGGATTGAAGAGAATTAGACAAATGGATACACTTCAAATTGAAAAGCACAACTATGTTTTTGAGTGAGACGGCTAAAACCCTGCTTCCTTTATTTTGCGTGACGTTTAACAACTATCAATGAGCAAACTGTCTACGTTAGCCACTCTCAGCCCTATACCATTGAAACCTTTCTTTCACTGTCTTGCAAAGGGGCATATGTGTCCTGAAGGCTGTCTATGTGAGAACCTCAGCTTTCTTTCTCCTCCAGGATACTAAATAGGACAAAGGAGTTACACTTACTTGTGGGAAGCGGTTGTTTTCTGACCCTCAGCTTGATTGCATACCAGCCAAAAGCTTGAAATAAATCACAGCCAGGCATACTGTGCTTTAACCCTGCCCATAGTCCCCAATTAATTAACCTAAAGTGAAAGAGTCCACAGAGCCTCTTGTCAGTCTAACTTGCATGAGAAATTCTTCCCTTGCCTCCAAAACTTGCAAACAAAGCAAAATACCAATAGTATTTCATAAGCACAAGTTCAAGAGAGTATACGGTTTCTTGACTATAAAAAAAAAAAAATCTCGTTACTGTTTACCATAAGAGATTTCCCTACAGAGGGTACGTGGAGAGCCATCAAAGCCCACCAACCACAAAGCTTAGGCAAGCAAAACTCTAACTTCTTTATGCTTAAATCCCATGCTCAAGTACAAGAAGAAAGGCGACTATCACTGAAACCAACTCCAGGCCAAAGCTACAGCAAGGGTAGACCAAGAGTGGCTTCTGAAAGTGTCTGTGTGGGACCCACCATGCTCTTGTGCAGCTGTCCAGGAACAGGGTGCACATCTGTAGAGCAGCTACTGGAAAGAGTCCAGGGGAGAGTAGAGTACAAGGAGAGGGCTCAGAAGGCCCAAAACTGAGGTCTGAATTTAGGCACCTTTGAATTATAGGCTGTGTTGGAAATTAATGACATCTGGAAGCCAAGCTGCTATAGAGAACCTGCACAAAATTGTGTGTGTGTGTGTACACGCATGCACACATGTAAATAAACCTTCCTGCTTGATTTGTTGCCGGTACATGCAAACTGCTTTCTTCACGTAACTACTGAGTGCTATCAATATACAGTCTCAGACAGTCATGAACTGTGACTCATATCTAACATTTGGGTTTTTTTTTTTCCCCCCACTTGAACACTAGCATTGGATTTTTCAGGTTGCTCTGTGTGCTCCTAAAGGGCCAAATTTTGAAATATTTTAATCAGGAAACACATCTGCTATAATCTCTAAGAGCCAGGCATTTACAACTGAGAGACTGTTTTGAGTGATTGAGAGACAGAGAAATTAATCACAACTTTAAATTTAGCGTGAATAAAAAAGCAAGCAACAGAGAAAGTTTCTTTTGGGGGGAAACCTCATTTCACTAGACAATTAAGGCTTAATAGGGTCTGGAACCTTGGCTTGCCGCACAAAAAAGAATACGCCCAATGGAGCAGAGTTGTGCTTAGTGAACATAGGGCCTCCGAGTAGAAACGAAAGAGCCTGCATTGATTTCCTACGGCAAGAGACTGCAGCATTCCCTCATGTTAAAGTTAATTCTGTTTGATACTGTTTATCTGGCCAAGACACATTGACATGGAACATTTTTCAATATAAGAAGATTTAGACTCCTATTTCTGACCACTGTCAGAGAGGATTCCTGTATCGTTTGGCTGAAAGCAGGCAGGGAAAGAAGGCAGCCTGTGAGAATTGCCTACCATTAATAATGTGGTATATTTCCAGGTGTTGTCACTTAATGTCAGTCTGACATATTCCCTGAAGAAGCCTCACTATCTGACACGGGGCACAGGTGAGGTTCGTAATAATGTGCTCAGGAGTCTCAGGAAGGCTGCGCGCTCAGCTTCCCAGTTCGGCATTTGTTTCCACAGAGACAAGTCTTTTGATAGACCTCAAAAGCATCGCAGAAAATGGCTTGGATCTTTCATTTTTGAAATGCAAGTTTTCCCTTGCTTGCTGTGGCAGGCTCAACTATCCCCACCCACTAGTACTTCTATTTCAGGGAGCTGTTTTATGACTAACTCCTCTTAAAGAATACGTTGTAACAGCGATCAGATGGTAAGAGACATAAACAGAAGGACCACAAACCCTGGCAAGCGGACAAGGAGCCCTGAACTTAAGCCCTGTGCTTAAATTCAGTAGAGCGCAACGATGAAAGGCAGAAAGTGCCCATCATTCCCCCTTCTTCCCCAATCCACTGATGTTTGTTACTATTCTATAAAATCACACTTGACAATCTTCATCCTAGTGAAGTTTTTCTTCTGGATAGAAAAAGAGGTGATAATTATGAAGCCTGTTAACAGCCTGGCAGTTTACATATCTTGACCATCCATTCAGACAAACTCCACATCCTTCAATATAATGACGTGCATCCTACTTTTATTTTTGGATCTCGGTAAGTGGTATCAAATACCCAAAATTTCTTCTGTCCCACCTTTTAACACCACTTACAAGCACTCAGATGTCCTGTAAGAACAGAGTAACCAATACTTTTATTACGAGCCAAAATACTTCAAAGATTGCAAAAAAATAGGTTGGATTTGAACATGATCTCAAAAAGAAATAATCTACATATTTCCCATGTTATTTCAATGGCTAAAAGAAGTTTGGGTTCTTAGGTCCTTCAGAGTGCAGGAGATTTATCAGGTAGCGGTCAGACAACACTAATTCTGTAACCGACAGGTGAAGCAGCAGTAGAACTGTCATGAAGCTTAATTGACTTCTTGGAGTAAGACACTCATCTGTAGGGAAGTTAAAGATGAAAGTCTGGAGCAAGGCCTGAATTTCTTTTTGAGAGTGTAAAATGAAATGTCTACTGATATGACACTAGGCATCATTCATTTAATAAACAAACCACTAATATCATATCAGTATGTACATACCAGACCAAATCCCAACAGAAGTCCTCAGTGGGACTCTGGATACTAATCAAAATTCCCATAAATGAAGCTCACTCAGCACTTTCTTAATTCATACCAGGTCCTCAGAACACTGAAATTTAATGCTTTAATCACAGGCTGCACTGCAGTTCTCTAATTAGTCAGTGTTCATGAACATGCTGCTCTGCAATAGGACGCATCCTACAGTGGCTCATAATATGAGTGGGAAGGTAACAGACGCATTTAATAGCACAAATTAACTTGACGGTAATGAGGAAGCCTCTCTGTCAGTGATATCACAAATTAAATTACCTGCTACCTCACTAGTGATGAGCAATAAATAAGAAAGCTACACAATTTCTTACAAATAAAACAGCACAAGATCAGCTTAAAGATGTCTTGGAATCTCTTTGGCATAGCAGCATTCACTCCCTTAACTCTGATACCATTTGTTTGTAGGTAAACTGGATCTTCAGCATTATCTTAATTAAGCTTTTAAAATTTAATTTCCTTTTTCAAAAGAGAGTATCTTGGGTACTACACAGCATGTTTTCATTAACAATGCAGCAGCTTCAACAGATTGCTTTCAAGAAGAACAGAAAACAACAAAAAGAGCTCTATCAGCCCACGGCCCTGGGGGGAGGGAGGGACACGGTGGGACACAAGTCTCTCGACAGTCATCCTTAAATACAATAGCTTTCCCAAAGGAAGTCAGTCACTAAGTGATTAGCTGCAAACTATGTCTTAAGGCCACATAGTTTCTTTAAATTAAACTTCAAGTTTGTAGGCAAATGATAAAGACTGCAAGCACTTGTACAAGAATGCTTTTCAGGTCTTGGGGTTGGGGTTTTTTTTGGTGTTCCCCCCCCCCCCCTCATTTTAAGATTTAATTGAAATTAGACCCTGTTGTTTTTTACTTTGAAAAGACTAGCACATTATTTTCGTGAAATAAGTTAAACAGAATAGGGTTATCAACTGCTGTAGCTCATTCAAAGAGATTCCAAGACCACTCTTGGAAGTTCAGTAATTACTCATTTTAACTGCAGATGCAATACCCTTACTTGGCACTTGCTAGAACTGCAAATTCAAAAAGATCCAAGACAAATGAGTGATCCAAATAGGTAAAGTATGATTAATTTTTAAAAACTTTTATAAAGTGCAATGAATCTTTGGTGTCAACCAAGATTGTAAAATACAGAAATATTAGTCTTCCCCCCCATCCTCCCCCATACTTTCCATGTGATTCCAGACCTTCCACTTAAATGTAGAAGGTGTAACATCCCATGAGCCATGACTGGGAGATAAAAATGAACTGGCAGCAACTGAGCTTAAAATTTCACAGCTCATACAATACAACACTGATGTACTTTGAACAATTGCAGGTAGGATTTATGTCCATCATGTGCTGGTGTTTTAGTTTATGCAGTCAACATGCTATTGTAACCAAGTATGTAAGTACAAAACAGTTAACCCAGCAATCTTTTGGCAAGTAGATAATATAAAAACACTGCTAGTGATCTGCCAATCCTCTATTAATATAAGCGATGTTAGAATAGAGATACAAAATAATGCAGGTCTGAGCAGTTTCAGTCAACGAGGTAAGACATTCTCTTCATTTAGGATTTTCAAGATTTACTGGAGAAATAATGTTTTAGCAGTCCTAGTCACCCGGAGCATAAAAATAAGTGCATACAACAGTATCCAGTCAGAGCAAGCACGCTGACTTTACCTTTTTTTGGACAAGGTGAAAACTCAATAAATAAGGAAACCAACTAACAGAGAGTTCACAATGCTATCCTAGATCAAAAGAAAAAGGTAATGAACTTAGTAGACATCAATAACTTCACCCAGTGGTGCTGGATAAAGCTGTTTGGCTGTAATTTAGGGAAGATTAGTGTTCTGTTAGATACACTAGAGTTTAAATAATACACTTCTTACAAACAGCCCATAATTTTCTTTACCTGCTTAGTAGGAAGATTCCTGCAATAGTTCTTATTTTATGGAGCCATTTTTCTTTCTATGTGAACAGCAAGAGACGACATCTTAAACACTGGAGTAGTTTTGAGAAAGTTCTTCTTTCCTGTTTAATAAGGACAATGAAACAATTCACAGATTGCTTCTGCTGGGAAGAAAAGCTATTTTGCAATAACTACTTTGTAAAGCAATGAAACTAGGCAAAAACTGGAAGAACATGACAAAATATATTTGGTTGAATCATGTCTGGCAAATTTTGAAAGTCTTGAATAAAAATGTTTTACAGATAGATCACTCAAATAGCAATATTTAAATGAAAGTTAAACTATATTCACATATAGTATATTAAAACTGAAATAATTATGATTTTCCAATCACGGAATGAATTAAAATATTGCATTCTCTAGTAAAGTTATCTAAAGATCTATGAAGATCATACACAGGAAGCAAGACAAAAAGGGAAAGTATTCATTTATCCGAAGTATTTGGGATTTGTAAAGTATCCCAAATATCATAAGTAGCAACAAAGGAAGTTCCAAATATCCAGATAATTCTGAAAGTTGTTTTAGATTCAGTAACAAGTAGTTTGCACTTTTTGGCATATACAATGACATTTATAGCATATCACACTGTAAAACAGCCAATGATGAACCAAGAACAGTAAGTTTATAAGGATAACAGTCTGCCAATTGATAATTTAAATGATTGACTTTACAACACACTTTGCCGCAAGTCATTTTTCTGTCTTTGTATTTACTACAGGTGAAAACAATTCCAAACTATTTATTCATGCTCTTAATCAAATAAGATTTCCATATTCCGTGATCCCATTTCAAACACATCAAACCCCTTTCACTGTTTTGTGCAGCTATAGAACTGTAGTTGATCCTTATTCCTCCTAGATTTGGTTTCAGACATATTCCTAGATGCGATATGGACAATTGAATCTAAAGCCGTTGGTCTTCTATGAATGACGAAACTTTGATTAAAGACTTGCCAATGCTGACAGTTGATTGTTAGAAGACTTGAATAAAATTTAGGTTTCCCAATACCTTGTAGAAAACGGCCTTCATAGACTGTATTATGCCATCTGCAACATCCGACTGGGAAGATGACTATTCTAACCCAGTTATTTAAGAAACAGCTTAACAACCCAAGGAGCACTTTAAATAAAGAAGAGGAAGAAATGGGAAAATGGGATAAAGGGCTTAAAAGTGAACCTGAAAATACTTCTTCTTCAGTACTCTTTGTCACATAATGGAATGAGTGCCTCAAGCAGGAGATGTCAAGGGTGTAGCCATCATGTGAACTATTTCATTTTATGCTCAAAGAGAAAGTTGGAGGAAAAGAACTTAATGCAAAAAAACCTGCTGAAAAAACATAATCAAGTATAAACGGAATATCAAAAAGCTGCACTAGAAAACAAGGCTGAGATTAATCCAGTTCAGAAGCTATTATCATAAATCTCTTTCTTTCCTTCAAATGTAATGAAAAGAAAACTTTTCAGCTCTGGTCTGTAGTGAAGCTGCCCTGTAACACCAATTCTAAGAATTTAAGATACAGATTCTAAAACTGCCTCATAATTAAGAGGAACTAGGAAGAAATCTTTCAACATGCTACTTAGAAAAAAAATTGTCATGGAAGAAAGCCTTACCACCTGATTCCATAGGCCGCTTCCTTTACTGCATTTCAGTTTCGCTATTAAAGCACATTATGTTTCAGCTTTGCCTGTTTCTCCCACAGTAGATTTAGCCAGGAAAGGAATAACTTCTCTGATTTGAGTGAATGAACAAATTGTTGAGATTCATTTTTACCTATAATTAGAATAAGAAAGCTAGGAGCACAAACGTTCTATTGCAGAAGATGAAATTGTGTGAGGACAGTGGAAGCAATACTGTTCAACATCAAGTCTTCATGCATCTAAAAGCTCAGACAGATTATGTGGCAAATGTTACTACCGTTCCTTTTCGTACTACTTTAAGCAAATGACTGAGGTCTTTCTGGTGTGACAACAGGTCCTAGTCAAAGAAGAAACTGGTAATCTGTAAAACTGAGATCAAAGGCTGCGAGATCTGGAAGTAATTTGCCCTCCTGGCCATACAGCAAGTCTTTACTTGCCCTTCTGTAGTATTCCATACCGAGGAAAGATGGGTGCAACTCAGGCGTTGTTGTAAACAGACATACAAGGCACATGGTTAGCATGCCTAACGTCTGCTGCTTCCCTGTCGATTCTAACCTGCAATCCTAATTTTTACTTTCCAGTATGACACTCTCATGGGCTGTGTTGCCCAATTTGGTGTCACTCCTAGCCTCATATGAGCAGTAAGCTCGCAGGTAAAAGTATCAAGATTACATCTTGCTCTGCACAGCGAGGCAAGCAAAAGAAATTGTAAATCCATCCATAACCTAGTCCCCTGAGTTTGGATCATGGGTACCGATTTATTAAGTCCTCTCATCCAAAGGTATGGCCTCAATTTTGCAGCTTTTAGTTTTAAGTTTAATCTCATTCCACTTACATAATTAGACATAGCAAGGTAAACATATGCTGATTATCTATCATCATGTGCCTATTAACGGAAGTAAAGACAGGCCACAGGATACAAAAATAATTTCTTCCATAGCTACCCACCTCCTCCTCCCCCCATCTACACACACGCAATTTACAGCCATTATTGTTTATTTCCCTCAAAAATGATATGATAAGGCAAAATGTCCATGACCTTGGTGACTCACTGTTACTCAAACACAGGCTAGTAAGAGGAGTTCACAGCAGTACTATTTCTTTCCAAACAAATAGTTATAATTTGCCAAAAACCTTTAACAGCCCCACAATTACGCAGGCATTGAGTCTGTAACTTCCTCTCAACATTTCTTAGGCAAACCAGCAAAATATAAAACCCTGCTGCTACACCGAAGAACAGTTAAGTACAGGCCAAGAACAAAGCAATTGTGCTTTCAAGGCTGCCCACATCCCCTCGTGCGCCCTGAGTGCTGCAGCCTGTCCTCGCCCGTTGATAGGAGAAAGAGGCTCTGCGTGGCAAAGAGAACAATGCAAGACAGCTATAACACACAGGTTTTTATCTAATAGATTATGATACTCTATTTAAACTGGAATGGACCATGACAATGAGAACACATGTATATCTGTTAACGTCCACGCATCTTACTAGTAATTTAATGTGCTTCAAAGTCTCAGGAAGCACATTCATTATGGTTGACTATCAAGTCAGATTTTTTAACTTAAATAGTACAGGTCAAACAGCTTGATTTTTAAGAGACTTTTTAATATTTTTTTTAAATAGTTTTCACTCCAAACCATTTTTGAATTACAGACACTTACAACAAAACCTTGTAATCTACTCTATTACCACAAGGAAGACTTGAATATTTTGCAATGTTGTCAGATTACTTGATTGCAATACACACAGTAGATGGTAAATTTAGCCTTAAATCTTAAATGGCAGATGACTGCCTTCCCTAAGAGACTCCCTATAGCCTTCAGACTTTCTTTTTCATAACTCAAATACAGACTAAACTCAAGATTAATCCTTGATTCTTTTCCAGGTAACAAAACAGAAAGGTATACTTCCCATGACTCCACAGCAGCCAACCGAAGGATTCCTTACCAAGTCAATTAGCAATATAAATTCCACTCAGATGAATGTATTTAGGTGCATGGTGAGATCGTTAACCTTATTATGCCACCCAAGCTTCCCACTAATCTGTTGCTAATAGATACAGGTGCCAGAATCATTGCCTACAAAGGCTTTTCCCTAGAATGGAAATAATTTGTGCTGCTGCCATTTATCACTCGTGTTTCTAAGGTACCTCTTATGCTAACACGTGGAAGACATTCCAAATATTTTGTACCACCATGGAGGGAAGTGCCAGTGCTTCTGGTTGCCTGCTTGTTCCCATCTGTGTACTTGCAGCCAGCCAGGTTGAGCTAGCTCACTTCAGAGCCCTGTTGTTTCAGTAATATCTTGTGACACAGTAGAGGATCCTGAATTTTGCAAAACTGTAGTTCAGCTACAGGTCTCATGGCCTCCTCTACAGGAAATTCTCTTTCCTCCACACTAACTTGCCAGCGCTGTTTAAACACAGAACTTACACCCAGTGTGAAAGGCCCTAGTGCACAGCCCTGCCTGGAGGGACCTGACAGCTGGTGGCATTATGCTACAGGGAGATCGATGGGGAGGATATCATCCTGGAATGATACGGCTTCGAGTGCCAGCAGAGAATTGCACGACTGAAGTACTTTGGGAGCCTGCTTCCTCTGAAGGCAGTGCAAATCAGTATCTTGCAGTCCTGCTATTCAAGGCTGCTTTCCTTTGTCACAAGATGAAGTTTCCAAAACTTCCCTATCTAAGGCACTCCTTCAGGGTAGCGCCTTACCGCTCGCTCTCCTCAAAGCACAATCCAATACTAACTCATTAACACCGGACACTTAATGTGGCCTTGTGACTCACTGTAACCCACTTTAATTAATTTGTTATTTTCATGTCCTTGACGGTTTTGGGACAAGCAGACAGTATTCTCTGTATACTTTCATTTCCTCAAGTCTTGCCGCACGTGTCTGTTAGCTACTTCTTTGTATTACTAATGAGTCTAAACAACACCTTGAGGAGAATCTTGATTAGCATGTTAATTAGGAAATTCCTAGCAGTCACTTTGGGTGACAGCTTACTCCCAAACACCAACAATAAAACGTGTTCAGATTGAGACATCAGGTTGAATTATAAAGATGGACACACTTGAAATGCTTGTCAAACAAATCAATCTTCTCTCTCTATTCCCAGTCCCTTTCCTCAACTTCTGTAGTGGAAGACCGTAAAAAGCAAATACTTGCATGAAACTAGCCAGGCACTGGCTTCTCAAGCAGCCTCCTGTGACTCTGTTGGTCTTTTTCTTCCTTTTCTTTACTACACACCCAAACACAGATATGGGACTGAGAGCTACAGAGAGCAAGACTAGTCCACTGGTCTGAGCACCTCCTTGCTCCCTGAGGCCTGGTCTGGCCTGCAGCTCATAGGGAATATTTCCAATGATTGTTGCAGGCTTTTAATAACACTCAAAAGGTCAGATTATGAAAAACAGTTTGCTCTTCTGCTGTACAAGACAATATCCTTTCTGCACGCAACTCCCAGCTGATGTAAAGCCCGTGCCATCCACCTTTCCCCATTAGTGACATACCTGGCAGTGAAACATTGCTCCACATTAGTGACATACCTGGCAGTGAAACATATCAGGAACAAATCGGTACAAAGCACTGACCTCCCAACATTGGTTTAAATGAACAAGGTGATCAGATATGACCTCTCACATACAAATATTCCTCTCCTTTCCCCTTCTTCTTCCGAAACAAACATAGGGATAAAAATGAATCCAGGCCCATAGTGGTTTAAGTACTGTTTATTTAGCCTTAAAAACAAATCACGGTATCATAGAATCACAGAATGGTTTGGGTTGGAAGGGACCTTAAAGATCATCTAGTTCCAACACCCCTGCCATGGTCCACCTTCCAGTAGACCAGGTTAGTCAAAGCCCCATCCAACCTGGTCTTGAACAACTCTAGGGATGGGGCATCCAAAACTTCTCTGGGCAACCTGTTCCAGTGTCTCACCACCCTCACAGTAAAGAATTCCTTCCTAAAATCTAATCCACTCATCACTGGTCTCCACTTGGACATCGAGACATTGACTGCAACTCTTTGAGTGTGACTGTCCAGCCAATTCCTTATCCACCAAGTGGTCCACCCATCGATCCATGTCTCTACAATTTAGAGACCAGGATGTTGCGTGGGACAGTGTCAAATGCTTTGCACAAGTCCAGGTAGATGACAACAGTTGCTCTTCCCTTATCCATCAATGCTGCAACCCTGTCATAGAAAGCCACCACATTTTTCAGGCACTATTTGCCCTTAGTGAAAGGGGCAAGGGGCCCTTAGTGACAGCTGGCTGTCACCGATCACCTCCTTATTTTCCATGTGTCTTAGCATAGTTTCCAGCAGGATCTGCTCCATGATCTTGCCAGGCACAGAGGTGAGACTGACTGGTCAGTAGTTGCCTGGGTCTTCCTTTTTTCCCTTTTTAAAAATGGAGGTTATGTTTCCCCTTTTCCAGTCAGTGGGAATGGCACTGGACTGCCATGACTTCTCAAATATGATGGATAGTGGCTTAGCAACTTCATCCACCAGTTCCCTCATGACCCACAGGTCCCATGGATTTGTGCACCTTCAGGTTCCTCAGATGGTCTTGAACCTGATCTTCTCCTACAGTGGGCAGTTCTTCATTCTCCCAGTCCCTGCCTTTGCCTTCTGTGACTTGGGCAGTGTGGCTAGAGCACTTGCTGGTGAAGACTGGGGCAAAAAGGTAATTCAGTACCTCAGCCTTCTCCATGTCCCAGGTAACCAGGTCTCCCATTTCCTTTCAGAGAGGGCCCACATTTTTCCTAGTCTTCTTATTATCACTGATGTACCTGAAGAAGTTTTTCTTTTGTCCTTGACATCCCTGGACAGATTTAATTCTGTCAGGGCTTTAGCTTTCCTAACCTGATCTCTGGCTGCTCAGACAATTTCTTTGTATTCCTCCCAGGCTACCTGTCCTTGCTTCCACCCTCTGTAGGCTTCCTTTTTGTGTTTGAGTTTGTCTAAGAGCTCCTTGTTCATACATGCAGGGCTCTGGGCATTTTTGCCTGACTTCCTTTTTGCTGGGCTGCATCGCTCTTGAGCTTGGAGGAGGTGATCCTTGAATATTAACCAGCTTTCTTGGGCCCCTCTTCCCTCCAGGGCTTTATCCCATGGTACTCTACCAAGCAGATCCCTGAAGATTTGCTTGGTAGAGTACCGTGGGATATCCCTGAAGGGTAGTGAGCTTGCTACACGCCCTCCTCGCTGCCCTAAGGACCTTGAACTCCACCATTTCACGGTCACTGCAGCCAAGGCTGCTCTTGAGCTTCATGTTCCCCACTACCCCCCCTTGTTGGTGAGAACAAGGTCCAGCATGGCACCTCTCCTCATTGGCTCCTCTATCACTTCAAGAAGGAAGTTATCATCAATGCATTTCAGGAACCTCTGGATTGCTTATGCCCTGCTGTGTTGTCCCTCCAACAGATATCAGGGTGGTTGAAGTCCCCCCTGAGAACCAGGGCTTGTGACCATGAGACTGTTTCTCTCTGTCTACAGAGGGCCTCATCCACTCAGACTTCCTGGTCATGTGGCTGGTAGCAGACCCCCACAGTAATGTCACCTGTCCCTGCCCTCCCTTTAATCCTGACCCATAAGCTCTCAGTTGGCTCCTCATCTATCCATGCACTCCAGCTGGTCATTGACATAGAGGGCAACACCCCCTCCTCATCTCCCCTGCCTGTCCTTCCTGAAGAGCCTGTACCCTTCCATTCCAACACTCCAGTCATAGGAGTCACCCCACCATGTCTCCATGATGCCAATAAGATCATAGCCCTGCAGGTGTGTGCACATCTCTAAACTCCTCTTGTTTATTCCCCATGCTACATGCATTTGTACAGAGGCATTTAAGTTGGGCCCTGATGAAGCTGATTTACTGGCTGGAGTGGCTGGAATTCCTTTGTACTGCACTCCAGATGCTCTCCTGCTGACCTGTTATCCTTCTCCAGGCTCTAGGCATCTATTGCTGGCACTGGCAATAAACTGGTAGGAGTGGGATGGATTGAGGTTCCCCTCCCTCAGCAACTTTAGTTCAAAGCCCTCTTCACAGTTTGGCAAGCCTATGACTGAAGATGCTCTTCCCCTTCTCTGACAGACAGACCCCATCTGGTTTCTCAAAGCAAGTCCCATGGTCTAAGTAGCCAAACCCCTGGCTGTAGCACCAGTCCTGTAACCATTTGTTGATCCGCCAGATTTGACTGGCCTTTTTTAACCCACTTCCCTTTCACTGGCAGGATTGATGAAAAACCTACCTGTGCTCCAGAATCCCTTACCGCTGCTCCCAGCAAATCCACCTTGACTATTTCTCACATTGCTGTCGTGGAGCTAAGGTTCATTCAGCACACATCCACTACACAAGCAACAGTGGCGAAACACAGCTGCAATAAGAACTAGTCTCCAGCTGAGTGAAGAATGCTTATTTTTCATTGTACATGGGTTAGTGAGGAAGGGAAAATGCCCATCATTTGTCTCAGTTGAATTATTTTTCTTTTCAATAAGATTTTTTTAATATGGATGAATTCTCAAAGTGTCCCAGTTCTCTCACATAATTTCCCACTGAGACGTGCTTTAATCTGGTATTAGTCTCAGTGTTTTCAATGGGGTTACACAAAGTACAAGGACTTTTGCAGATAACTATGCACTAAGATTAGGCAAAGGCTGAGTGATACTATCCCAGGTGTCTACCCTAACCCATGGAGGAAAGTTTCTACCCTGGAAATAATGCCATATTTGTTTATGGTGTATTACCAAAAGTATTTAACTAAATTGGGGCTGGAAGTTTTTTACTGGACTGTGATCTGTGGCAGCTGAATAGAGAAACATCACCCATCCTACCATTTCCACTCGAAGGATGGTGATCCCCAATAGGTGGTAACTCTGTAAACATCACCAAAATCTGACCTTACCCACCAGAGCTCCAGGACATTACTCATCACCACTTCACAACGGGAGATACATCTCATTTATCCTGAGCCACCTGGAGTACAGACAGCTCCTGCAAACCCATAGCCCTTCTTCGTTTCCATCCCCCTCCACAAGAGACAACTTGGATGGCCCACTTTGACTAGACAGATAATGTTTAGGAGACTAACATTAAGCTAGATCCTATCCTTAGTGTGCCAGAATCTAGCCGGTTTTAGCAGAGAAGGGATAAAATCAGTAAAACCTGAGGTCTTCCCTCATGGTTCAGAACTATTATTTTCACTGCCTGCCTTTTGATCACTTTTGCTTTCACTAACCTTGTTGTGGATTAGGTCAGCTTCAACACAAAATTAACTGTGTCAACTTTAACGCACCATTCAGGTCTAGAAATCTCTTGCAGTAAAATGCTGCCACAAAAGAGTATTCTTTGCTGGTGTCTAGGTCAGTCAATAATTTATTCTAGTGGCAATAAGTTATTTGACACAAAGATAGGGGGACATATACAGACACAGAAGATTTGTGTTCAGACAAGTGAGGTTATTAAAAAGCAAGCAAAGAAATGCTAATTTTCAGTCTGAAGGTTTGAGATGGGGACTGGGGGAGCTACTGCTTCTGTCACCAACTCAAGTCCCCTGGTAAGTAAAAGCCTTGGGTAAGACCATTCATAAAATTTAGACTCTTCTTGTTTATGTTACTTGTGGTTGCAGAAGGCTGAAAAGGTCACATTCTGGAGGTTTATTCGTAAGTTTGGAGACTTAATACTTTGATGGAAAAATAAAAGGCATCAATAAGAGAGGCACAGTAAGGCAACAAAGGTGGGAGAGAGGAAGGGAATTCAGTGAACAGATTTCACACTAGCCAAGATGAAGCGGAAAGGAAAGAAAGAATATGGAGCAGTGAAAAAATAAGTTCCATAATAGCTGTTTTGCCAAGTGTGAGCTATTAAGAAAAATAAGGGTGGGTAGATGGAAAAGTTGGTCCTGAAATCTACAGCAGAGTTCTCAACATCACAGAAAGATGGTACCACAAAACAAAAGCATGTAATTCAAATAAATCAGAGGAGGAACTGGATTTAAGTAGTACTGCTGCTCATTACGTGTAGGTGTGGTATGCCTTACATAGGTGCAATAAGGTACTTATCTGGAGGGACATGAAGTTTATGGAAAGTTTGGAAGTCTGGGAAAAAACACAAAGAAAAATGCAACAGCTCCACTTCTACAGAGAAAGAGGAAGGAAACTGCATTATAAATATATCTACATTAGTTATTTTTCTCTTTGAAAGTAATATTTAATTACTTTTTTAAGAGTGAAAAATGTATTATGCGTAATTTATTTATGAAACAGAAAGTACCGCTGGGCAGGTTTATGTAATAAATACCTATATGTTCTTTATTTTAGAATAATGACAAATATATGCAATGCTTGAGATGGAGCTGTTCTGCATATTAAGGCATTTACATTTACTGTTTGCCTGTAGACATTTGTAAAGTAAGAAAAAATAAGACAGTGGAAATACAACACGTCAATATTATTGACTTTTTAGCAGAAAGGTATTTACATACTGCATCTGAGCCCTACCCCATATTGAAAACATAGTGCTTTAATGCAGATGCAGGAGAAAAGTATGTTTTGTAGAGGTAAAAACTGGAAAATGAATGTGGCATTCCTACATATTCATTGAAAAGTAGCTCCAGGGCATGTAGATATACACAGAATATAGGCATTGGACCTGTATACTGGTATAAATTCAAGATAAAATCACATAATTTGAAATTCTAATTAATTTTGGAATGCATTTGGAAGAATTGAAGTGTAGCAGTAATATAATTTTCAACGTTGAGGATTCTTTCAGTATTCATTGACAATATTTCACAAAAAAATCATTTTTCCTCCCTCAGCAGCTCCCCAGATTTCTGGATTTTCCTTGTTTTTCCTCAGGCGAAAGAATAAAACAAACAACAACAAAAGAACAGACACTTTCTCCTCTACCATCAAAGCCCAAGAAACCTGCATGATAAAATGAGAAGTATGTGTTTTGCCCTTAAAGTTTCTTAGTGTTTTCTTGATCTCAGATCTCTTTACGAAACATAGGTAATGGGAAGAGTACTTTACTCAATTTGCTAATTTCTTGACGGAAAACTATGAGAAAAAGGCAGGTGGAATAATGGCTTTCTCCAAGTCAAGGGAAAAGACTGGAACCTAAATTTCACCCAGGCTATTCATTCATTTCTATCTTGCAATTCTTAACAGAGTGTTTTTTTCAAGTTGTGCTTCACATGCTTTTTGCAAGAGCAGCCTATTAGTGTCAAACTGTAATAGCATCAAATTAGGTGACGTGAGCATTGAGGCCTTGAAGCCAAGTATTTTTGCATTACGGCAAGAATGCCTGTGTAGAATGAATTGTGCAGTCCCAACGCATGTTGGTAGTCATGGTTTTATCTGTTCTGTTGTACTGTTTTACTAAGGAGAGAAAGGCAAGATAAAGTCCTTAGTACGTATGACCCAGAATCACAAAGCATTTAGGTGGCTACATCCCTGTCAATGAGATGTAGGCTTTTAATGTGTTCGTGAATTGAAAACAGCGTAAGTAAGGAGACTGTCTGGATATTGGTTTGATTTCCCAGAAAACGTACAGTATATATTGATTTGAAAAGCTACTTGGGTCCAATCCAAAACCCACCGAAACAAGTAGAAAGTCTCCTACAGGCCTCAATAGGCTTTGGTAAAGGATAGTGTTGCCTCCAGCCTGATTTCCTGTTGAGAGTGGAGTAGTGGATTATCTGGTAGTTTACGATTCCTGGAGATTTCACCTTGTTTCAATATTAGATTTACAAACATAGAAACACACAGATGAGAACACTGCAGAGTGTGGATTATTATTCCTTACATATTAAGAATCATAAAACCAGTCTCCTTTCACCAACAAGGTTAATAAATGCCCATGTTCCACAAATTTCATACTTAAGAGATGCCAGTGAAAGAATTACGGTAACATTTTACATATACAGTAGCATACAGCTGCAGCATGTTTAGACACAGTATCCTCATTTGCTTTTAATTAGTAGAGGGAGAAGGGAAAAATCCTGATTCCTTGACAGCATTAGATTATGCATAAAGACAGTCACAACATATATTTATCAAATTATATCTTAATTTACAGCCAGTAACTTCCAGCTCTTTGAATATATCCCTAATTAGTACACAATATCCAATAACCGTCTTTCAGCATGTGTGGCACTGTGTTATTGTGATGGAATATTTCACTAAAGATGCTGAGGCTGGATTAAAAAAACGCAGACTTACTTAGAAGTTTAAGAAGGTACTTGTTTTAACTGAACAGTTCCCAGTGCACAGACAGCCTTGCTGAAATTCTGTAATGAAGAATATTATTTAATTATCACTGTAGCCATTAGTGGGCCTATATAATGAAATACTGGTGATGTCCTTGGCTTTGTTCTGCAGATAATTTAAGAATTATCCTTTATGCTGGTGCAGACCAACTACAAAAGCCTGCTGCTGAAGTTCTCTTCCTTGTTGGCGTATGCTCTTTGTTCTGTTCTCTGTAATTACTATGCCCCTAGTACACACTTGAATACACTAGAGACAAGAATAGAAAACATAAAATATTTAATACTAAACCTTCAAGGTGAGTACACACACACGGATATACATAAATCCTCTACTTACTATTAAAAACCTGTACCTACCTTGTTGTTTTAGACTGAGCACCCTACAGAAGAACCTTTCTCTATATCTTAGCAATGCTATAGGGACCACAAGCCAAAAAAACCATGAAACAAACAAACATTAAAGTTACTTTCCAATTTCAACCTTACCCAGAGCAGATGGAGCAGAAAATCATACTTCCCATGTGGGGATCTCTCGCCTGCATTGAAAGGCAGCACAATATTCTAGCAGTCTTCAGATAGCATTTGTCCCTTGGGATATTGTAAGCTACTAACACTGATTAAGAAGCTCCCAACTATGTATAATCTTTGCCAAGGCTGACGCAAAACCAGCTGCCCATTCAGAGCCAAAAATGGTGGTTTTGAGGCCCTGGTGTTTGCTCTGCCCAGCAGATGCTGAATGAACAGCCATTAATTACAGCACATATTTATGCCAGTGTTCTTCCCGGTTGGAATACAATTCAGTGCATTTCTCTTTGTGCAGAACACAACAGTTTTTAATAGACTAGAGGGAAAGATGCAGCAAGAAAGTGTAATTTACTTACCGTTCTCCTCCTCCTGCACTTCTATTTGAAAAAACATTCTCCAGAAAAAAAACTGTAGAGCCCATATATCCCAGCAGGCTCATGATGGACTCCTTCACTCTTACCAACACAGAGGTACAAAGAAGCTGTTCTATCACAATTCCCACAAAAATCAGAGGACTTTGAAATGTCTTTTTTTATATTCCACTCCTTAGTTTTCCTTCCAGTCTGTCCCTTTCCCATTTGAGATTTGACGTGTACATTTAAACTCAAGCCAGAATAGAAGAAAAAAATTACTCAGTATCTTTCCAGGAAGAACTCAAATACCATGATTTTGTGACAGAGTTTGGGTGGGATTTTGGGGTTGTTTTTTTTTTTTTTTTCCAGCTTTTTCCACTAGCATTTTCCTATTCATTTGAACAAGCAACCACCCACAAGCTACCCTGATACAAACACTCATCAAACATCACCGAACCCCAAAAATTCAAATGTTCCTTTCCTCTACATTGCTCTGGCTTTTACATGAATGCATATTTAATCTGATTCCAAACCATAAAATTCTTTGTATTTCAGTGTTTTCAAACTTCTCTCGCTATAACCAAAGCCACGTTATGCTTTCTTTATCAGGAAAACAGGCTCTTCCTCTCAGCCTCTTGATCAAAGTTCACATCCCCCGTCTCCAGCTGTCACTCAGGCAGTCGCACTCGGAAACTCACGGCACCTGTCATTCAAGCAATCTGGGGGGCAGAACACCCTCGGTGGTGCTCTCTTGACCCTTGTAAAGCCAGCAGCAGTGTTCCTCGGCACAACAGATTAACCTGCTACTCATGCTTCTTTCTTCCTCTGGCTGCATCTGACTTCTCGTCTCCACTATAGAATAAGTTAATCTGTAGTCACTGCAAAACCGTGTCAGTTGGCTGCTAGATTTTATCCTCTCCTGCCCCAGAAAGCAAGGTGGTTTGGATCTGGATTCATTTTTACCTGAATTACTGAAGTCGAAGGGGACAAGCTTGGATATCCAACTTCATTCCCACTTAGGCATTCATTGCAATAAGCTCAGCTTCCAAATCAACAACCTTGGCACTCCTGGGGAATGAAATGAAGTTATCACAGCCACTGCCTGTGCCAAGGGTGCAGTGACAATCACTCCCACACTGTGGAGTATGGGTGCATGTGGGTAATAAATTGGGATGCTCTTCTCAAATTAACAGCAATATTGTAATGAAAATGTCAATAAATCTCTTTTCTAAGTTACAGTTGCCTTAAGTAGCAGCGAAGTGACAGTAGAGAAAAAGCTAATTAAGGAAGTATTGGAGGTACCTTTTACTACCTCCCACATTAATGCTTCATTAAGGAACTGGAACTGCTCTTGAACTAGAATGATAACAGCATGCACATGTTCAGGAGAGCATAAATGATAATATGAAGTGCAGGACAATAGAAAACACAGGTTTAAATGATAATCAGCCTTAAACATAATCTAAAATTTGTATTTTATTTTCAAAATATAAATATTAAGGTTGGATGGGGCTTTGAGCAACCTGGTCCAGTGGAAGGTGTCCCTGGCCATGGCAGAGGGGTTGGAACTAGATGATCTTTAAGGTCCCTTCCAACCCAAACTGTTCTATGATTCTATGAAGTCCCAAGCACATTCAAATCAAAACTGGTTTCCATGGGTTTTGTGGAGACATGCAGATCAACCCTAGCCTGCATGGAAATATTTCTTGCAAACTCTTGATCAAAACTGAATCCACAAGTTTCACTTACAATTAAAATTCCCCACACTGAATATTGTTTCATGGCAAATATTAACAAAAAGGCAAAAAGCATTAATCTATTAACTGCTACCTAAATATTTTGATTAGATTCTGAAAGTCAGGAAATTTCATATAAGACACCAAAAGACCACAAAAAAGATCTGCATGTTCCATAGAGAGCAGGTAACAAAGGTTATGAAGGCTAAAGCTTTGATGACCTGGCATTTTTTATATTCATTAAAAATAAAATAGGCATGTGCCTGCTATACCCCACACTAAGGCAACGTAACAGTATGCATAATCTTCTAGTACGAAATTAGCATTCAAAACACAAGACTAACAAAAGACTAGCTTCTGAACTATCTTAGAACAAAACCAAAAATCCTGATCAAACCCTGTTAATATAGGATAGATAAATGTTGAGCTGTCCTGCTATTTTTTCACATGTAGTTCCCATTTCCTTCCTCACAAAAGGGAATGGTTTCCAATGCAGTATTATAACAGTGTATTTTTATAAATTTGGTAAACATAAGTGAATGTTAGGATCTCTGCAGCAAAGAAGGGAAAATATTCAAATGAATGACAGGTCTCTACCCATGAATACATCCTATGTTCAGGGATACTTAATGCAGGAAGGGGGGCTGCCAAATCCAGAATCTCTGTAATCAGTGTTTGGCACCTTCTGCAGTGCAAGGATGAGCTCTATCTGCAGAGACAGCTGCCATTAAGTCCTTCCTATGTTCCAGAGAGGGAATGTCATCAGGACAGATCTTCTCATTGATACGTTTCAGGCTAGAGGATGTGGCCTGAAAGCTTTTACTAAATGCAAATGTAAAGTTCAGAAGCTTGGATCACACTGGCATGGATGCCAATAAAAATGTAAGCGAAAAAAGTCCATTTCTTCTCCTTTGATTAGAAGGTACATGTTCAGCTTTCACCTTCTACGGTCTTAAGTGTCTCAACTAACCACCAAGCTAGCCGTCATTATACAGCACTTACACACTGAGGAAATTTGCCAGTGTAAAGGCTCTTGGTTCCACCCATTCAGGCTCGCTGTACATTTGGCAGAAAAGCCTGAGCAGATCATGCAGTGCATACTGTGCTGGTGATGAGGCTATGTGCTCCTCAATAAAGCAATGGGAAAGTTCATATATAAGAGTGTACTTTCCATTACTTAATACACTAGGCAGTACTTCTATTGCTTTTCATCCAAATTATAGCTGGGCGAAGCGAACTGGACTCATACACTAAGAACATTTATGTTCCTGTTTCACTGTGCTACCCTGGACAAAGTACATATGGTAAAATTGGGCATGCACGTTCACACACGGAGAAGCAGGATTGAAGCTCCTGTCAAACACACAGACATTAACGGGTAAAGAGTCTTACAATTTAGCCTTTCCTGATGATAATAAAATTGGTGTTACTGCAATCTTTTTATATGAAGAGAACATATGTGAAATCAGCATGTTCAAGATGGCTTTCCTGTGCCTATAATATTAAGGGCATTTGAGAACATAAACTGTCTTCTGAATTGATAATGTCCACTCCTTATGGCATTACATGACAGAGAAACAAGTTCTTAAAACTTACTGACTGTGAATGATTCACTTAAACTACTGTGGAGCCAAAAGTAACAAAGAGCAAATCACTTTCCAGCCAACATGCTACGGTATCATTGCTTGAGGAACTGAAACCAGCAGGAACACTGTGAGGACAGAAAGGGTAGCAGCCTCATCCCTCCAAGCCCAGCTCTCCTACAGGCAGGGAGACAGATATCACTTTTGTTCTGCTCTCTGTGAAACCAAATTAGTGCTCTCTGGAGCTGAACTTGCTAGAAAAGGGAAGGCTACTCACTAAATGACATACAGGAGCTGAATTACTTGCTGATGCAGGTGGTGCAGAAGGTTGGCTGAAGAAAGCTCTGAATCTCTGCTCTAATATTTCATTAGAACATAAACTAAACAAACTTCCAACATAGCAAAAGCTCTGACCTAACAGCTCAGAGTGAAAAAGATAAAACCAGTGCCTCTGCTCATGTCATCACTGGGAAAACCTTCTTGGGGCCAGCTCTTAGATCAAGCATCTTTCGGTGCCACCTCTGGACACAACAGCTTTGTGTGATATCACAGGATCTCTATAAAAATCTCTTCCCCTCCTACCCTCAGGGGCCTGGCAGCATGTCTGCTTCTGACTCTCCTCAACAGTATCCTTGTTTGCCCTTGTGCTACAGGGTCGGTGCTGAGTGAATCAGTCCCACACAAGCTGTGTTTATGCACCAGAATATTTCCTATGTGGGATGCAAGTTGGTAGAAGACATCTTGAAGATACAGCCTGAATCAGAGTGCTGGATAAGCCCAGGTGAGGCACACAGACAATCCTCCCTCTGCTGTCTTCTGCTTTAAAAACCAACTAACCAAACAGATGAACAAACACAAAAACCCCTAGCACTAGAAACAAACAGAATGGCTGGCGTCTGCCAGATCTGCTTACATCAATACTAACGGCCATTGAGGACCTTCAGATTTTTGGTGCTATGTATTCTGTCTGTGGTCTTCTCTTGCCAGCACAGTAAGTTTAATTGGCACACTACTGCATGCCAGGGGCCATGCTGCTAATCCACAAGAACGTGGCAAAGATAAGGGAGTTAGGTTTTAACACTACAAGCAGTAGCTTTTTTGCATTAGATGATTTACAGCCAATGTTGCCTGAGTGAAGGCTCATTTCTCATAGACCTGCAGCACAGTCCTATTGCAGCACAGAGCAAGCCAGCCAACTGGATATAGTCACGTATGATCAGAGCAGCGCATGACTTAGCACAGACATACACAACCACTTATATACCAGACAGATCTTTAACACTGGGCAATAACATTACCCAGTTGTCTCTTACCACTGTTGTGAAATTCATCTGTAAAGACAGAGGCCCCTGTGGTAGTGGGAATCATGCCACACAGATGCTGCTCTATGCTGTTTCAATCCTTTTGTCAGTCTTTAATGTGCTTTTGTTCCTCCACATGCTGCAGAAGAGAAATGAACAGCTGGTGATTGTCTCCAAGTTTATATCTAGCTTTTATTTAAAAATTTCACAGTGCCTCCAATCTTCCCAGCAGACTGAAACACAGAATGAAAAGCCTTACTTAAAATACCCATTCCTCCTTTGCTTCTGTACCTGGCATTCTGAGTGCAGGTTGCTGGATTCCTCCTCTCCAACTTTATTCCCCAGTGTCCTTGCTTTCCTGCTAGATGCATTTAGGAAGCACCCAACTGGACCCCTAACAGATGGCCTGCTGTGACTTCAGGCACCTCTTGAGCCGGGTGTTGCCATATTGAAACTATTACAGATAATTCAATCCATGCTATAATGCTTTTTGAGACGCTAATGATCACTCTGATTTAAAGTACAGCAGCATGAAGTTTTTCAAAGGCATATGCTGTCACTGTTATATAGATAAGGTCAACTATTCAGACTGGTGTAAATAGGCATACCTCAAAGGAAACCAATAGAATAAGATGATTTGCATTAGTATGACCCATAGTCTGCAAGTAGATCTTTTACACTGCAATTTATTCCTGATGAATAGAAAATTATTAACCCGTGGAAGTGGCTGCTCTTATCTCCTGAAGTTTCATTTGACTACCAGAGGGAGCCCCCAGCTATTAGACAACACTTCATAAAATCTGCTATGAACAATTTCTAAGACTGGATACACTGGAAGGCATCACAACGCATCGCACAGACATCGGATAGACCGCTGCCACTCCTGAGTGACCCAGGAAATATCAGTTTTATTCAGTGTGCCTTGTACAATAAAGCAAACATTTCAATGAAGGGAAAGAAATCCTAGCTCTTCCCAATGTGTGGATTGCAACTATCCCTCACATACAATGTCATTAGTAGCCTCTAATAAGCAAATGCCAGCATTTAGCAGATACCTGGGAGGAAAGGGGATTGGGGAAGAGATCCTGCTGCCTGTTCTTCCAGTCCTGCCCTGTCCATTTTCCTGAAAAGTTCCTTGAATTTACCAGCCCAAAGATTCTGCAAGGTCACAGGGAGGCAAAAAGAGTTTATCCATGTTGGATTTAGACCTTAGCAAGTACAGCTGGTGCTCCACAATCAAACATGACCGAGAAAGAAGTAGGACATTCTCTATAATTTTCTTTGCCATTCAGACACGGGCAAATTTGCCTTTAAACTGAAGCATATGCCACTAGGTTTGACAGTTGCATGAGATTTACATGAGAAGCTGTCTTAGGAACACAACGATGTGTCGCACTGCACACTGTGTTGCATGGTTTTCAGTTCCCTGAACATCATACCCAGCATTTAGATTCCCAGCACCATTTGGGAAAGAATTTGGAAGCCAATAGAGATGCCTGGGGCCAGCAGCATCGCCAGCAGGTGATTTTAGCTAGCAGCAGGTGCTTCTAATTATACCGTATTTGCACTACAGCATTCAATGCCTCTGTGTCAATGCATCAAACTGGTTCATTACAAGGCAAAGGGGAGACACTGGTCTAGCTGAGAAAATAAGGTATTTCAGTTGGTACTTAGTAGCCCCTGTCCTTGATGTTAACAAACATTGAAAATTATGACTACTATGTCACAGTGTGAAAGGCCAAAAGTGGAAAAGAAAAATAATCCTCTAAATACATGATGAAAATAAGAATTTATTAAATTACTCAAACAAAATACTCAGATCCCAGAGGGTTAATGGGATTCACATCTGCTTGTTTTGCTTTTGCTGTAGGAGTTTTGTTCATCAGTCCTGCGCCCCCCGCCCATATATGCAGAACGTGATGGAGCAGCTTTTTCCAAGCAAGGCCCCCTTCAGCCAGCTCTGGTTTGGCAGCCATCAGTGTATTACCAGGGTGGGTAGATTGTTGTTACTGCCAGAGTGGGACTGACAGGGGCAGGGTCCACAACACCTCTCCATCACTTTTACTCTATGGTGACACAAACTGAAAACCTCCATTCTCTCTCCCACACCTCTGTCTCTACCTCTCACTCTCTTCCTGCTTGCTTTCAGTTGAACCTTCTGTTTAACTGAAGGTTTAGCCCCAGCACTTTCTCCCACTTCCCATGCTTTTTAGGCAGAGAATACACTGAATCTACAGCATCTAACAACCTCCCCCACCCATGTCCCATTCATCCCTGTTATGAGAATCCTGATCAGCCCCTTTAGGCCAGCCTTTGGCCCATTTAACAATACTGAAATCACATCAACCAAACAGTCTGCAGCGAAAATTTGGCCCTTTAAAAATATTAATTCAGTTAGAGAAAGGCAATCTTACAGAAAAATATTCCCAATTGTTAATTTTTGCTATAGCTGTGTTATATTAGCTCATTGAAATTTAATTGCTAAAGGGTTATAAGAGCCTAGAAACAGACCTAGCATCTGTCTTTTTTTAATGTCTCAATTATCACCACAGTAATTTAATGGCACTGTGTTAGAGAATCACCATTGACATGCTAATGAATGGCACCATGTTCACTTACATTAGCTCTATTTTTAAGAGGTTATAGGTTGAAGACAGGCATTTTATGCTTCAGATATCACTAAGGCAAGCCGTATCGCATTTATCTCATTTTGCTTTTACAACTGAAATTACGTATCTTAAAAATGTTCACTGAACAGTGAACGGCAAATGGGTTAAACTGTGGTCAATTACAATTATGTACTTGCTTCTTTAGATCAAGATAAGTAACGCAAATCCTTTCAACCCATTTATTACTTAATTTGTCAGCATTTACTGTTGAAATTCTCTTCAGTTTGTTTTGTGGGTTTTTCCACAAACGGATACATCCTTTAATATTAGCTTTTTAATTGAACAGCCTTGCTTTACTATAAATGTTTTACACTATTCTTCTCATTTTGCTGAACGAAGCTTACCTATCAATATTTTTCTTTCATTTATTCTGCAGAAACTCTGTTGCTAACTAAAAAGTCCCAAATCTATTACATCTAAATGATCACAGCAATTTCCATAATAAGAGATGCAATGATGTACACTGAGCTATTTATCTGCAAGCTTTTCAACGCATCATATATGAATTTCTATAGACAAGTAATAAGGGATTGACTTCACAAACACAATAGAACAGCCTTCTGAGATCAGCTAAGTGCTAGTGTTATCATCAGAATTGATTTTGCATGGAAAGCTGCATCCTGACAATAATGTGAAAGGATTTCTCACTTCAGCAAAATTAGCACAAGGCTGGAGAATGATCCTATAATATTTAATATTAACATATATTTAAGAACCTTTTACAATGAATTTTATTCTATCATCATGCATGTTTTCAGCAGTTCCATAGAGGCAATGCTGCAATGCTTTAGGTGTAGGAATCGACTACGATGTCTCAGAACGTCTCTCAGCTCTCCTGGCTTTTCAGTCCCACTCATGTTGCCAGATACTCAGAAGAGTATGCTTGAAGTTGTATAATAAAAAATTAAGTTTTCTAAGTGTATTGTTGGCAACACAGTTGTTGCAGAGAGCGTTTCGTTACAACACACCTCACAGAATAATCTCTCCTCTGTTTAACCTACAGAGAGAGAGGATGTAATTGCATCTTGGCGTCTCCGTGCTGCATACAGTGGTCATTGCACCCCCTGGTGTCCACATCTCCCATAGCAGCATCTAAAAATCTAAAAAATTGAGTATCTCTGCAGCTTTCTCTGCTCTTCGTGCTTCTGCGTTAAAAAAAAAAAAATCACAAAAGCCTCTAAATCCACGCACAGTTTTCATGTTTTCTCCCATGTGATGTTTCCTTCCTTTGTGTTGGGATTGTTACCTCCATCCCTGAGGGAGAGAGAATCCAAACCCGGGCTTTTCTGCAGGGGTAAGTCTACGGGGTATGGGACAGGTAGCCAAATGCTGCTCTTAATGTCTCTGTCTCCCACCATCTCTCACAGAAAAATATGACAATATGTGGCTCTAATCTTCTCCTGACTGAGATATTTCTCTGGCCAAGTGCCAGGCTGTCCCTTTGCGGCTTGGCTGCAGTCTTTTAGGAGAGCTGCCACTAATTAGCTTTGTAATCACAGTGAGGGAAGCAATGAAGGTGGAGGGAAAAAGTGTCCTTTCCATTAACTCTTTCTCCCCTGCAACCACAAGAGCTTATAAATTGCCTCACAGTTACAATTATCAAGCAGATTAAATTCCATCAGGCAAATTGTGACATCTATTTCCATGGAAATCCTACAGATGCCTAGTTTATCTCCCCATTTGCAGAAAAGCCTATGCTCTGTCTGAACTTTGTCATTCTGACAAACTGATCCAAGAAGAACTTCACAAGGGAATTATGGCAGACACTCTTTCTCCTCTCTCATGCTACTATTTTTTTGTCAAAGGACATAATTCGCAGAGCAAGTTACAAGTGAAAAATTAAGGGAAGGCTGCCTAGATGAGCTTAGGGCATAGTCTAGTGAATATTTTTTCCTTAGTACCCTGTTGATTGCTTGAAAGTGAGCTTGTAATACACTCACTGGCTTATACTTGCTTATGTTACTCTTTATTAACCTACTACAGCTGTGAGGAGCTTGGTATCAATCATTAGAGGGATTGCAGCCATCCTCACACAATTTAAACCTGAAGGGTAATACATGGTCCTTAAAAGAAAAACTAATTGTCACAAGAGGATTCCAGTCTATCTGTAGGTATCTGTAACTGGAGACTTTGAGAGACAGCACAGAGAATTGCAATGAAATAAACGGTGATCCATGTAATGTTGGTCTAAAAAATGATGGATGATACAGCCGATTGCAACTTCTTTAAGGGTCTTCCCACTCATGTTTTGCAGGGTTAGATTTACATTGGTACTCGTGAATATTCATTATATTAACCTTAACAGTGACCTAGTTAAAGGTCCTCATACTGATTAATTGATGTCAACTTGCAGTTCTAGCTCGGTAAGGAACCTTTCACCTCTAGGTGACTGATTGGGATTTTACATAGGTCAAGAGGAACTGAAAATCAACAAGAACATTTCTAATTTGGATCAATAATCTCATGAGCAAGAAGAAGTAAATCACTGTTGGATCGCTGAACAGTGCCTGGTTAAATGAAACTCAAGGCCTCCTCTTGTTCCAGACACATGGGGTATACATGTGGCTAGTTAGGATATTTCTAAGCAAAATTTTGGCCAAAATTCAGGTAAAGTTTTTTCCAGTGAAATTTTTTTTAAAGTATAGTTTTTATGAAGCGACATAACAAATGGGAAGTAAAAGCAGAACTAACCCATAAATTGATTCCCATTTTATAGAAGGTAGTTGATAGCAGATACCTTTCTACAGGATCTCTATCAAGCATAGACTACTTTAGCTAAGCACTAGAACTGAATTTTTCACAGAATCCAAGTTCACAGAAGTCACTGATTTTAAAGAAAGAAAGAAAGGAAAGAAAGAGAAAAAAGAAAAAAAAAAAAGGGAAAAATGTAGACAAGCTCTCAGAGCATTCTCAAAAGCAGCCTTGTTACAACAGTGCACCATAGATGGTCACAAACCCAAGAACCGATGCCTGTAGAGGTTGCTTGAGTCACACCACATATACCATAACAAACAATGTCAGGAAAATAATCATACTTTCAATGTGAAATTAATTTTAAAAATACCTTAATCTATAAAAGACACAAGTGTTCTTTATTAAACTACAGCTAGTTTTAAAATTTTCTAACTATACATTTCTAGGGTAGATTTTTATTTCATGTTCTATGTCAAGAAAGTTAATTCTGATATACAACCCCCCCCCCAGCTATATATTTCCTTTCATTTTTGTAGCAACCTATTAATGTCTCTAGATCAGAAAACCTGGATGAATTATATATTCAAAGCAGTTGCTTTGTGATTTTGTGTCTTACAACCAGGCAGCACCAAAACACTCCAGAATGTTTGTCATGATATCACTTTTGAGAAAGGAGAAGGACTCAGAAGACTTAGAAAAAATAAATAAACAAAAAGAAAATAGCAGCAAAGTATCTCTAGTCATCAGTGGCAAAAAGAAATATAATTTTTAGCTCTCTAAAGGTGTTACATATTTAAAAAACTGAAAGAAATCATTCTAACTTTACATTAAGGCACAGTAAGGCCATCTTTGGAATACCATATATTTTCTACTGTTTTAGATTTGAATATTTCTGTTCAGTGGTATTGTACCAGTGTACCCCAAAGACCTTACACCCACTGTGTCCCACGCTTTTCATTGATGACAAATGCTTAGCACTCCTTTCAATTTAGGGGTGACTACATACAGGATTAAAAAGAAAGAGAGACTTCAAGTCTTGCACTTCCATATGCAAAACACACATTCTATTTCTCAACTTCAAATCTAGCAAAGCTTGTCATAAATGTCAGCTTTCATAGCCAGAGCTCATTATCGATTGCATAATCAGGTCTACTAAAAGAAGGTCTCCTCCTGCACATCAGCATGTTCAGCTCCCACTATCTCCAGCAGGAGTCGAGCGCCCGTGCTAGAAGTCCCAGGTATCTCAATTCATCTGAGTGTTGAAGTCCTGAACATCACATCAATCATCGGATGCTTGAATTCAACTCAGCAATCACACGTTTCCCATTTCCTTCTTTTGAGAGAATATGTAATGGTTGTAATGTGCATTAGTAAGATTCATTCTGCAGCTTCTTGTCTGTTCCAGAAGGATTTAGTACAAATCGTATATTATGACCCTATATGAATCCAGACTGCACGTGTCTCTTTCTACAGCTAAATGAAAGTCCAAATCGAACTCAAAAATATTTTCTTCCAAAAGGAAAAAGTACTACAGTGTGGCATTGACAGCCACAGCAACAGTGGCCCAGCCACAGATTTGGAGGCAGGTGTGTATGCTTCGCATTGTATTCGTTTTCCTCTGCAACAGAGTGTGTTAGCAGTGCCCTCTGCTCCCCAGGACCAACACTCCGACACCACAACCTCCTGCTGAGCAAAACCCTCTCCAGTTCTCGCAGTTAAAGAAAAGCCTCCTGCAAAACAGTTATACATATTGAACTTTACCAGTGCAGAACTCCTTGCCACTGACTCCTGGTCTGCAGCTCTGGCTCTTAGGATGTACCACTCCTCTCGCTAGAGAAGATTAACGCGTATTTACTTTCATAGTATCTCTGAGAGTAATCTAGTGCCAAAGGGTGATTTTTCCTCATTGTGCAAGTGTTTTAAAGCAGAGCAATCACCACCGCTAGCAGGTTGGCAGGGGGCTGTAACCCATGGTGCCGGCCAACCACAGCGCCTGCAGCAGCCCTCTGAACTTTGCACTAGCCAGCACCTGGCTGGGCCGTCCCAGCGCAAGCACCAGAAATCTCATGTGTCATGGGGAGCACTTCAGGGGACTGCCCTGACTGAAGCCAAATGCAGCCAACTGGAGGTTCAGAGGTGGGTGATGGCTGGACCAGACAATACAGGAGAGCTCTCAATGTCCACGAACATCCAAGCAGAGGCAAGAAAATTTTAGACCTTCTTATACAAAAGACTTCAAAAAACCACAAGGGTTTGGGGTGTCTGATCTTCTGCACACCAAGGGCTTCCATTGATTTTGCTGATAGATTTTTATAAATAATTAGGACATGTATAAGCAGGTATCACAAAACAAATATCTTTCTTACTGCTGCTTTCCTGCCTTGCTGAAATGAATTGTGATGATACTTCAAATGGAATTTAGACCATGTAAAAGGCTGAATGCAAACAGAGGTAATGAAGAGCACTACAAAGGAGAAACAATTATGCATGATAAACACTCTCATGTTTTGAGCAGAAGTTCTGGGAACTTGAAAAGATTAGATTAAATCCAGCCCATTTAGCCCAATAACTTAGGCAGAGTCAAATTTAATGATAAGAATAGGTATGTAATTTTCTGCACTTGTTTTTTGTAGTGTTGAATACATTTAAAGATTAGCAGGTTGCAAATTTAAACACTTCAATTAAAACATTTTTTACAATGCCACCACAAAAAAAGGTGTGGGTAGTCTACACAGTGGGCAGTTGGACAGAGATTTGAACTCTCAAAGAGTTCAAATGAAGAAAGCTCTCAGACTGCCTTGAAGGACTATAATCAATCACTACTGGTTGTCCAGTGGGTCTTGGAAGAGTGAGTAAAGCCTGAGGGATGCCAATATTTATATCTGAGAAATTCAATTGTATTTGACAGTGAGGCTAATCACAAAGAAAGAACGAAACAAAACAAAACAAGACAAGCCAGAATACTTCAGTGGTTAAGTTTTCTTTTCCCCTCTGTTGCAACCGCTCTATTAAATTTAATGAAGTTCTCCCTAAGCTTTTCAAAGCAGGGAGCTTTGAAGAAACAAAGAGGGGAAACAGCAATGCATAAGGGAAGATTTTCCTAAACAAGCTAGTGGGAGATATGTAAAAAAAATCCAGCGTAGACAAGTTAATGCACAGGTACAGTCATATAGAAAAGGCTACGTTGTTCTAATCAGATGGTGTTTCTCCTGCAGTCCATCTGGTAGAACACTATATTTAGGTCCCTTGGGGTTAATTCCACCACATGCTCTTTTCTGCCAGAGAGTTTATTAATTTTTTCTTAATGTTTTTATTCCATGAGTTGCGTGGTAGCCCCTACTGGTAGATTGTGAATGTCACTGTCTCCTTGATTCAATAAAGGCCTCTCTACATTATAGCCATACTATGAAGCCAATCATTCTGCTTCACCACGGAAGTCATCAGTTATTCCATGTAAGACTGGAAAAACAGGCATTTTGCTCCTATAATTGACAGTTTCACGTTCCACATGAAAACTCTGTAACAGTCAGACTCCTGGCAATGTGACCACGATAACTCATTTGTCCTGTGAAAAGGGAAGTTTTCCTTGAGAAAAAATATCCACAGTAATTTCTTACAGATAAACAAGCAGCCTCTTTTTCTATCCTTTCATTTAATGATGATCTGTGTTCATGAACTATTTGACCTACATATATTCTCTGTTTAATAAGGACAATGTGAGAAAAGCATGAACCTTTTCTAACAGACATAAATTACGAAAAAAAAAAAATCATGACCAGACCATTCAGTGTTCCATTTTCCAGAAACAAGCAAGTGTGGCTCAGACCTTCCAACATTCATATTTGTTGAAAATATCATCGGAATCAGTGGAGTTAAACACGGTTGAACTTACCCCAGTGACGTCTCCTAGATAAGCTAAGTCTATGGGGCATTGCTTTTTTGATAGCAGGTTTAGTTCACACCAATCCCATGGGTAACTAATACTTTAAAGAATATTGCCCTATCTATTCTGTTTCATTACACCTATCTCTCTACCCACATAAAGAAATACAGTGACGTGATGTATGATCATCGGTTGTCATTAGCAGGCTTCACTCATGCTGTCAGATCGTGTCAGAAGTGGGTGCAGAATAAGGAAAGTGTGCACACTCATTACACATAAATGATGTACCATGTCTCTATCAAAGGTGGGTACAAATGCAGGTGCTTGTATTTCATTTGGTTCTTGAAAACTTTTATAAAATACCAGTGTTTCTGTGACTGAATCCAGTGAACAGAAGTGCTGAACATAAAGTGATTATAAGAACTCAGCTGAACCCAGCTGATGCAAATTCATCAGAATGCCAGCAGATTCAAGACAAAAGTACTCACTTCAATCTATACAACTGGTAATTATCTACAGATCAGAATGAAACTGGTTTATCTTTCACCAGGTAGGGGTGGAAAAAGGCAAAATTTCTGTGGGTTATGCTTAACTCATTCTGCAGCATGGACTAGCAAATTCCACTGCCAGTATTCAAAATATACTTGTTTGGCTTATGTAAATTGCCCTGGAAGGCTAGTACCTCAGATAGATGTATTTTAGGTGAAAACAGCTGATATTATGTTATATGAAGACCGGCTTATTCTGCACAAAAAGTTTTGAATATTCATAAAATACAAGCATTGCTTTCTCCTTAAAAATTAAATGCAGTGACTTTGAGAAGTTTTAGGAAAACTGCAAGTTCTATTAATTTCTGCTGTAATTTGTAATCACAAATTTTGTAATTTGTAAATTACAGTAAAAATATCAAAAGTGTAAAATTTCTCTTGTCTTTATAATGGATTATTTCAGTAGAAGTTAGAATACTGACAGAAGCACATTTAAAGAGGCTGCATGTTGGCATATGGATAGTGAGAAAGAAGACAAAGGTACACTTTGAAAATAATAAAATATATTATATATTATTATTTCGTCTTGGACCAGCTGATATTTTTACAGCAACACAGACACATTTTTTGACACATGAATTAGTGCCAGGTCTGAAATAGAAACAGCTATCCCAACTGATGAAGAGTTTATGTGCCAAAAGATGGCCAGCCTTTTTCAACCACATTACATACTAATTTTTACCTTTATTTGCACCCCATTTATACCTTTAGATCATCATAAACAACTCTCCTGTTATAATAATTCATCTGTATATAGATCTGGCATCTCAGACATGTTACGGATAAACAGCAGACTTCTTGAGGTATTTATATGGGTTTTCAGGATTATGCAGAACCTCATTCTTTATTTTTTCTTTTGGAAGCAGAGAGACAGAGGAAATAGCATTTCCAATACATCATGTTTAGAAAAAGAACCTTCCAAACGTGAACCAAGCATTGCTGATCCAGTACTGTCTTCCTCAGTTTGCCAAGAGACAAACAATGCAGACGAATGGATGCAGACAATCACACGTTAGCTGTGCCAGTGCTCAATCTGGTGGATCATGACCCAGCTTCAGTCTGGAAGCGGTGCAGCCACATCAGCGTGGCTCTCCGCCCACTGAATTTAGCCTGGCTTATTAATTCAGACACAGCACTGTGCCGTGCTATGCACAGCGGCTGGTGGGCTCCCAAATCAATGTTAACAAGCAGCATGAATACATGGCTGTCTATAGCCACGTCTGTAGTGACACCTGGAACATAACAACGTAACTGAGAGTAGCAGCACTAGGTCACAGCACAGTTTAGTTTAGCTCAGTACCTTGCCTCCAACACTGGCTAACTGAGATTGCAAGGAAAGAGGACAAGAACGGGGCAAGCATATATAACATTTACTTGGTAAACTCTCACACCTGCAAGGACGTGAACTCTTCTTTAACGCCTACTAATCCACCCACACTTCAAATGACTGATTTATTATTGCTCAGGTGGGTTGCAGCAGTAGATACAAACTGGTGCCACTATGGAACACTGAATGTTCTTAAGCAGTTGTAAATGCATTAAGGTTCTAAATGCACTAAAGGCAAGTGCCATATTTTTTCTGACAAAGAGACAAAGCTTGAAATAATTACAACTAAAACATACTTCCTGGTTGTATATTGGCTTCAGACTTTTGCATGCAAGACTTTGTCTGTGGGGAGGAAAAAGTCTTCATAGTGTGTTCTGGCATCCTGGTCTTCATTAAGACCTTACGCACTCCTTCTAAAAGGCAGCACATGTCTGAGAAATGCAAAGCATTTACTCATTCAGCTCTGAGAAAGGCTCTCTCTCTAAGCTTCATCTCTAACTAAACCAGATCATTCCACCTTATAGACAGAAATATCAAAAAATCTTTAAGCTGTTACCTATACATAATGAAAATAATAATAATCATTGTGAAGTTGATACTAAACTGAAGTTAAAAAATAAAAAAAGAAATCACATTTTAACACATTAGCCATCAGAATAAAAAAACCCAAACCCCAGAAATGAAGAAAAACAGTCTGTAGCTCGAATTGTATAAAGCATCATGTGTTTGCCATATTCCCAATACACAACATATCTACCTCTTATGTAGCTAAGTGCTTTTCTAAGCTCTTCAAAAAGAAAAGTTGGCATGTGCAAACTAAGATATGTGGGGGACATGATCTCTTAGCTAAGTTCACCGTGTATATTGGAGACAGATCTTTGAACTGAATCCAAGTTTGCCCCATCATCCAATTCAGCGCGCTTTCCACAAAGTTACATTGTCCACTGTCCATTACATTTTAAACAGAAAATATTGCATCAGTTCCTGGAAATTCATCAACGTGCTTGTCCACTAAACAGCACATTTCACAAAGGCTAGGTATTGCACACAGCTCAGAGTAGCTACCTTTGACTTCCACATTACTGCAACCAGGGTACGCTGGTTCAGCTCTACACGAAACTCTTGTAACATGTTGCTTAAACGGAGTAGCAATTGCTCTGTGAATAACAGCAAGGTCAGGTTCTTGTACCTCTCTAATTAGTGACAATTTCTGCATACTAATTGGGTGAATGCCAGTAAAGAATCAGCAAGCCTACTCTGGTAGGCATTCAGTAAAAGTCATTCAGATGAAAACTGTATCTGTGCCTTTTTAAAATGAGTTAAAATTTGTTTCTACTAGGGTGATAAATGCTATCTTAATTCGTATTCACAACGGTCTTCATCCTGTGAAACACTCTCAGTCCCCACTGCAATTGCTGAGACTTTTACAAGGTCTAGGCCCTGATAATCTGAAGTACGGACGTACATCAGCCTCGCTTCAGCTGCTGTCCAAAGGCAGCTTGCTAGAGTCACTGTTGTCATCGCTGTTGTACGCTTCCTAACAGATAACTAGAGAAAATGACTGCATGGATACTGAATAGCCAAAAGCTAAAATAAACCATCTTAATTACCAGAGGCTGGGGGAACACAACAGACCAGTTCACTAAGCTCAGATTAGCAGAGTGAAAACTCTGCTATTCACTGCTCATTCTGTACTGGTTACATTTCAATTTTAATCTGATTTGTGTGCAAGGGAACAGAAACAAGGATCACATCCAGATGTACACATCAGCAGATACCAAAAGCATCTCACACTTTCGGGTGTCTCTTTCCATAGCACGGAGCTGACATAGACCCTGATGAATGCCTCTGCCTTTTCCTGTCTTCATGCAAACCCACCAAGTGTCCCATATGGAAAAGGAAGAGCAGCCCAGAAAGTGGTGATTTCACTCATCTGTGATTGCCAATGGTCTGGCAGAGACAGAGCCAAGGTCCCTGCCCATTCATTCCCCCATGCTTGCACTATTCCCCTATGCTTCTGTGCCACTGATTATGCTCAAGAAAACAAATTCAGGGGAGTTCCTTGTCCCATGACATGGATGAACAGTAACAGAAGTTCTTTATGAGAGGTAACAGCTGTTCTTTCTCGCCTGCTCCACAATAACGGTTTTCAGATAGCCCCAACAAACAGTGTTCTTTATTCTTGTTCATGCTGAAGCTCACACTGCACAAACATTAGTTGTATTGATGGGAACTGACATAACCATTCAAGTCAAACTACAACAGCAAATCTCTCAGTATTTCTGGGTTCCGCAATTGGTAAGCATAAATCTAGAGCTTTTGGTGCAAATCTTTTAGCCATCTGTTCTGTAAGGGCAAACTCAAATTTATGGAGACATTCAAAGTGCATGTTGTGAAAACAAGCAAGTATAAGCATGACCTCACCACTTCATAAATGTCCACAAATCTTTTGAATTTTGCACTTCATACTTTTGAGCTAAAACAAAAACTGTTGACTATGTCTGCTTCTCTGTTGGCTGCTTTTCTTGATTTTGTTGTCTTTATCAAACTTCAAAACTGAAAATAAACTCAATGTGCTTATCTTGTTGCCATTTAGAATACATCAGAGAAAACTTATGTGATAGCAAGTTTACCAACCCTATAAACGCTGTCTATATCTATCTGCAGGCTTAGCAGAAATAGCCTGAAGTAACAGAGGCAACCAGCAGTCACAGTAACATTGGACTCCACAATGAATACTTCATTCAATATTCCTTTTTCAGTTCATATTTTCTGCTTCTATTTGTGCCTAGGAAACATTTTCCCTCCAAATATCTGGCATTTGTCCTTTTGTGCAATATGTGAGTATCAATTTCCTTGGGTGGTTGGCAGCAGTTCTTCCAGCACGCCTTTGTGAAGGTTTGGATCCAAAATGGGGTCACAAGCATTCACCTTTGCAAGCAACCTCTTTTTACTCAGCTACACCTGCTACGCACAATTTGTTTGAAATAATTCTTGGCTAAAGGTTTATTCCAATTTTCACATACTTATGATCCTGTGTGTAATGCACCTTCTATGCACTTAACTATCTTTTCTACTTTTGATCATAAAAGCTCAAAGTTAAGGAATAAATAGAAAGAAAAAAAATCTGCACACTTCTTCTAAGAACCAGAAAAAAACCTTTGATGGTTCCTACACAAAATCACATGGAGAACCAGGTGGTAAAATGATCCTGGTGAAAAGTCAAAGCAGGTAGTTACTACAGCAGGAACAAATAAAGGAAAGCTCTTGCACCCACTGTGTAGCCATGAAAGCTGTGAGTTCAAAGTAGGGTATAAAGTATGCTTTTCCTGAGACTTTGGTTAAGAGAGGCCAGGCTCTGAGGCTGGATACTTGAGGTACCTTCTGCACATCAGATAGAGGAGTAGTTCCCTTCTTTTGCACCACAGGGAGTGTCCTGGCTCTGGCTTTTATTTTGGTACCTTCAGAAGCTACATGCGATCTCTCAGTGTCACAGTGACACTTAAGTTCTGAGATTTCAAAGCTATTTCATTTTCTAAAAGAAAAGACATGAAGATATCTACTCTGCTCAGATTCTGCTCATTGAAAAAACAATGGCTCCTTCAACATGGATCTTTCAAAAAAAGTAAAAAAACTCAAACAGAAATGCTCTGTGTAATTAATTAGAAAACAGAAATGTAGCTTTGTCAAATAATCCACACTTTCTTGCTTCCAGGAATCCTGTTAAATGCACTTGTTTTATTGATGACTTTTTATACGCTAAATTGAGCCTCATCTTTGATACTTTCTACAGAGTTGAAATTGTTCTTTTCTCCTGCAGACCTTCATTAAAAGGTACTTGGAAAAAACCAGTATGTTCTAGGAATTAAGTCAGCATACTTTTTGTGGGTGACTGTAGGGTACTGAAGAACCATAATCTGTGTTAAAAATGTTTAGCAAAAAAGACTGGTAATCTGCACACAACAATGCAACTTGACAGCAGCAGTGACTGCAGCACGCACAGTAGGATACAAATACATTTTCTCTATATTACCACATGACAAGAAGTGAACTGGAACTCTGCTAGCTACTTCACAAAGTATATGAGCTAATCTGATCACTTGAAGAGTATGCTTTTGCTCTAATGGTTCTACGAACAATTTCTAGACTTCACTACTCTTTTGCCTGGACTGCTTCTTGTAGGCAATATCTGGGGATGTGAACCTGCAAACACCATATTTTAGACATGACAAATGTCCACCTTCCATCCTTTTGGGAAGACGTTTGACAAAAATCTCATTAAAAACAAACCCAAATGAAATAAAAGGAATAAAGTTAAGAAATGATAGAGTTGAAAGACAAATGGTCATCGTTTGTGGACAAGTTACAATAGTAATACTGTACGTGTTATAAGCAACATCTCATTGCCTGCAGAGGACTCAGATGTTTGCAACAACCTGACAGCAAATCTACAGGAATGAAGAGACTCATAATTGTTCACAGGGGTCCTTGGAGTTTGATTCAAAGTCCTTCATATTTCTGTAAATTCACCATGTCTTTTGAAGCCAAGAATTGTTAAAAAATCTTTGTTGTGTGAGGCCTAGAAGGAAAGAACAACCTTTAAAATATTAACTATTAAAAATAACATTTTAGCATGGTTGCCAGAAATAATCTGTGTATTTGTCCACACTTTATTTGACCCAGAATACCTATGTATTCCAATATATTGACAAAAATGCTATCCTGAATAATGAGTGTGAAGATAAAAAAAAAACGACACAAGCATGAAAGGGAATTCTGTCCACTCTAGGGTTTATATTAAAAGTGCATCAACGTGGTGCTTGAGTGCTGCCCATATTAAAAAGACAAATACATCTCAGTGGGTTTCCTTGGATCTCTGAACTCTGAACCATAAGCATAGTTTTACAAAAGAAGGTGAAGAAGGACTCTGATGTGATTTGTGGTGATGGAACAGATTTCAACATTGTGAAACGGTTGTTATGTGGGAAGTGTAATCTCATCTCTAGAAAAGCAGAGGCTCCCTATCTCCATAGCTATCTGCTCAACACCTTTTCATGGCTTGGCCTTCATTCTGTAATAATACTAGCCGCAATGTTGTCCTGTTCCTAAAATAGTAGTTAAAAAATCCTTTATTCTTTTATAAAGTGTTTATAAATGTTTATAAAAATGTTATGAACTTGTCATTTTAATTTCCAAATTCACCCCAGGGCACCAAATGACAGTTACAACTAAATTAAACCAATGCCTGCATCAAAATGGCAGATCTGCATTTCTTTCTTTACAAGGTGAACAATCACATTGTGTGTGTATGTGTGGAAGAAGAAAGAGAGAGTGTGTATGTATATACAAACATACATGCAAAGGCATATTGAAGGTTGAAGTGATGTCTCCATTTTGCCTAGAAAGAGATCAATATTCTAAAAATTACATTTCATATATTTACATACAGCAATACATCACAAATAGAAGCAACCGATTTATTCATTGTGAAATACAACTAAGTTTTGAGGTTACAATTCTGGCAAGCATATATTCTACACCCAAAGCAGTTTTGTTTAAGGTTTCCTGAGATGAGTGTATCTGAAAATTACCTTTTGTATTCTGCCCCTCAGCATGATAGCTTAAATTTCAGCAGAGGACAACTGGAGGACATCACAGTAGAAATTATTCTATTATGCCAGCTGCTAAAACAAAAGGAAACACTGAATTACAGTATACAGTACTAAAAAGGAACATTTTTACTAGCATGGACTTGTCTAATAAAAATTTGTGAATGTCAAATCTTTAGCCACAAGGACATCTAAGACATAAATGAATTAAACAGATATTTTACGTGCTGAGCAGTGAAACTCAGCAATGTTATATTCTTACCTGCTCCTCAAATGAAATATCTTTCCCATTTGGTCCTTTTATTCTGCCAGCTCCCATTTTCCTATTGTCACAACCATATGAGTTAACTTGTACATATGTGGCTTATCAGGCTAGCTTGTAGAACTTGGTATCCCAACAGTCCTTTTGGTAATATGTGATTGACAGACCACAAAGGGCACAGAGCTCATCTTCTACTGAAGTTAGCGAGAGTAGCTATCTATGTACCTTTGAAAGTCTGGGGTAAGTGACTTCCAACCGTTTTGTAAGTTCCTCCACAAACAATGGTGATCTCATTCTGGAATGCCTCATTTGAGGCAAATGTTTCATCAGGTTTTGCAGTGTTGACTACCTCGCTTTGAGTAGACAGGCTAGTTTTATTTATTCATCCAGAAGTACAAAAGTAAGTTTTACAGCTTCTTTCTCTTGCCTCCACCCACAGGTGGGATCCCACTACTGCAACATGACCTAGCAATGTTTTTCAGTTTTGTTGCATATTCTTTCACAGATTTCCAGCAGTTCTCCATTGCTTTCAACTTCAGCATAAAAAGCTCAAGGCACCTCTGTGTCAGAATCTTGACAGCACAAACGGATGTACAAAGTGCAAGACTTGAAGACACAGATGAAGCAATACAGAGAATCTCCTTTACTCAGCTACTGCTAAAGCTCCAATGACTATAAAGCTTCACTCCACAGAACGGAAATATTCACATGAATTAGTGTAACTATTGCCTCTCATCATCTCTTCTGTTGTGGGAGTCTAGAATGGATCATACTACGTTAGCATACACTTGCACCAGTGTCTCTCTGAATCTTTCTATATAGACTTATTAACAGTATGGAAAAACATCCTCTTTGATTAATTTTGTGGTATCTGATGCAAAGATTGAAAGGGGATATTAAGCAAGATTTCAAAATTCTTGTGTTTTAATGAATCACAAATTGAAGTAAAGCAGCCTTTTTCCAGACCTAAATTATACCTTGAGTTCTGCAGAAGTTTGACTATTAGGACATCCTGTCCAATTAGTCAGAAATGTGTAACTGGAGCCTGACAAAATTAAACCTTGATGAAGGGGAAATATATGCGGTAAAATACCTCAAATTATCAGACAATTAGGTGATTTCAGTGGCTGACAGGAAACAGAACTTTGAGGAGTGTGTTCCAGAGTTACTTTCAACAAAGTGACAAAATAGTTGTAAATATACAACTAGAGTATAGAGGGGTCAAAATGCTTTTTATTTAGTGGAGGATGGCTAGCCCCAAGGGAAGTTTCTCTGCACAGTATATTTCAGGCAGGTAACAGCAAGCACTATCCATGTTTCAGAAAGCCCATAGTTCCATTAACCCAACACTGAGATAGTACGTGCTGCATCTCAGGAGGAATGGAATGGCCTGAAGTTAAGGACTTGCATATAAAAGTCCAAGCATATATCAGGGGAATTACAACTTAGGCAAAGAAACATCTGACTTCTTGTTACATATCCATTTTGCTATTGGATTATCAAAAGGAGTTTCCCGATCTGCTTTTTTTTTCATAAACGTCTAAGGCACCCCGAATCTTTGTTATAGTTTAACACCAGCTGGCAACTAAACACCACGCAGCCGCTCGCTCACTCCTCCCCCCTGTGGTGGGATGGGGAGGAGAATCAAAAAAAAAGGTAAAACTCTTGGACTGAGATAAAGACAGTTTAATAGGACAGCAAAGGAAGAGGGAATAAAATTAATAATAATAATAATAATAATAATAATAATAATAATCAGTATTGAACAGTGCAATTGCTCACCACCTGCTGACCGATGTCCAGCCTGTCCCCAGGCAGCAATCCCAGCCCCCCAGGCAACTCCCCCCAGTTTAAATGCCAAGCATGACGTCATATGGTATGGAATATCCCTTTGACCAGTTTGGGTCAGCTGTCCTGGCTATGCTCCTTCCCAGCTTCTTGTGCACCTCCTCACTGGCAGAGCATGGGAAGCTGAAAAGTCCTTGGCTTAGTAGAAGCACTACTTAGCAACAACTAAAACATCAGTGTGTTATCAACATTATTCTCATACTAAATTCAAAACACAGCACTATCCCAGGTACTAGGAATAAAATGAACTCCATCCCAGCTGAAACTAGGACAATCTTTTAATCAAATAGACTTCCCTGATCATGATATTCTGAAGCTCTGACGCACAGCAAAGTAATTCCTAGTGCCTTGGTTTTACTGCACATAGATTACAAGCTTGTACGAGGTTCATGCATCTTTTCTAATGAAGTCAGCAATGCAGTCCAGTTACAAATCTCTAGTCCTTGCTAAGCGTCTGTTGAGACAACAGTTAGTAAAGACTCATCCTCTGAGATTAAGATGTCACAGAAAACAAACTCTGCATCTGAGATGGACAGCTGGATGCCTGGCACCCATGAATGGAAAAGATCAGCTAACTCTTATGGCTTATAGAAGGGATAGATACAGAGTAAGCAGAGCGTTGTTCTGTAAGTCCTTGCATACATGTTGTGAAATCCACCGGAGAAAGCTGGAGCTAGAACCGGCAGAGGGCTAGCATGCGCAGGTCATCTTAGCTCCTTGTAATCATTAAGATCTGCATTATGTACGTAGCAATCTGACATCTTTGCTAATAAAATTCCCACTTTACTAATTGCTGCAGGCCAGATCTAGCAATGGATTCAAGTCACCTGAGCTAGCTGCAGCTTTATGTCTGTTGTAGGTGCTTAGATCAAAGCGCAGCAAGTTCTGTTAGGCACTGAGGCATCCTTTATGTGGTGAGTTAAACTCCTCGGACAACATCCAAAATCCAAAAGTTGGGAGCTACTGGAATCTAGCGAATAAAGAACAGCTTTTGACAGAAGTGATTGCGCAGAGGGTAAGGGACAGGAGAAGAAAGCTTTCACTCAGTGCTACAAGAAATCATACCTTCTCCCTGGAAGTTCTGCCTATCCTGTCCTGTGGGCAGAAGCATAAATTTTTCTTCCAAAACATCAAGCAAGCCTTACTAACTACAGTTCTATCCTGAAAAGCCATGGTTTTAAATCCTCCTGCCAGACAAGGAACACAAATTCAAATCTCCCATTTCCTGGTCAAATCGTCTAGCCACTACACCAGAATATGGAAGGAGGGTAGCAGTATTTCCTTACAGGGCAAATTAAAGGATGAGCAGCTGGAGCTCAAGTCTATGAGAACGTCCACCAGGAAACCTCCATGGGGATTTAAGTAGGGCACTGGCTGAGTTTCTGGCTAATCATCCCCAAGAAATGTGAAGTACTTCTCGGAACGACTGTAGACATATTAAGAAATTAATGGGAAGGTGCTTTAGGCATCTGCAGAGTCAGATATGCCATAGTGTACAGGATGATGTCTTTGAAATTAAAAACATTGTTTCTGCCAAAGTCTCTTTGTGGAGCTGGCTCAGCTTCTGAGTCCCTCTTTCATGAAATAAGATATATGTTGACATACTTCTAGCTTGGCCAGAGTACTGAAGTGGAACTTGCATTTTAACTGAGTAATACTTTTATTCACAAAACTGCAACTCTTCATATGATAGGGTGTGATAAAACTGAATTTTAAAAAGTATCTAATTAATACCATTGGGTTAAATGTAATAATTAAAATAATTAGCATATTATTTACCATGACTGATTATAAACTTAATTATTTTCCACAATCCGTATCAGTGTTTCAGTTGCTCAAGAGACATAGTCAGGTAGGTTAATTTGACAACATCTTTGCTGTTTTGTTTCACTCAGAGTAATTAACCTCTTAACATCTGTAGCTGTTTCCTCTTGTGTGGTTAATGCACATCTAAAGTGTCCAACATGCACTATTTCCCCAAAGTGCTATGTTACTTCAACTTGGCCACAGGCCAACTTTTTAATATCCACCTTTAGCTTTCTCTTAGCGTTTCTGGTTGCTATTGCAAGTGAGCAAAGGTAGTAAGCAACTCTACCCGGGAGAATTAAAAAAAACTTACACTGCACAGTCCACTTATGGATATTTGCAAAGGTGTTGAAAATAATAGAATTTTGAAAATTGTCCAGGGAAAATACGGCCCAGAAAAACCTCTGAAAATCTTGACCTTTGACGTTCTTTAGGAATTGCTATTAAGTTATTTCAGTTCTATGCTGTAAAAAAAGCATAGTCTGCTCATCAGATTAAATACTTAATTTCTCAAGAAGTGGTCTAATCCAAAACCCACATCAAGGCTAAAGGAAGCCTTTTTTAATTATTTCCCTAGTCTTTGGATCAAGTTCACTTACTTTCAGGAGGATTTAAAAATTGAAATGGATTATTCCTCTTTGCCCAGGGGTTAGGTTATATGAGGATGAAGCATGGTATGATAACTGATTACTAGAGCAGTCTAGGAGTGAAATATGAAGTGTTAGCTGGATTAGTTGATGAGTTCTTTATTGCTTCTTTTTTATGTGAAGAAAAAAAGATTTCTCTGTAAAATTATATCCGGTTAGGTTTTACAGATGATAATGGTGACAAAACTTTTCAGTGATCCGGGATGCCTTAATCATCTCCTGATTAGTCAGGGAATATTTATGTTAAATAAAATAATCTAGCAATAAAAGAAATCAGACTTCCATTCCCCTCAGACTCTCTACTTCCTACCACATTAGCTTTGCTTCTGTGAAGCTCTACCGATCTTCAGAGTCAGGAGAGAAAGAAAGGGTCTACTGATTCTTCTAAAAGCTCGAGGGATTTCCTGTTCTAAAGTTTGAGAAGAGGACTCATGGAGTTACTACTGAAGCTATTACAAAGCAAAACAGTTTTTAAACATTTGAACTGCAATTTAGTATTCTCCTGTGGTTTCATTGAACAGAATCTCTTTCACCTCCCCGAAATGTATCACAGCATCATACCCACTTCTTCGGATGATGCAATTTGACAGGCACCTCTACAAGGTCTTTCCTAGACCAGTCGATCTTGGTGCATAATGATACATGAGAGGAAGAAAACCACCAGAAAACAGGATCTAAATCACTCTGCATTCCTGTCTAAGAATCAGTGTAGATGAATAATTACAGGGATGCACACAATAAGAAATGAGCTCCTAAAACCAACATTCACAAGTGGCATGCCTCACCTATGGACCACACACTGTCTTCAAAATGATGCCTACGCTCTTCCCAAATACAAGCAGTAACTCTGTAAAGAAACCCACGTACAAATACCATACTTTAGACTTCAATCCGGTGTCAGTCCCACTGGCACTGAGGGAAAAGTTTGCATAAATTTAATTAGCACAGACCTGTAAAGGACAAGATATCCACTACTAATAATAAGCAAGTGAACAAGTAGCTGGTCATATTAATAAAGTACACAGATTTTTAGGCATGAAACATATAAACTCTCAGAAGCTACCTAAAATTAAGAAATTGACAGGCTAGGAGAAAAAAGTGGGATTTTTACTGAAGATCTACAAAAGCCTGAATACCAGCAGTTGCACAACTTTCCCCTTCATTCTGCACAAATTTGTCAATGGATTAACTTTCAGGGGCAGTGAGCATGGTAAACATTCATCAAAGACTGCACAGTGCTATAGATTTTAAGGAACTCATAAATTTAAGGCCACAGGAGACCGCTATGGTTAGTGTTTGACTTCCAACTTAACAGTCTATTTAATTTCACCTAGCTACCTCTGCACTGAATAAAATTCTCTGCAATATAAAATTGAAGCTAGAGACCTTAAAAACTAAGACCAAGGCTCTCATATTGAGATTTTTATATCAAGAAATGTGAAGGTTCCACATTTTTTAGCATGGTTTCATTTTTTATGCAGGAATAGATAAAACTTTAAATTTGAGAGGAAAATCTGCAAATCTACCCCTAGAGCAACAATTAAGAACAACCTTACGTTCTATTACATGGTAAAGGACAGAGATATCAGCAAAATACAATGCAGGGTTATAGCAAATAAGGATTCTCAGCAGCAATTTTAGATGAATCTATGTCTTTTAGGCTCAGTTAATGAACTTATTTTGCATTATTTCTAACTGCTGTGAAAAAGCTGCCCCAAGGTTGCTTTCCCTCCTTGTTCTTGTTTCTCTTCCTCAAAGAGAACTTTAGGTGTTTTTAAGGCAAAAATAGGAGATCCCGCAGATCTGCCATCCTGTTATGCCTCCACAGGAACACATCTATATATCCTTCAATATGTCACTAATCATAAATCTGAGTAGCTGAAGATCAGGTTGCCATGACAGAATGCATTGAACAGGGCATTTTTGTTGTACGTGTGCGTGTTTGTATACATATACATAAATATATAATAGGTATAGGTGTGTATATATATATAGGTATAGGTTCAGGTATATACATGTATGGAGAGGTATAGCGCCAAGATAGTTCTAGACATAAAACATTTATTCTCTGAGAAGGGATAAATTTAAGTATGACCTTTCATTTTCATTTGACCTTTAAAAAGACATGATTAAACTCTATCTCCTGGCATTGTAATTGATTTTCCCCAAAGGACCATTTATCAGAGAATAAACTGGGTTTGGACCTTGAAGTGTATATTTTGTGGCTTTTACATATCAACTGGTATTTTAAAAGAAGCCCTCCATTCCAAAAGCACTTCTGAGAATACCAGAAAAAAAATATATAAAAAAATAACTCAGACTTTTTGTCAATACATCATTCCAGCAAAGCTTGTCAGATGAAAGATTAACTTTTGAGAAGAACTAGAATCAACTAATAAGCAGACTTAGATAAAAGTTGTCTCAGAAAAGAAGGGAGCCAAGAAGATCTTGTTTAAATCAGTGCACAAGGAGATGACAGTTCATGTAAAGTTTGGGCTTTAACAACCAAGATACAAACCCTCTTTCCCCTCTGTCAGAGCAGGTGGAAGACACAGTACTCTACTAAGCTCACTGATGCACAGAAACCTTTTCTTTCCCTCCAACACACAGTATCATAACAAAAAGCATACATAGCCATATTCCAGTTAAAAGTCTCTAATACCACAAAAACCAAACGTTTGATTTTTAACTGCTGCCTGGAGATTACCATGCACTGCAGCCTGGTTGTGGAGAGACTTACACCTGTTCTTAGCTCCAGTGCGAGTTACTCCCCAAAACTGCTGTGAGATTCCTTGTGCTTAGAGTTATAGACATCCTGTTTAGGGACAGGCAAGAATGTTCATAGATTCCAACCTTGCGCCAGAATTCCTTAACTCTGAATGTTTTAATTAATTTCTTTTTACACTTTTTTTAAACAGAGTACTTCCAGTAGAGGGAATCACACCATTTTCCTAAGCAGTCCAATGCTGGAATGTACAGAATCAGACACAGGATTCACTAGTTCTACAAACAAGACTTAGTACTCTAGACACACTAAGAAGAACTTCATTGTTGCAACTACAAAGGAATTTAAGTTAACCGGAAAGTAATTACTTGCATGGAGCAGCAGAGGTAAAGTGATACCTAGATTTAACAGTAATGTTAATTGAATTATACATCTGCCATGGGAAAAAATAACTCCCTTAAATTCAAATTATATTCTCCCAAATGTGATTATACATAACACATTTGCGTATTCTCAGACAGTCATAAAGCAAATATTATTTCATCAGAGGGCAGGGGTACTAGGAATATTTACTGTAATAAAATACAAGAACATACAGATAAAGAAAAGATTGGGGGACAAATGCTAACCCTCTGTACTGACCTTTACTTGATTCCAAGACAAACAAGAGGACTCAGGAAGTGAGCCAACACGAGATTTGAGCACATCCTCAGCCCTGAGCTTATGAGTTGTTTCAGTGTCGTCATGCTTAAGAGTTCTGGCAGAGCCTTTGGATAGAAGTGATATCAAGATATCAGTTTGATAAACCACTCATTTAAGAAGCTTTCAGGGCAATAATAAATACATCTTTGTATCTGATCCCCTCTTTTGGAGGGGGCTGCTTAAGTCCATTGACTTCTGGGGAATACAAGAACCAGATCTTCATGTCATGCCAGGACTCCAGATCAGCACTGATGGCTGCCTGTCAGGAGCTACCCGTAGCTTTGTGAAGTCCTCTCAGATTCAGCATCATCCATACAGTAGAACAAAATCAGAGTGTAGAAGGAAAGATATAATACAGACGGATTTGCGGAGATGTGGAGCATGCCACATTAGAGAACATTCCATTGTTAAATAAAACTCCAGTTTTCTCCAGGAGATCTTACAGCAGCGTCAGCTTTGCTGCTCTCATTAACAGAAGGAAGAGCCAAGTTGCTGGAGTACAAGTGACCTGCTGATGGCTATCCAGCAGACTTGAGGCAAAGCCTGGAGCAGCGCCTGTGTAAGAGTGTTATAAACTATACTGAATCTCTGACAAGTGCACTAAAGGGGGAAGGTTATAAACCGAGGAGAAAATCTCAAAAGACTCTACTTATGGAACAGCATTAGTTTGAGGCAGATTAGCTTTCAAAGCACACAGCAACTGAGATGAAAAACACACTTTAAAACTTGCCTTGCTTTCCAAATGAATGATGGGTATAATTTAGTGTTCAAATGCACGTGGGAAGGGATTACTTTATTGGGTACACTGGCCTGCCACTGTATGCATTTCACGTGTAGGAGCCCTTAGGCACTGCGCAGAGTTGGGGACAGCTCTGATTTAGCAGTCATCCACTGGCAGGGACAGCTGCACCAGAGCTGATTCTCTAGCACAAACCTTTGTGCCAATTAAGCTAATTAAGGTTAACTTCTTCTTCTAACTCAATATGCAAAAAGCTCTATCTTGCCTAGCTTCAGCCAGGGGATATCATGGCAACAGCTACTCCAGTAAATTGGCACTAAAATCAAGCAAGAGAAATGAATTGGGTGGAAGACAGGATGACAAGATGATTTGATCCCTAGAGATGTACAAATAAATTTGAAAGAATCTTAGAAAAATACTGATTTGAAGGGAATGTGTTTAAGGAGCCCCTTGTTCCAATAAATTCAAACCTTAACTCTTTTCCTCCATCTGGCACAGTAATTTACAGGGTGATTTGAGAATTAATGTGCAGATTTTAGAGTGTTTAGAAAAGTCAACATTTTGACATAAGGGTTTTTCAACTAATTATAGCAGAACTGGATCTCTACCATAATTAAAAGTCTCTGATGACAGGAAAACATAAACCACCATCTTCAAAGTCAGGGTGGTAAGAGGTTATCAGTAATGTGCACCATATCTTTCTAGTTTGGATGAGAACAGCAGTTTTGTCTAGGCACTCTGTGGCCTCTTACATAAAACAACCTGACATCAACTATTTGTCCAAACATAGAAAAGCTCTTCAAATCATGTCTTCACAGATGACACATCACTGTTCTCACTATGCACACCCACCAAAACAGAGTATGAAATAATTCCCACAAAATGAACAATTACTATAGAAGTATGACAAAGGCACTGGCAAGATATTCACACTTGCGGTGCAGGAAGGAACGCAGAGGAAAAAGGAGATAATCAGTAACAATTCTATATTATGATTGGATTATGTATGAATTGAGGTTGTTCATTCTAACAAGCATGCTAAATTCAGTGAGTACAAGTGTGCAAAATTATACTACTTCTTAGAGAAAAACTTAACCAAATTGCATATCTGATGGGAGAGAGTACTATCTAAAAAGGGGACAACATATTCAGTTGGTTCAAGTTAGTACAGCCCTGACAGAGTCAGTGCAACTGCACTTTTATACCAGCTGAGCATCAGTCTAGCATACCACCGAAAACAGCTCATTGAATCTTTGCAGAGAGCCACTAGCATTTCAATAAGACTGATGACATGTTTTCCACACCTCAAAATAGGGATCCTGAGAGTATAAGCACAAGATGATACTAGAGACCGTGAAAACACAGGGCAACAGGATGAAGCCAAAGGCCTCCAGCATCTAAATACAAAACGTCAATTACTAAAGGAACGTAACTTTGAGAGTTGGCTAGAACTGGTTTTAGGGCATAACAAAGAGAAAAAAGAAGCGGTATCCAGCATATGTAAAACGACTTATATAGTAAAAACACAAAGGTGACAACAAGCAGGTATAAACGTGAGTCACAACCTTCATAAGAACAGAAGTGAAGTATTCCAGCATCGTCTCCCAGGGTTAAGACACCACAACTGATCAGTGCTGCTGCTTATCTGCAGAAGGTCCTGGCATAACTTCGGTGGAGAAAGTGCTACTTTTTGATTTTCCAATCACCATATTTTCCTACTTCAACTTTTCGTATGTAATGCATTATATTTACTAAGTAATTGAGTAAATTAGAATTTTACAGAGTGGTGTGTATATAGATACGTGTATTTTCTGCTCCAGCTGTATCACATGACAATGTGATTAATATCAGCACACCAAGTCCGAGTAAACCTTGTAAATATTTAATCTTTGTGCTTATAAATGCGTTAATAAAGTAGCAGCAATAGGTGTAAGAATGCTGCAACACCACCTCTCTGCTATTATTATTTTAGATTTTTTTGTAAAATCATGTATTGCATAAAATATTTTTTAGCACATGACATAAAGAAAGCAAATAATGCTAGATAAAATCTGGAAAATTTAGAGCAACTAGCAGCAAACGTACCATCTTGTAGGATTCCCCTGCACCAGAGGGCAGGAATCTGAACTCAATGATCTGTGAAGTTCTGTAAGTGCAGACAATCTTTTATAAAGTTAGAATTCTAGTTTAAAGTTCCCTTTTCCAACCCTCCACAGACTTTTATTTCCACTCGTAATTAGTATGCTGCTGTTCTACATGTGAGTAAGGATGTTTAAGGTGAGAACAGACTGCCGTCAACAAAAGAACCCTGGACCACAGTGAGATAAATGTGGTTCTGTAATTTAAGTGTAAAGATGTACAGCCAACATCTTCAGCAGCATTTTGACTTTTAGCTCCTTTTAGCTAAATTGGCTTCAAAGGGGGTTGTGGTTCTAAACACCTTTGTGAACCTGGGCCTTTCACTGGAGGCTGCAGTTGCCTCCACCAAGATCCCTCAGCTGGTCAGTCAGCAATAGAGGGAGCTGGTGCAGACTCCCCAGACCAGTGAGCTGTCAGTGAACCAACCTGTAAAACAAAACCTTCTGTTCTTCTCCTTCATCCCAAAGACAAACTGACAGAAAAAACCTTCTTTCATTTTGCTTCTAAGCTGCGCGTTGCAGCCATTCAGCACAGGAGAAAACCTTCTACCCTTTCAAACTTAAAAATACACTACCTTTTGTTAGCCTGTTATCATTTGGCATATGTCATACTCCAGTGAAAATGATTTAGTCTTACAGAGGCTAATGGGACATGGCGGGCCTGTTGATGCAGTACCAACATATTGATGACAGCAATACAAGCATGAATATCCCTAAAAGTTCTTTGGTGCTTGTTTACGACATTAGCAAGTTGTGCAAGTTAGCTGTTCACTGCAGCATTTTGGCATTTGAATTTTTTAAAAAAATATTCTTGTTCTGCATCAGACACTCTTCTCTTAGGAGAAATGCACAGGGGAGAAAAACCCCTGCACACTTTGATTTTAAGAAGTAGCAGGGAATGTTCAGCTGTTCCTACCGCTCACTTGGTTTCACATTTCTGTACTTGCTTCCCTCCAAAGAGAGAGATTCTTCTGCGCTAGAGGATTTGATACGTTGTTCTGCACTGCTGCACCCTGTATAGGGAGGAGTGCTTTAGAACTATCGACTAATGTCCATAGGCAGCCGGGGAGCCATCCTTCCCTTTACAGAATCTTTGCACACAGATCCCGTTTGGGGAAGACGTGTGGCTCAACCCTCAAGGCTGCCAGTACACATAACCCTCCCGTGACGTATAATCAAAGCACCAGTGTCCCTCAGCAAATATTATACACTGCCTTAGTGTTCCAGGCTCTGAAATGCAGCTTTAACTCTGACATCTACTCTCCCCTGAGCTGGCTTGATACAGCACTTGAGTCACACAGAGGCAGACAAAATGACCTTGTGAATAAGAATCTACTACACAAACTTTCTAGTTAGAAAAACTCCACTACCATTTGCCTTCCAACCCAAATATTGCTCCATGATTTCCCATCGCGGCTGAACCTGCGCTCAAAGCTCTTGCCCAGGAGGCAGATTCATGTGCACAAAGTTTGTGGGACTTACCCATGTGGAGCAGGGAAGGGAACTGCCTTCAGGTGCTAGTGGTTCCTCTGGCACCATAAAGCAGCAGATGAGGAGATTCTCCCTCTGACCTCGAGAACTTTGTTCCTCACCTTACCCTGCTTTCATTCTGCCTGCCATAAAATGACTATTCTCACTATTGTGCCAAATGAAAAAATAATTGCAGTATGTATAGTGACTACACTGTCATTCTGCAAAATAAGAGTTAAATGGATTCATCCTAGCAAGCATATGAATTTCTTATGATGTGAAAAGCAGGGAGGCATGTGATATTCAAAGCATTAGACACAACAAATAGTGCATTTTTACAGGATTAAGTCTATTCTTCAGGTACGTTGTCACATGGGACTGGAGGTCAAGTACATACAACCACCTGATCAGTGAAATAATCCTCCAGAAGTACCTTGCCTGCAGAGACTTGTTATTCTGAAAAAGAAATTATTAAGGGAAAAAAAAAATAAGGAAAAAAATTCAGATCCCTCACTTTTTCAGAGATTAATTCTATAAATATAACATCATTCAAAGCCAATCAGGAAAGTAAATATTTCAGCTATTCTGAAGATACTCTATTTCTGGATTTCAGATATTATTCCTATCACTAGGGTAGCACTGTGGATTTGTTTCAGCTGATTACATTAAACTAATATTGCTTAAAAATTCAAAAGACTGTAAAAGCCTGCATGTGTCTGCCGCCTGCGTGAGTAAGTTTGAGGTTGCTACCGTGGAATGACTGCTGAAGTTGACAGTTATGTCTGGAAACTGCAGATACTGTGCCGTGGCTCCTTGAGGAATACTGTGCAAAGCATACTTGATGCAAGTTAAGGAGATGAGGGATCATTTTGTATATGTGAATCTTGTGAGATGCCTTCTGCATGCCCAAGTTATTTTAGTGAAAAATTCTGCTTAACTGAACTTCCGTGGCACTGCAGCTGCACAAGGGATGGAACCGTCCTTCAGGGCAGCTCCCAGTCAGGAGTAACCCCAGCTGTCCTACAATACCAAGACTTGGCAGAGAAACAATTAAACTTCTAACCACATGGTAGGCAGATCCAAATCTACTGTGCAAGTATCAGTTAAATCAAAGAGGACACAATTCGCATTGTGTGATACAAAAATTCCTCCAGAATTGCTGTCAGAGCCCCATCACTTTCTATTACATTGCTAAACCACCACCAAGATAAAAAGCACTTGAAAAAATTGTGAAGGATGCAACATTCATCTCATAAATTTCTCTACAGTTCTTATAAAGTTTTTTTTTCTCAGAAGAAAAATCAAATAAAAGGGGAACTGAAGTTAGAAAAGAACATTCACTTGGTTTTCTGATTTCCTAAGAACAGCAACTGACAAGAAAAGTGGCTGCATCACCCTCTTTGAAACAGGACAATCAAAGGCCTGATCCAAACTCACCGAGTTCCTCCAGGGCCTAGAGAAGGGCCAAAGAGTATGGAGAAGAGAAAGCAAATGGAGATTCTGGATATTTGTGCAATTCTTTTCAGCAAATCCTCACTGCATTTTTTCATGAAACTCTTTCAGTTACCAGGAGCTCAAGTACATCAGAAGACATGGCAATATCTATTTAAAATGACATGTTGTAAGGCATAAACAAGGTGATTCAGGTTGAATGGGTTTACGTTAACAAACAACTGGCACCAGCTGAGGATCAAGTTAAAAAAACGTGAAGTAGAGTCAACTAAGAAATCAAATTGGAAATTACCATCATTTTATGAACAGTATTTAACACCTTCTCAAGTATGCCAACCAGCAATCCAATTTCCAGAAACACTATTTTTTGGATCTCTGTATTCCAGGAATATTACACAGGCAACGCCTCCCATCACATATGGAAACCACTTCAAATAAGAGACTGCCATAATTACAAACCACTCCCAACTCAGGGAGGCATGACCTTTTAAAAGGGTACCTGCATGTCACTTCACTATTAAGTATTGTATCCATAATCTGCCCACCATTCTGCAACCTAAAAATATTGCCTAAGGCGTTTGTTTCCTTTTCTGTTCTCATAATTGCAGTCACTTTCTGCAGCAGATTCTGACATTCTCTTGTTTGCTGGTTGAACTCATTCTGTCATGAAAGGTCAGAAAGCAAACGGCTTCAGAATGTCAATAGGTGTTTCAAGCACTCCACCTCTGCCTGAATTCCTCATGTGCTAAACTATCAAGTGTTGATTTAGAGGTCATTCACTTCAAAAGCACTTTACAAATATAGTTCAGGATCATTATTTCCGGTAAGAAAAAAGAAGAAACTTGTCAAAAGCTGGCCAGTTTGCTAGTACTGAACACAGGAACATTTCCAGTGCATTTCCAGGGCATGGGGTCAAACAGATTCAGTTGCCCAAGAGCAGACTAATACAGACCAACAAGTGATTAATGTGTAACTGCAACATGGTAGAAAGCCAGTGAATTTGTGAGGAAATCACAAGACAAGGAAGTATTCATGATTCTCAGAGCTATAATCATATAAAATTTTGAACAAAAATTAGTTTCTGCAAATCACCCCTTTATTTGATATAATGAAAATTAAGAGGAAAATTAATGTTAAATTTAGATCATAATTGAAACTTAATATTTATTAAACTTAACCCTGCATTACCCAAATTAAAATTCTTTGTTGACTGAGATTTCGTAAGCTTTTTGTTTGTGTTGTATATTAGGTTTCTTTTTTCCTTTAAAAAGAGAAGAACAATGAGAAACAATGTTATTTTTCTCATCATTTTAGACTGATTATAGTATTGTTTTTAACACTTCTTTGAAGTTCAGTAATCTTTGATGGAATGGAGTTTTGAGAGCTCATTTTGAATCCACTCTTCATCAGAATAGCTGCGCAAAAATATACCATGTAGCAGATCACCTATAAACCCCATACATTTAAAAATTTAGTTTGAAAAATGAAACCTACCAGAAAAATCCCACTGAGAATATCATGAGAGAGTGGGGGAGCTGAATACATGTTATATTAAAGCTTGTGAGCTCATTTTCTCTAAAAATAGTGAGCTCTCTACATTGTTTCTCTTCTTTTTTCCAGTATGAATGAATAAGAAAACAAAACATGTTTTCATGTTCTTAATCACTTAGTGTATGTTTGTGTTTAAACACTAGCTTCAAAAAGGCTGAATAAGACCCAGTTTTGCAGAAATAAACAAGCATGTCATGATCAAATAGAGGAAATTTCAACTCAAGAGGACTTCTTGTTTGCAAAGTGAGGAGCAACTGAAAATGGAGTTTACAGTGAAGCTGCATTTCCAGTACAACTTTCTATTTGATAGATAAATGATAGATCTCTCAACGTACACGACAGTAGTTTAATTGAAAACAAACCAAAAAGCTAGCTAGTCTCTGGAAAACAAACCGGAGATTGAATAATGAAGTAATCTCTGAACAGTGCTTCAGTTTGCCATGCCATGTCTGTTGCTTTTATCCAGCAGCATGCAATTTAAACATTTTTGCTTATTTCCTGTTTTTTTTCTTTGCAAGAACAGATAGACAGAACTGACTATTAGCCTCCTTCTCTATTAGTATTCCATATGCATGCTGTGCTCCAGCTGTCATGTTAAAAATGCATAAGGCTAAATTAAAAACTGCTGCAAAGACTTTTGGTGGTAATCAGATAACTCTCTATGTAAAATATGATTTCAAATGATAATATTTTCCACACATTTCATATCAGTAATATAGCTGAAGGAGAAAAGAATACTACATTTTCATAATTATCCTTTATGGACATTCTGTGTCATGCTATAAATGAACTGTATTTCTTAATAGCATTTAAAAGTGCAAGTACTGAGTCACAGCTTCAGCTGGTACAAACAGTAGTGAATCCAGCAATTTTCACCAGCTTGAGTGTCATGATCAAATGAGAACAGCTTTTCTCTTTGGAAGGAAAACAAACCCTCGAAAAATAGCTATCAGACTACTCAATAAATGCAGTGAACTGAACTATGATGTTCAGCCAAAATCAGACCAATTACCAAGTGGAAACAGTGGAGTAAAACCCTCAGTAGTTTTTTGGAGATCACAATGCCAGGACAGATTGCTGCTTTGGTCACAAGAAGGGATGAGCAGAAGGAAATGGAAGCTGGCAAATTTAAAGTGTACATCATATTTGATACGGCCATGAACTCCAGAAAGTTCTCAGTCCAAAAGTAAATAGGATTTCTGGAAGCTAGTTGACCTCAGAGGGAAGATGAATCTTACAGCTGAGGCGGTACAACAAGACATGCATTACACTTCTTCAGGCAAACGCAGTTTAACTGGCTTAGTCACAACCTTGCTTACCCTTCTGTCCACAGTGAATGACAATGTCTGTCCACAGACAATGAAAGAAGTATGTCATGGTTGTTGGACTCCTTTTTCCATTTCTCCCCAACGTCCCATTGAGGGCATGCACGGTTGCCTCACTTTCTGCATGTAGCCTTGTCTGAAATATCCCAACACTGCTTCTCAGCCTCCCTAGGATGTTTAGTGGGAATGTCCTAGAAGCAGTGCTAGTGACACTTGAGGTTTTTCTTTTCAGGTAACATAACAGTAGAAGTTGCGTTCTTCTTCCACAGTCGGTAATGCAAGTTTTCAAAGAAGCACTATGTCCCCCTGTTGCAAAAGCAGCAAAGAAGAACAGCAATAAGGATCAGACCCTGTGCACGCAGACCCATTACTGTGCACAGCAACGGGTCCAGCTCTTTCAGGTCTCTATAGTTTGGTTTCGTTGACTGTACAGGGCTTTGTGTTTAGCAATTTGCAGACACAGAATGCCATTTTATTACTGTTATTGGATCCCCAAAGTCCAATAGTGGACTTGGGACAACAGATCTTGTACAATAGTACTCTGTGAGGGATTTATAGAATCCTTCCTTTGCAGATACGGAGGCTATAACCTAATCCATCACCCCAGTCTTTCTTTGGCTTTGCTTTTACACGTGGGAAACAACCCTGCATCAAAACTACTGTTCAGATGAACAGATTTCTTTTTTAAAGCAAAAAATGATTATTACGGACCATATGTATATCTGCACAGAGGTTAATAACTGTCAAGTCAGAAAATAACAGGCACATCAAAATAATAATTTTAATTAAAAAAAAACTTGGACTACTGCATAGTAAAGTTTAACAATTCTTCCCTCCAGCTACAGGAAGTAAATTTCTAAATATATGATTATCTCATTTATTATAAGAAAAGATAAGTATTGTGGATCAACCAGCTATCAGAAATGGATTAGAATCAAGAAATTCCTGTGCTGTGCATAATGAAACATTATGTAATTTTAAAAAGACATATGAAATTAATTTTATATTGAGTAATAGGGTAGCTTCATTATGCATTTTATAATAACAGATATTAAAATATCTACCTTGTCCACAAGCTGTAGTTTCAGACTCAACAAAAAAGTCCACGTCATTCTGAGAACCACACATATATAACACAAATAGAAACTAAAACATAGGTGTTTTAAAGTGTAATAAAGCAGTGTTAGAACATTAATCATTTCTGAGACGTGAATGCACCAATAACTCAATGCGTGGCAAATGTGTGGCATTTCAACAATACAAGAGCTATTTTCTATTGTCAGGGCATATCTAACCTAGGGTACAGCCCTGGTGCAACAGAATGAACTGAACCGTGCATTGCCAAGAAAAATCTATAAAATACCTCTATTGCACATAATACTGTGGGAATGCCTTATTACTGCTATCCAATGCTTTAGATGCCACTATAAATAGCATGAGCCCTAAACATATCCAATTTAAAACAAGGGATACATTGACCCTTCTGCCTGTCCACTGTCCTCAGATAACAGACAGTAGTTACATGAGCTTTTCCCTCTTGTTCTGAACCCTACGATCAAGACTGAAATTTTAAACCCTTTTACTTAATGTATTGATTCAATACATGGTGATAAGTTCCACAAGTCTCGAGTTTAGCCTTCAGTGCCAATGCAGATTGAATTTGTACTGTATGGGATGGATAGCTGACATACTTGAGGAATGTAGCTAGTGTACTGTGGAATTGCACAGCATATGCAGATGTGGACAACATATATACTCAATGGCCATTTAGCAAAAGCTTCAAGACTTCTGAAAATCACTGGCTCAGCACTGAAAGCAATAGAGTACCTCACTACTGCTAAATCATTAAACACAGTGGGTTAATAAATCTGTAATGAAATAGATGATCAGCATTTTATATTAAAAAGAAAACATTCAAATGCGCCTTGAAAGCAACAGACAGGAGTATGTGGGACAGAAAATGAGTACTTCAGAGTATTTTTAACCCAAGCAATCGATCTGGACAAACACAACTCCAACATTCAGACTTGAAAAATTCAAATTGGTCACACAGTCTTTTATTTCATCTAGTAGTTAAACTAACCTTGCTAAGTGTTTAGAGGAATCATTATGTGTCTATTATGTAGCGCAAACTTGCTTCTAAACTATGTTAAAAATAAGTATGTAATTTCCTTGACATGATCGACTTTGGCAGCTTTTTTCAGGGGAAGGACCGATTCAGGGAAGTCTCCTGAGCAAAGGAACACAGCTGCTTTTTGCAATAGGAACTCAGATGGAACAGGAACATGGCATCAATCCTATGAGCAAACCTGTCCTTTTCACATCAGTGACCGACATGCCAATTTCTAGATCTCAAGGGACCCTACGATTTGCTTCCTTGTACACTGGTGGTATGTTTCATTTTGTTTTTTGGGGTTTTTTTTGACATTTCTATTCATCAGAAAATGAAATCAATTATTGCAATAATATGCTTCTGGGTGCACTCCTAGATTTCTTTCTGCAGTATGTCCTAGAATCACCCTATTATTACATTTCTAAAGGAAATTTTACTTTCTTATTCACCTATGTAATATAACGTGCAACATAACATAGCTATCTACCTTATACATCTTAGAGAGTGCATGAGCTCTCAGTGCCATCTGAAGCAGTCCAGTCCCAGTAAATTTGCACCACTCCTTAGCCAGATCATAAACTGTATGCAGACCTTCAGCTCTTTTCACATGGGAATGAAGCTCAGACCTGTTCTTTACAATCCATCAAGGTTTCTTGCCTTCTTTCATTGCATAGAAGAAAAAGCCTGAGAATTCTAGGAGCAATGTTCCTTTTCCTCCTCACCCAGGAATCTACATTTGGCAAGATGGCAAGAAAGAGCTGGCAGCTGCTGTGTACCTGGTGGTTAGTCAAGGCACCTCCATCATCACAAAAAGGAAGGAGTTCCTAGAACCTCAAACTGCCTTTCCTTATAGAGCATAAGGAGGAATTATCTCAACCAAACTATCAGCGGAAAGAAAAAGCTTCAGAACAAATCAATAAAATGAACAGTAACAATTTGCTTTTACTGATGCAACAGTTCTGTCTGTTTTCTAAACTCTCCTGAATTCACTGAAGTTTGCTACATATGGGGATTACCTTTCTTTTTAGTTCCCTTTCTACATCCAGGAACTCTTCTTTCTAATACAAACATCAGACCTTTTTCCTGTCTCCTATTATTCTCTCTGATGCTCTGTAACTTGTTTAATTCTCTGAAACTGCTTGTCATTTTCAGCCTTCAATTAATCATATAACTAGTAGCAGCAACTATTTTATTTGTTTTGCTTGAAAAGACAAATCATGGAATATAATGATGCTGATTTATCTTTTTTAATTAAAAATAAGAAGCTTGGGAAACAGTGCCTAGCCATAGTACTGCAATATTGAAAATTGTAGGTAATTTAATTTTTCCTACTGTTTGTTCTACTGCTGCTACATAAGTGTTCTTTCCAGCCATCAGCTCTCACATCTAAATTCTAATTCCAGTGGTATAATTAGAAGCTACAGAAATGCAGCTGAATTACTTCATCTCTAGGAAAAGATAAGTAATATGATTACATTGTATGTATGTATGATTATTAAGCAACTAGTTGTATAGTGTAAGCCCAAGAACCAGAAAATTACTCAAAGTGTCTCATTACACAGTATGATTTCTCCAGATGCCCGATTCAAAGTCCATAAAAAGTTGTCCATTTTCTAGGTCTTAGAATATGCATCATATGCAGATTGTTATTCATTGAATAAACAAGTTTAGCTGTGTTGCATCTTCATCATCTTTTCAATTTTATATGCAAACTTATTAAAATACTCTAGTTCTATTTTTAAAACTTGTGCTTTGTTAAATGAAGACTCACTTTGCAGATTTTTATTTCATCTTGTTTCCTTGCAATATGTCAGAGGATTGCAAGTCAATCAATAGCTCTATTGCTTTCTTAAAAATTGGAAAACACACAGAAATAAAATCTTTGCACTTCAATAGAACTTGATGAAGTAACATTTCTGAAAGATCTGATTGGCACAGTTTTATGCAAGAACTCCACAAAAAATTATATATGGATAACGTAAGTAATAGAAAATAGATGAAAATTACTACATAGTCTGCAAAGAAACAAATTAAAATGGATTCTACATAGCTTACAATGGAAACGATGACAGAGAAATAAACACTTTGTTGCATCTCACAAAACCCTCCAGTTACAGGGCTTTTTATATTTATTAAATCCATACAAAATCAACAAATACAGATTCAATTATTTATGAGAAACAATTGTTTTATAGCAAGTAGAGGGTCTACTGAAAAAAAAATGCAAATATAAAAGACAAATTAAAAAAAATACAAGAATTTTTTAACAAAAAAAAGTGTTAATGCTTTTACAAAGACATTTCAAGCCACTGACTTGCTTTTCCCAAGGCAGCATTAACTATGTCACATTTTTTTTAGTAAGTTCTTCATGGAAAGTTTTTTTCCAGGATGGAAGATAGCCAAAAAAAACATTAACAGAGCTTCATCCTGGTGTCTAACTCACAACCTCCAGCCCCAGACCATACACTACAACATATTCAGGTTTGAGCAAAAGTAGTTCTATTAAGCTTAATAACTTCTTGTATAAGAGCCTAATGCCAAAGTTAGGGAATATTTCTGACTCTTTCAGCTAATGTCATCGAATGACTTCACATTGGAGCAACGTGTACATTTTTGGAAAAAGTACTAGACCACTGATTACAGTAAATCACAACTTATTCCACTAAGTAAAAACATTAAAAACTATAAAGATATGATCTCTGTCACAATAAGACCACAGTACAAGATGATCCATTTCCAAACAGGAGAACACATGGCAAAGGAATGTATGTAGCTTTTATGTAGCTATATCAGTTTCCCCATATTATGAATAGTAGTCTCAACTATTGTTAATCATCTGACGTTCTCCTTAATCATTAGCTAATTCTTTATGAGCAGGAACATTTTTTAGAAAAAAAAAGTTCAAAAGAGGGGTCTCTTTTGTGATGGTCATCACATCCTTTGTATTGGGGAGTTGCACAGGGAATAGCATAGTAACTAATAAACAGGAAAGGGTATTTTTAAAATTAGCATCATCAAACATTAGACATGGAACGAAGTGTTTGATTTTGAGGTTCTACTTTATAGGATTCTTCATAACAACAAAAATATATGACAGACTGTAAAACAGTCATTGAGTACTTAAGTTTCTCAAAGCTAAAAAGACGTGAAACTGAACAGTTGTGTACACATCAATAATCATAGTATCCATGAGATACTCTTGAGCATATTTAATTTTAAAGATTATGTGTTTTAATTTTTTTGGTAGTAAATTAATTGCATTTATTGCAATTAATGTATCTTGTTAATTCATAACATGGGCAAAGATTTCTTTATTAAACTCATGAATTTGGCTGTTCAGGTAACTCAAACAAAATACAGAAATAAAACCAAGCAACTGGAACACATAAATAAATTTGGTGGGGGAAGAATTTTCATCAGTTTCCAGCATGCTTGAGTTACAGCTTGGGTGCTCAGCATGTGATATTGAAATATGAGATTTAACAATTCACTGAGATAAAAGGGCAATTTACAGTTCCTAGAATTACCTCCCTTATAAAACATCACCACCCTACTTATTTCTGAACATAATCTCTTCTTAAGGTTTGCTACCAACATGATAGGTATTTATACCTTGCTGTAGATAGATAATACTCAACTGACAAAAGGGTGAAGTATTACTGAGAATTTCCTCATAAACAGCTATAATTCTGGTAAATAGGTCTTATGGGTGTTGTGGACAGCCCAATAATTCTAATAATTTTCTTATTACCAGCTGCTCCTTGCCTTCACACTACCTGGATTACTAACATTCATTTTCAGTCTTCAGAAGTGACAAAGAAGAGGAAGGACTGTACTGACAAATGACAGAAATTACTATGACAATAAAGGTAAATTAATATATTAGATAAAACAAGAGCACTGCTGTTATTGATATGATACATATTGTTAGTTTAAATAACAAGACAGATACCATTCTGAGAGCACTCTGAGCATCCAGAACATTAATAAGTATAGACAGGAAGTTGCAGGGTTCTGACATTTTCATTTATAATCATATTTCATGGCCTGACATTAGGATTTGGTTACGCTCATTCAGAATCTTATTTGAAAACAGTCCTACTTTTAAGAAAGAGCAGGATAATCTACAAGACAGAAGTGGTGTCGTGGTTTAACCCCAGCCGGCAGCTAGAACCACGCAGCCGCTCGCTCACTCGCCCCGGTTCGGACTGGGGAGAGAATCAGAAGAGTAAAAGTGAGAAAACTTGTGAGTTAAGGTAAAGACAGTTTAATAGGTAGAGCAAGAGCTGCACATGCAAGCAAAGTAAAATAAGGAATTCATTCACTGCGTCCCATCAGCAGGCACGTGTTCAGCCATCTCCAGGAAAGCGGGGCTCCACATGCCTAATGGTTATTTGGGAAGAAAAAAGCCACTACTCCAAATGTCCTCCTCCCAGCTTCTTTTGCCCCCAGCTTTATACACTGAGCATGATGTCACATAGTATTTGGTCAGTTGGGGTCAGCTGTCCCAGCTGTGTCCCCTCCCAACTTCTTGTGCACCCCCAGCCTGCTCACTGGCAGGGCGATGTGAGGAGCAGGAAAGGATTTGAGACCTCAGCAACAATCAAAACCACCAGTGCCCTATCACACTATTCCCATCCCAAATCCGGAACAGAACATTACACCAGCTGCTAGCAAAAATTTAACTCCTATTCAGCTGAAACCACAAGTGGAAACTGTGGGATGTGGGATTTGAATTGATCTTGAATAAACCTTGGGATGTTGGATATACCAAGTGCCTTGGCCTATTAAATGCTAAGCCTAAAGTTGATTTAAGCCAAAAAACCATAGAGTCAGTGAGTATACAGACAGCATTCCAACACAGACAGAGGAAACAAGAAAAGCTTAACACCATATTTAGAGACCTGCTGGCAATTTGTGAGTATAGTACTAAATAAAAAAAGACTCAGTAGATGAGGAATTGCTTCACACAGTCAGGAATTTTAGATGGGACATTTTTGAAACACAGCTAAGAGGAAAATCAGGGCCTGGAAACCATCCCCAGTACACTAAAAGAGGACACTAAAATCAGTTCTCCCTGTTGCTATTAGCAGCATGGGATCCTCTGTTACCTTTTCCTCATCTCTAGCAGTCTGTGTGTCTCTTGAATAACAGAAAATATTTCTCTAATGAGGCCCCTTCCTTAACCTAGTGATGCCAGAAAATTTCCAGTTAATTTCAACAGGCAGCAGATTCAGCCCTATCTGTAGAAAGGTTTATTCTGAACTGAGAGTTCCAAAATACAGCGAGACTCATTGTGATTATTCTTCATTTTGTAAAGGCTTCAGATTTCCTGTAATGGGCCCAAGCAGGTCTTAAAGTCAACTTTAACAGGGCAAATCCCCTTCCAATTTGGAACAGTAAGAAAAAAAGCATAAACAGCCACAGTTGGTTTGCACCTCTCATCCCATTGATAGTAATAATTTCAACTGCTGAGGGATCTTCTCTCTTCCTCATGTCATGCTGCTACTTAGGGCACATGCATAATGTTTTCTTTTATTTTGGTTAATGTTTATTACTAATGTATGGAACATGTGGTAGCCTGTTATAAATTCAATTAAATGTTAATGTAAACATCTGCTCAACTTCATTTGTATACTGATATATCAGGCCAAGAACTAAAATTGTTACCCTATGAGTTGCTTTTCCATTATGTGCCCCTCCAAGGAGAAAGAGACAAGGGAAAGGAACCTGTTAAATTGACACCAGGCAGCTAAAAACTTCTCTAAATCATTGACAGTATAAAAGATACCTGTATCAAAGCAATTGAGATTAAAGGTATGACAGTTAAAACATTTCTTGCATGGCTCAGGAGTACCAATGACTATTAAAAGCATAAATAATAACCTCAAAGAGAGTGCAATTGGAAGTATCACAGTATGCAGAAACATGGGAGTGAAGCCACTTGTACAGACAGGAATGGTTACACTCACTGGACATGTTCAGCTTGTCAAAAAATGACACAATTCTCAGACACAATCACAGGTCACTCATAGAAGAGTCACTCTTAGGAAGCAGCATCTGAGAAAGGCACATAAGTAATAGTTTCAGCTGTTATAGCACATATAAGCAGAGACAGAGATGGCTAAACAAACAACAGCAATCTCGTACTGTGAAGCATGTTTTAAATATGTCCCTCAATTTGAAAGAAGCTAGGAATCATCAGAGAAAACGCGCAGTGTTCTACCATACACCAAAGCAATTATCACCTTCCTCTGAATGTAATTTCAACACTTCAGTTCAGCCAAACCATCTAAAAATTAAATAGAACTTTAGAAAGTAGAAAAATATTCATCTGGACTAGTCACAGAGGGATGATAAGAATCATTAGTCACATCAAACACAAGAGCCATCCACAACTACCTGGCATGCTGGAAAGCAAGAAGGGTTTCCACTACACAGTGTAGTCTGTGAAAGCAACAAGTTGAAAACTAAATTCCTGACAGATGCATACACACTGGCTGGCTTACATGATCAATGTAACCCTACAGCTCCCATGGAGGCACCACCCTTCTGTTAGGTGAGCAGCTGTAGGACGTGGACGTACAGGGCTCTCTAATGGTTCTAGACTGCACGGTGCAACACCACCTTAGAGTTCCTCGTGCTAGCTCAGAGGCAGCTCAATACCTACATGACACTGTAAAGAATCACTAAGGCACCCCAGAAGCATTAAGCCACGTGCATTGTAACACTGTGTTGAACTCCAAAACTCCAAAAGTCTTGATATCAAAAAAGGTATGTGTGTGAGGTTTGTTTCTCCTAGCTACCTGACTAAGTGGCTGGAAGGTCTGACAGCAAACGTCAGCTCAGAGGCTCAATCCTATTTTTCCCTCTTTCTCCAGTACTGTGCCTTTGATTGGCAATCTCACAGTTCTATTAATTATTGCTTCGCCTAATTCTTGTTAAGTCTGAGGCAAGTTAAGATTGGAGAGAAGTTGGTGAATCAAAAGAACCTGTGGGTTGTCATGGTATCTTCTGACCTATTGTCACTGTAGCACGTAGATTAACAAGATGGAACGGGTCAGGATAGATAGTAAACTAACTGTAATCAACAGCAAACTAAAATAAGCATTTTAGGTTTCATAGAGTATAACATTTAGAACACTCAGAACTGTATCTCACTCTTGTGAAGCTAAAATGGAGCACCACTGGTCTCTAATGGCAATGCTATAGAGGTTGGTGAAAATGTTGGTGGAATGTCTTGAGGACTTCTAAACTAATTGGATTAGTGCTTATATAATCAATAGGGTTACTCTGACTCTGCAAATTAATAGAATTTTTCCTTATCAATTCCAAGCTTAAACGTTGTGACACTGCATGTGTATACCTCTCCCAAGAACTGCATGAATCATGACAGTACCCAGACTCATAATCACAAAGTGGTATCTCTGAAAGCTCCTTCCTGAATATATTTATCTGGTGTTTTGCAACATCCTTAAAAAAAAAAAAAATGCCCAAACACATACATGTTTTCCAATGTCTTATGTGTACCTTTCCCCATTCTAAACTGAATTTTCCGACCACATACATACTTTACTGAAATAGGGCTTTCACTGGACACATAACACCAAGTTCTCTCCAAGGCTGCATTTAAGATTACTCTTTTTTTTTTAACCTTCAACCAATTTCCAATCCATTAAGCTGCTCTACTTTTCTCTTTTCTGCAACTATTTAACTTGGACATTAACCTTTGTGGCTGGCCACAATCTCTTAAATGCATTTCTTTGCAATATACTTTCTTAGGTTGTCAGAAACATTTTTCTTAGAGAAATATGGAGGGGAAACTAATAAGCCTTAGCATGGCATCTTTGCTGCCGTTTTTAGCTTTTGACCTGCCATGAAGCTCTCAGATGAAATCTCTGATAAAATAAAAAAATACTTTAGACAAAGTACATTATTAAATCAAAGGAAATAAATGCACGCTAGTGCATGACTTCATTTACAGCATCTATTTATATGGCAATTTATATGGACCAAGAAGACCAACACAGACATCCTTGACGTGGTACAGAAACTCTGCCTCTATTTCCTCAGTGGAATGGTCACCGAAGTCTTTCGAATGGATGTCTGCTTTAGGAACCTATGTCCTCTTCCAGTGCATCCAGGGACAAAACAAAACCATCAGTATCAAGCTATTCTTCTTTCACCAGATAGGAGTCTTTGCTCCTCATCCCCTTCCCATCCTGCCCAGAATCTTCTAGAGACTCTTTCAGAGCATGATTTACTATGGGAGTTCAAAACTTGAGAATTAACTAACCCACAGATTGTGCAAAACCTGTAAAAGTTAAGAATGGATGAACATCAACCAAATCCTTTGAAATTGAGGGTGCTCTTTTTCTTCTTAAAAAGACAAAGCCAAAAACAATTACTGAAATATCCTGTTACACCTTCTTGATCATAACTGTGGAGGAGAAAACAATCGTTCCAAAATGTGCAAGACAGTTGGATTCAACCTATGTGCTTTTTTTCTTTCTTTTTTGTTAATGTAAATCACATGATTTAGTCACACTTTGTCAATTCTGTATACCCTTCCTATAGTCTAAATCACGAATAATGGATATTCAGGAAATATTACCTTAATTAATGCCATGGCTGTTACTAATAATTCAGATTTTTCATGTAGAATTGTTTTCTGCTAGAAGTTCCGTGTGTTGCATATTCCTCTGTGTAGAAAAAAAACCCTTAGCCAGGTAAGTTATGTTACATCAAGAACGCTATCAACCAAACACAGAAAATGCCTGGTTATGTACATCATTCTGTCTCCAGTATACTGAAGTGGTTTTGTCAGTTTATCTTACTCTACAGCCTTGCACTTTTCACTGACTGCTAACTCGGCATCCACAGTTTCAGTAATTTTGAAATCCTACCACTGGTGGCCAAATACAGCTCCATGGATGAGTTTGAGGCTTCTGTCTCCCCCAAATTCAGTACATACAAAAAGTCAATGTGTTAACATTTATAAGAAGGTAATTTTCACATTCAGTGATGAAAACAGTTGTGAGGATGTTGAATTGCAAGCAAATGAGTAGTTTTACTGTAACCACTAAGACTGTTTATGTGAACCTGATTCAATTTTTTTACTGGTTAGAACTGACTTTGTTAAAAAACTCAATTTAGAATTCAAATCAGAATCATACTACTGGTGACACATATTGTTAGATGTTTAGTCAAGTTGATTATGAATATTAGCTAAGAGTCTGAAACACCAGAAACGTCAAACTAGTTCTACAAAGCTCAAACTGATGACAGAAAATATTTCAGAATGATTAAAAACATCTTCCTTTATAACATTTGTTTAAAAAGCTTTGCTGGACTCCTGGGAAAAATATTAAAAAAGTTAATAAGCCCATACTTATCATTGCAGATCAACCTCAAGCAGCCTGAAAGCTGAAGTGCCAGGGAAATCAGCCATCTCATCTTATTCCTGTAGAATATGTCTTGCTAATTGTGTAGAAGAGCAACGAATACAGTAAGAGAAATGTCTTTTTTTTTTTTTTTTTAATTCTGTCAATAATAGCATCAATTCTTCCAATCTTTCAAGAATATTTGTGAGATACTCGTAGGGACAAATCACATACAGCAACTCATCTGTGCTTCTGTTAAGAATATGCTTGCTTCTTTAACCTGATCCTTACACTTTTTACATTGCTCTTTGGTGGCTGAATACTTTTAATCACAGAGACCCAAGCATGATCATGAAGTTAACTCATGTAGCTTTTTCCACCTCAACTAATTGCTATTGAAGTGATTCCAAATTTCTTGCCCCTTCTTTTTTCTCCTCTTGGACTCTCTTGCAGAAATTTTCCAAAGATTTAAATCTGAACTCCACACACTCTTTCAGAAACAACCGTTTTTCAATTTGCAAGGTTGTGGCAGCCACTATTTCTGGTAAAAGGGAGGAGTAGAAATGATTTCTTAAATGTTGTTTGACCTCAGAAATAAGACCACCATAGAAATTAAAGTTAGCTTGCTGGCAGAGCTGAGTGGCCCAGGACAATATTTGCTATGCTCCGGTTGCTTCGGTTGTGGCCTTAAAAGTAAAAAGAATGTGACCCAATCATTCAAATTACATAAACAGCAGCTGAAGTTTCTTTGATATTTTCTCATTTGGAATTAATTAGGCTCCAAAGCTCAAAATTTATGCTGTAGTTAAGATCCAAAATGCACTGCTATGAACATTTGATGTGAAATTAATGAATGAATAGGCAAAATCCCAACCCCAAGCTCTCAGAACAGCACACTCCCTGGAGTTTTTCTTTATTAAGCACCACTGAAGCATAAATCTCAACTTAAGGTTTTTTCTGTGATTTTTGTGTTCCTTGAGTTTCTCCATAGTATAATTTAAGACTTGAGTAAACAGCATGTGGAGAGGTTTAGAGGCTGCTGCTCAGGTTAGCAAAGGTTGAGCAGGTGCCCAGATTCAATTCAGCAGAGGGTGTTTGTGGGAAATATTGGAAGTTTGGTGAGGAGGATTGCAAACACGCTCAAGTGACTTGCAGCTGAGGTGTCACAAAGCACGTACATCACACTAATCATTGTGTAGTCTTGTGTGCTTGACAAGCAGAACATCTGTGCTTAGATAACATAGGTCGGTGATAGATTTAGAGGCAGCCTATCAAACATGCTTGAGGTTCCTGCCCTGCTGTTGGGAAGATCAAAGCACAGTGGAAAACTATACCTGCATGAATCCCTGATATACCGGTAAGAACAGCAGGTTCCAAAAACACTCTCTAGCAAGGACCGAGCTCTGCAGTGGTTGCGTTCCCGCTTGCGCGCCTCTGCCCGGGTGCTGCTTTGGAGATCGCCCAGTTTGCGATGTATGAAGATTAAATTGACTCTTTGCATTTCATCCATGGTTTTGTGGTTGTTCCTGTGTCCTGCCTATGTTGGCGTAGTTGGCAGGTCCAGGACCAGCCATGCAATGGCTGACAAAAAAGTCGGGGACTGGGGAGGCCATGATGGTGGCTCCCCCTATTCTGCGATGGCCCAGTACTGACCACTGGACCCCTGTGGCCACTGTCCTGGCTAAATTTGCTCCACCAGAAGCATGGCCTGAAATAGATCATGAGGCCGTGGTTACCCCCAGGCAATTGAAAAGGTTGTGTGCGGGTTGCCATGGAAAGCAGCACTGGATTCTTCTCACAAATTAGCGGGGAGATTGGGATGGCTGTTAGCTACCGGACTTAGACCTCTTTACCATGAAGTTGTTGCATTATGGAGCAAAGTGAGAGAATTGGAAAAGGAAAACGGGACTTTACAAGATGCAAAGGTGATTGCGCAAGAAGTAATTACTGTTCGAACAAAGAGGTGCTATGAGCTGCAAGATAATATAGAGCAGTTGGTAGTGCGTATCATTAATAAACGAAGGGACAAATATGGTAGAACGTTTTGATTTCCCAAGTTCGTGCTCTCACCACAAAACAGTCATGGTATCCTGAGGAATGGGATGGAAGTATGTGGTGTGAATTCTTGGACTCTGAGATTGAGCTTGAATTTGATCTGGACTTAAAAAGCAGGGAGGTGGTGGAAGCATGACCCCTTGTACAAATTAGGGGGGAGCAGGAACAAGTGAATGGGGGAGTACAGATCACACATACTTACACTCCAAAAGAGTTATGGGAATTTTTAGAGATCTATCAGCAAAAGACTGGTAAAGGCATACTGGCATGGATTTTGTGAGCTTGGGATAGTGGAGCTGCACCTATCCATTTATTAGCAGGTGAGAAAGATTTATTAAGCCCTATAGCCAATGATGATCAGACACAACAAGGATATGTTCAGTTGCAAAACGTCAGAGGTCCTGATGGGTGTGACATTATTGCGCCTACACTATATCAATGGTTGTGTGCAGCAGCTTTAACAGCATATGCAGAACCTGCTGAATTAGGGTCGTCCCTCAGAATCCAGTGTATGGAAGAAGGTATTAATTTGGTGTGGCACATGGGGATGGCTCATGTGTTGGTTATGGGATCCAATCCAGACAGTGTAGCAGTAATAGGAAGTATCAAAATACAGTTTTTGAGAGGAGCGCCTGCCTCACTAAAACTCTTGATTTTATCAGCAGTGACAAATAGTATGGGTAATGTAGGCAACCTAGCAAATACCTTGAGGGAAATTGGGGCTGTAATTTCAAGACCGTCTGTTTGGGTGGTGAATAAAGGAAAGCCGGCAAAACTGAAAGGAGTTACATCATGGGTGATGAGGAAACAAATGTGGAATGGTCTTGTACAAGCCAGTATCCCACAATCAGAAATAGGTGGGATCACAACATCAGAAATGTTTGGCCGACTGCAAAAGTTAGCATTTATGCAAAAATGCCAACAGCCCCCAGCCCCATCACCAACTCCAGCACCCACCCTCCGCGTCCCCTGCCACCTCAATGCAAGACATTACCTGGCGACAAAAGCAATATCCTTTACAGGTATTGCCTCCGGGATACAAACACAGTCCCTCCATTTGTCACTGAATGATAGCAGCTGATGTAGCACTATGGTCAGGTACTGTTACTGTTTACCATTATATCGATGATCTATTGATTATGGCAGAGACACAATAATAAATTGACGCAGCTGCCAAATTGCTGCAAGTGCACATACAGAACTGAGGCTTGGCAATTAATCCAAAGAAAATACAGGGCCCTGGTACTACTGTACAATTTTTGGGAATAGTTTGGCATGGACAGATTAGAGAAATACCAAATAAGATAGAGCAAACAGTCCAGCAATTTTCTGTATCAACCACAGTAAAACAGTTACAGAACTTTTTGGGACTTTTAGGGTATTGGAGAACTTTTATCCCACATCTGGTGATACTAACATGCTCCTTGCAGAAATTAACTAGGAAGAAAGTTGTTTGGCAGGGGACCAAGCAACAAGAAACTTTTGATGCCTGCAAAAATGCTTTGATTGAGGATGCGCAATTATACACTCCTAAGTGAGGATATCCTTTTCAATTAGAAGTAATAATTGTAGATGATATAGTCTCATGGGGATCGTGGCAGATGACTGGGCTGAAAAATCAGAAAGAACCTGTAGGATTTTGGTTCAAGGCATTACAAGGCTCAACTATACATTATACCCCAACTTCTCTTATTTTACATCCTTTGTTAATAATCAAGAGTCTCAAGTTCTTGTATTTCAGATATCTTTGACGAATACCTGTGCCTTATCTAGAGGAGACAGCATTGCAACAGCGTTATTGGTGTCGCAAACCCAACATTGAATTGCAGCTCAATCTGAAAAAGCACAAGCCATAGCTCTCTCATCTGTGTGGGCGATTACCCTATATCAGTTTATCAAACCCAGAGTAATATTAGCTGAAGGAGCTGGAGCAACATGTACGTATTACTGGAAGGCAATGACACTCCTGTTCTCCTCTACGACAGGTCGGCTCGTTGTGCTTTGTAGTCTAGTACTACAAGCACATGCCCTGGATACATTTCCACAAGATCAATATGTAAATGCTTAGATTTGGTTAGCCTCTACTGTAACTAACTCATATGCATTTTATATTAAGGGAAGATTAACAGCTGTAGATCTTTTGACGTGTTTAATTGGTCTGCCAATTCCAGTAGCTGTATTACAGAATGATACTATGCTAAGAGATTTTGGTATGAATGTTCTTCATTGCTATTCTTTCTGAGTAGGTAATGGCTGTATGCCAATGAACATTACAAAATTGATTAATGGTAGACTATTTCCTCCTTCAACGCCATAAATGTTGCTTCAATTTTGAAGGTATTTGTTGCTTCAACATAACTGATGAATCAGCCAGCATAGAGGATGACATTCAATATCTCCAGGACTTAATGCATCAAGTGAAACAATCTACTGGTGGTGCCTGGCTGGCTGAGTGGTTTAACTCACTGACAGGAGGAACGGGACACCTGATTCAAAGCATTATTGTACAGATATGTGTATTCCTTTTTCTATATGTGTTCATTGCATGCCTCTGCAAATTACTCTGCACTACACCCTGCAAGCCCATATGGACACCTCCACGTTTGCCAGCCCCAGCAGAAGCAGTCTCTTGAGCAAGAGGGTGGAATGTGGGAAAATAACGGAAGATTGGTGAGGAGGATTGTAAACACGCTCAAGTGACTTGCAGCTGAGGTGTCACAAAGCACGTACATCACACTAATCATTGTGTAGTCTTGTGTGCTTGACAAGCAGAACATCTGTGCTTAGATAACACAGGTCGGTGATAGACTCAGAGGCAGCCTATCAAACATGTTTGAGGTTCCTGCCCTGCTGTTG
>VYXH01011867.1:207804-263978 GCA_013397275.1 Burhinus bistriatus | reverse complement strand
GCCCTTGTGGCCAAGAAGACCAGTGGTATCCTGGGGTGCATCAAGAAGAGTGTGGCAAGCAGGTCCCGGGAGTTTATCCTCCCCCTTTACTCTGCCCTGGTGAGGCCACCTCTTGAGTACTGTGTGCAGTTCTGGGCTCCACAGTTCAAGAAGGAAAGGGAACTGCTGGAGAGGGTACAGCAGAGGGCTACAAAGATGATTAGGGGACTGGAACATATTTCTTATGAGGAAAGGCTGAGGGACTTGGGTGTTTTTAGTCTGGAGAAGAGAAGACTCAGAGGGGATCTCATCAATGCTTATAAATACTTAAAGGGAGGGTGCCAGGAGGATGGCACCAGTCTTTTTTCAGTGGTGCCTAGTGCCACAAGAGGTAATGGGCACAAACTTGATCATAGGAAGTTCCATCTAAATATGAGGAGGAACTCCTTTCCTTTTGAGGGTGGCAGAGCACTGGAACAGGCTGCCCTGTGGCAGAGGTGGTGGACTCTCTGACTCTGGAGACATTCCAAACCCGCCTGGACGCCATCCTGTGCAACCTGCTCTAGGTGAACCTGCTTTAGCAGGGGAGTTGGACTAGATGATCTCCAGAGGTCCCTTCCAACCCCTGTGATTCTGTGATTCTGTTTCTAATCTTATATATTTTCCTGCATTATTGTAGGCCAAGCTGTACAGTCACACCGACTGGACTCATTCGATAGGAGTTTACCCTCCTGTCACCTAAAGTCCTCTAGAAATAGGGACCTTCAGAGTGTGTCCCACAGGCCACACTGGGAATCTAACCCAATTCCACTTCTGACATAAAGCACTTCTAGGTGGGATGAGGCCAGGCCTTGGTGCCATCATGCTTCAGGCCCCTGTTTATCATGAGACGTGAGAGGGGATGTATTGATCAGAAAGGAAAACCACATAGCTGACTGTCCTGCCCACGGCAGTGAACAGCATGGAATAGAGCAAGCCTACAGTGAAACGTTTGAACTGCATTTGATCTTGTTAGAATATATGTAATTTTCCATGAGGTTCTGGGAAAGCAGTTATTAATTGGCCTCTACTGAAATTCTTGTGAAAAATCATAATTTTTGGCAGCCCGAGTAGAACACATGTATCGTGGAATACAATGGACATCCTTGCAGTTTGGTAGTTCTGGCCTCCCATTAGATTACATTTCAGTTGTTCAACATGAAAAATAATGCCTTCATTGTAAGACACTTCTTTTAACCTTTAAAGACAGAAACATTACACACACGTTCCTACTGAGTATTTTTACGAACACATGATACAAAAGGGGTTAAAGTGCACTTGGCCTCTCTTAAGTGAATCTGGTGTAAGACCAAAACACCGGAGGGCAAACAGTGCCTCAGTCTTTGGTCAGCTGAATTAATATGGTATTTGGGGTCTCCTGGAAGACGTTTTCTCTAGTCCTCAGTGTCAGTGTATTTTAATGTAACTTTCTGTATAAAGCTGCTCTGATTTGAAAATCCCCTTTTGCACAGAACTTTGCTACTGCACACCCATGTTCTGGGATTGATTGTGCCCTTGGGGAGTACAGCAACAATGACGCCCATCTTTGCTGTGCTGGTGAACTTCTCCTGGTATCTTTGTAGGGAAAAACACACAGGGTAGTTATGGAGTGGTGAGTTGCTCTTGGAGGCTCAGCGAGTGATTTAATGGTCACAGCTGTTTGTTTGCAGAGGGGGGTTGGACAAGTGGAAATATACTGACCTGTGATCTGAGACCTACTCCTAGCTCTGCACGCTCTTCTGTGTGACCTTGGGCAAATCACTTCTCTGCTTTTCCTCCCTCCTTTATCTGTCTTGTCTATTTAGTCTCTCAGGAAGCTCTTAAGAGCAGAGACTGTATCTTACTCTCTGTTTGTACAGTGCCTAACATAACAGGGCCCCAGGCTTCCTGAAGTCCCAAAGATGCTGTTGCAATACAAGTCGTAAATGTTAAAGAGGTGTAAGAATCTGGCCCAGCTCACCACCATCACCATCTGTTTTTCTATGAGAAATTAGTAGTATGAAGGCACGCAGCTAAGTGATCAGAGCTGTGACCGTTCGCTAGACTCCCTAGGTTCTGCTCCTGGGTTTGGCACCACCACACTTTGTAACAAGAGATGTTTAAAAATTTTCCAGCAACGTGCTGTTGGTTTTTCTCCCTTAGAGAGTGTCAAATTAGTAAAAACTGAAAATAAGGAGAAAAAAAAAAATCAAGAGCATGCCAGTTTCAACAAAGCTTTAATGGGAAGATGATTCAGGGGCCCAGGTTGGAATTCCTGGAAAACCAGAAAGCAAGTGACCTCCACCTCTCGCCTCCTCTAGAGGAGCCAGTAGTGTTCACATGCCCTGGAGGAGACTGTGCTTGAAATCTCTGCTCCAGCAAATGTTTTGCATAAAGAAGAGGTTGTGGGACTTGGTAATGCCATGGTGGCTGGGGCCATCACCTGGGGTGCAAAAGGCTGGTTCTTGATTTGAATCACACAGAGCACCAATGTGGACCTGGGTTTTCCCCCTTCCCAATAACTTGTCACCACTAGACTCCGCTGTTCCAGGGAGGAAGGAGCTGAGATTGTCTCTGTGGCTTTATGCTCACTTTATGCAAGGTTTTGAGATCGTCCCCAGTGGAAAGGGAAAAATAAGAAAAAAAATATTTTTTTAACAGATAGGGAAGCCATTTCTTACTCTACTCCTTGTGAAAGCAACTTAATTTCTCATTGTCTCTGTGTGTCCTCTAGTAAGTGGATACACTGGTGTTTTTAAGTAACTTTTGTAATGTCAGTGATATAATCAGCTATGCCAACTTTCTCCACCACCCAGGACTCTCCTGGAGAAAGGGAATCCTCCAACTGGGCAAGGAATGCAAGCAGCAAGCAAGTATGCACCGCTGCTCCACGATTTAACTCTGTCAGGATGAAAGATTCTTAAATCTTATGAATTTGATTAATCATTTTCACTGGTAATTTTAAAAAGTACCCTGCTTTAAGTCAAATTGTTCTTGTCTTCTTTTTAGTAATTCCCTGTTGTTTGTTGGAAATTATGTCATCCAAAGGACTTAAACGAATAGATCGTGATGAGTCTACATTTAGCCATAAAACTACCACGTTTCTGAGAATGAGCTTCTGTCTAACATACTGGATGAGTCAATGACTGGTGATGATGCTTGTTGTGTTAATCAAGCCATTGAATTACTAAATTATTTCCATGTTTTTATTCTACTTTTCTTGGAAGAGGCTTCCTTGACAAGCAGGTGTTTCTTTCCAAGATCATAATCTGTGCAGAAACATAGGATAGCTTGGAGCTGTCACGTTTCCACCAAAAGTATTTCATTACCATTATGTTTATGTCTACATCCACTTAATGAGATTTCTGTAGATCATGAGACCCACTTAGTATGTCCTTAACCCCGTAATGATAGGAAATGGTACTCTCAGCTGCCAGACTGATTTCCCTCGTGAGGGTTATAACATTAAAATTTGCTTTCCAAAACTGAGAGCCATATGTGGCCACATGGAACTGCCATTGGTTGCTTGAATGGGTCAGTGCCCTGAATTTTATGACAACTGGAATGGCTACTGTGGTTGAAATGAAACTCTTCGACTTCAGGTGTTGCAATTGCAAAGGAGGCTAGTGTCTGAAGTGGAGCATGTCATTGCAGAAGTGAGCTCATTTCCTAGCTCGGATCTGTCATTTCTTCAGAAGCAGAAGGAAGAGAATTTTGCATCTATTCCTTCTTGCCTGGGGCAAAGCACGCTTATTAACTGTTCGATAGAAGACTTAGAAAGCTTGGGCTCCTATGATGCCCAAGTCGTTTTAACCACTGAGTCTTGAAAGATGAACTTTAATAAAACCTGCCACTACCGCAAAGATTTGCAGGGAAAGGAAAAAAAATATTCATTGGAGAGATGTATCTCCCTTTATTTGCATTATTATCAAACTGAGATTTTTCAGGATGAGGCAAAGGTGGCAGGGGGGTGGGGGATGGGGGGGTGTTTGTTTTGGTTTTTATTTTGATTTTTATCTCTCCAGGCTCAGGCAATTTTGTGTGCCTGTAGCTGTAACTCCAGGAAGAAACAGGTGAAATGAACAGCAACTTGGCAAGTAATGTAAAGTTAACAGAGCACTGTTTCTCCAGCCCCAAAGCAGGATTCTTGAGACACAGCTAGACAGGAAAGAAATTCTCCAGAATAAGTTATAGTGCCTCTCTGTTGTGGTATAATTGCCTGTTGTTATATATTCATGTGAGGTGTAGGAAAGCATTTGGTATGTTTTTGCCAGTAAAAGAATTAATGATGTAGATCCCCATTTTCCAGCAATTAATTGCAACTATTTCTGCCCTGGTATGTTTATAAGGCTTAACTGAACTTCCAAGCAAGGAGGAGAAGTTTAGCACAAAACATGACTGAAGGAAAGTTGGTTTTGCACAAGGATTTGCTTTGGCTTTTGGTTCATGATGATCGGTTTGGTAGTGGTTTTGTTCCATAAAGATGATTCAGTACTGACATGGGCTATTTGACATCAGAAACTCAATTCACTTGTATTGATTGATCAAGTGCCAAATGTAACTTTCTGCAGATTCCAAAAATAAAACCAAGCATGAAAAGAGAACCCATATTTTTTAAAATGCCTGCAAAGGCATGACCTTAAGACTTCTCCACAGTGAGTAGACACTAAATTTCAGAGCCCACTCTTAAAATTGTATTTCTTCATGTATTTCAGGCCATTGGAGGTTTTTGTGTCCCTTCCCCTCTCCCACCCTGCAGTCTCTCTCACAGTCTGACACTCAAGGTGTCTACAATACCAAAACCAAGTATATTGTTGGTTTGTGCATATCATAGCTCTTAATCTGAGGGCCATGAACTCAGCAAGTGTTTCTCTTCTAACGTAAGAGCATGGAAAGAGGTAAGAATTTGTATCGCCTCTGAAGTGAGCTTCATGGAGCCATGCCAGTGTTCTGCTAAACAGAGGGCTATATTGCAAAAATGTATTCCTGCAGGTAATTTTGTGATTAGGGGGAAGACCAGAAATTGATGGATTATGGGTCTGACTCAAAACCCATTGAACTCAAAGGAGAGATCTTCAATGATTTTCATAAATGCTATTTTAAAAGTATGAATTGGTGATAAGCCAATACTTGGGTTTGAACTCTGTCAACTTTCTCTGTTGGAAAACAGTTGAGATATGATGTAGTTAAGAGCTATGAGTAAAGTTTGACTGTAGAGCCCTAACTTCAAGAAATTCCTGTGTTGCTCAGCTCAAGTTTGCTTTAGAGTCTCTGGTATAAAAATCTATGAGATTTTACAGTGCTAAGTCCTAATTCTACAGCAGGAATTTGAAAGATGCATCACAATCAATTCCTTTCAGGTGAAAAAGGGATAGAAACAGAAACGGTCTGTAGGTTGGATTTCTCGGTTAACATGATATATCATTATGCAAATTTTCCGTATGAATGGCCAACTATTGTTACATAAGGCATATAAAATTAGTATAGCCTATTCAAACTGTGATGTGTTTCCCACTGGTGGTCTTACTGTGTAAGTAGTCGTGCAGAGTTTCAAAGCCTCATCTACTGTTCTAGTGCTAATTTTCCATGAAAGCAATAGTAGCTGACGTGGCTGGAAATGCAATCTTGTAAAAGAAACAGAGGTTACTTCAAGGTAATCTCCATTTTAAAACAAGTTCCACCCAGCGAGAAGTTGCATAGCTTTTATTATAAATGATAATATTGTCTTTTTTAGTTTAATTTGGGTTTATTGATGACACAGCTTTACACTCTTGAAAGTTGGATCATTGAGAAATAGGTTATTCTCCAATTTGTCTTGGTAAATCATTCACTTTTCTTTATACATCTTTGCCAGTAATCTAGACTACTCACATAGCGTTGCTCCAGAGGTGGAGATTTGTGTTATATTCAGAACAAATTCATACTGTACCAAGTAGAAGCCACCATATTTTTATTTGATGGATGAATCTTATAGTGTCCTCAGCAGTGTGAAAACAAAATAATTTCCCAAAAGCATGGACTGTGCAACATTTGGAAGTGTAGAATTGTTAATATGTTTAATGTATGTAATATTAATATACATAACATTAAGATACACGAGATCTCTGTGGAAGTTTTTGTTCAGCTTTTGAGTATGTTGAACAAGTGTTTCCTAGAAATGAAAAGGAAGGCTTCATGGGACGTGTGAGTCTCCCTAACTTATTATCTAGTTTGTAAAGTTTGGATGGGTGAAATTCTTTCCATGTTTCAAAAGCATCATATTTGAGTTTTCTAATAGCTGTTTCAACTCTGCAGCTGTCTCAAGTAATTGGTTTTGATTATTGGGGTTTTCTAAGTAAGAAAATTATACATTTCATCAATTTTTAATGTAAAATAGATATTTCTTAATATATATGCTTGTATGCTGACATAAATATGAGTTAAAACATGCCTTTAAAAGCTAATACTAACTCACTGTCATGCACTAAATACAGTCTTTCTTATGGAATATACTGTACTGAGACACAAATACAGATGATTCCAAAGTCTCTACTTAACCTGACAGAAAGCACAAACCATGAAGAAGATGGTGGAATCTTCTTCTGAGCTCCAAATCTTTTTCAACTGAGCTTCCAAGGTGCCAGACAGTACCTATGCCATTTCCTATTAAAATCTAATTCACTATGAAGAATCCACGGGTGGTTCTTTCATGCTTTCATGTGTCTTTGTAATAGCCATCACAAACTGGATAAACTAAAGACGATGAAAATTTTGTTTTTCTTCCTACTTCTTATTGTCAGTGCTAACATAAATCAGCTTCACTGTAAGAAAAAAAAAAAAAACCACCAGACAGAAGAAAAGTAAATACAGATGTAATTGTAAACATTTGTAACATGAGTTATGGACATGTGATGCCAGAATTTTTAATCTTTAAAGAGTGTGTTTTTATAGTACAGAACTTACTTAATACTGCAAAACTGAGTAACGGCATAGAAACTCATGTGATTTTTCTTCAACGATGTTAAAAGCATACTCAACCTATCCCTTTCCAAGCAAGACAGAGTAACTTCAAAAACTTTATACAATTTTTAAGTGCTTTGATTTTGTTGAATTGTGAGGACATAGGTGTTTACCTGGTGTAAGCTGCTGTAACACCATTTGCTCAGTGGAAATAGTGATTTATCCCAGATGAAAATTCAGCCTAAAATGTGTAGCATTTTGTATTTAGTTGGGTCACACCATATTAATTATTGTTGTTACTTAATATTAAGACTTGTTTAGGCTATTGCCATCTAAATTTCAGTTACTGCAATGTTATTTTTTCTGATGTTAAAAGAAACAATTTCACCCTGTCTTACTTCATGAAAGTATCTATTGCTGTTTCCAAGTCCACAGGCTTTGATGTTTCATCCTTCTCTTTGCGTCCTTCTAACTCTTTTGCCATCATACTGAGCATATGGCAGTTACATTCATCTTCAAGACTTTTCATGATCTGTCTCCTTCCTGTCTATCATCTTGCCTTTGGCTCATCACTCACACCAGTTTGCATCACCTGCTTCCTAGATCATTAGAGAAGCCCATCTGTACTTTGTCTCATAGACAGATAGATAGATCTGCTCGGAGTCAGTCTCCATAAATACCTTAAAGGTATTCTGCTTTTTCAGATCCTTCTGTAAAACTCATGCCAGTGTAAACTGCCTGTCGTGCTGCCTATTATCTCTTTGTTATCCCCCACCTATTTGTTGTCATTATATGACACTTGGACTAGAAGACATATGAAGCAGGAACTGTCTTTCCCCTTGTTCTTTTTCTTTTTTAATATGGAGTCTAGCACACCTGAAATCCTGGTCAGATTAGTCTTTCATGGAACTATGATAATAAATACATAATACAAATGATCATAATGTTATTGTTCATGCATGTGGTATAAGTATGTAAAGGTCTCCTCTAGCGTACATTCGTGCTGCATTTCCACACTACAGTTTTTCTGTGGCTTCTTATGCTTCTCCAGGTTTACTGTTGTTGGGAACAAACTTGCTGTCTCCCGAGGAAGATTGGGGGTCATTGCATTCATAGGGAACGAAGTTTAAAAGAGGGCTAGGTTAGACATTGACACATAGACTTCATACTTGTGAAATTAACTTTTAAGAAAGAATTTGAAATGGAAAATGTTTGTCACTGCAAGCATTTTGTAATTATTCACTTATGATTGAGAAGGGATTTTCCTCTGTGTCTTTTAACTAAGATGAAAGTAAATCTACCTTTGCTTTGAGTTATCATGTAGAACCAGAGCAATTTTTGACTTGCCTCTGTGTCCTTTAGAAATTATACATGCTGTTCTGTGTGCCTGTTATCTTGCTTAATATATGTACTCACTGTAATGTTTTCTACCTATGTAGTGGTTTCAGATAATTTTCATTTTCTTTCTAAGTATTTTAAGGACACAATTCAATTGCCATTGACTTCATTGGAAGCTGGATCAGACCCTATAAAATAGTCAGTTAAGGGTTCTTTGATAAAAGGAGAAGTAAATTTATTGTCAGGCAAGTTGAAGATGTAAGGGGAAGGGACAGCTGGCTCAGGCTTGTATGAAGTTATTGCCTTCTGTATGGTTTCAGGAAAAGATTAGCTGGAGGCTATTACTTATCTGAATAACTCCCTTCATAAAGTCTAGCCGTTAGCTATGAGAGCAGGGAACTTACAGTGTTATTTGCCGCTGTTGTGTTTAGTTAATGCAAAAAATTACATTCTCCGAACAATAGTTTACAAAGTGGCTTGTTCATGACATTGTAAGTATGCCGAAGGTAGTATTTGGTGTGAAATACATGAGCGTGTTTTGTGGTAGTATACAGTATATAAGTCTCCGCACTCTGCCCCTGTGTCAGTCACTTCTCTGCTCCTGGAGTAACAGCGTTTTCTGACGCTCTTGTCCTGTGCCATGATTAAATAGGAATCTGTTTACTGAAGGATTTCTACAGCTGTAAAATTAAGCAGAACACATGTCCAGAGAAGTGAACAGCACGCCATAAATAAAAAACAGTTTATTCACGATCTCTCCAGCAGCTGATGAACCTATCAGGCACAGGAGGTCTCTCAGAACAGGAAACTTCTGTGAAGGACAGAAGCTAGTTTGGGATCAGTGATTTATCATTGCATGTTGTGTAAAAACAGCAGTGTGCTGACACATCTGCAGAGCTCAATATATGAAGCTGTTGCACAATTTGCCCCAGAAAACTTAAGAATAAAAAAATATTGATCTCTAGTTGAGTTCTGCTGACCTCTGAATCGCATCTAGGTAAGAGAGAAGTCTGCTGGCCCAAGAGATGTCACAGGAGGGAGGTCTGGTCTGAAGCCAGGACACTGAGCTGTGTGTGGAAACAAAAGCGATCTTCCTTGCCCTCAAGAAATGATTGTCAGCTGCATACTATCTGACCTGCTCATTGGATCAGCGTAAAGGGATGCAGACTTTATTCCTGTCTCATGTCCTTTACAGAAGTTGTGAGGAGGAAGCTGGTAGCAGCAGCAGTACAAACTTACACATTCCTTTGGCTCCGTCGGTGCCAAAGGTTCATGTTATCATCACCATCTGTGTTTGTGGAGAAAGGTCTGTGTGCATCAAATGTCCAAAAAAGCCCCTGAAGTTGTTTGTGGCTATTCCTTAAAACCATGAAAATTTTTCTGGGTTTTGGGTGCATTTTTTTCTGAGCTGAAAAAAAATGCACATTAACATTGTTAGTAATTTTGAAGAAAATGAAAATAAAACCTTTTCAAAAGGAATGTGTGAGTTTCCAGATGTCCCCAGAGTATTGAGACATACTTTGTAAAGGAAGAACGTATCAAGTTTCTTCATGTTGTGGTAGATACTTTCATCTACATGAGCCCCTATCTCAGCCTACCTATTTTTCCTTAAGTTACTAATCCATAGAAGTAACTGATTAATTTGATTAGGATTGGTGAGAGAAGTATCCTCTAGGCATATTCTCGTCCCTACCACATGAGGATAGCTGAAGACTACCTCATACCTCGTTTTAACCATGTAGAAAGGCAAACTCTGTCCTTGAGGTAGAGAGGAGGGAAAGTCTAAACATTTTCCATTTATTTTCAAACTTAATCAGGCAGGTTTGACTGCACTGGGGATAAACTCCAGTCAACTCAAGCCTCTCCCATGTATTTTAGCAATGTTCATCAATCCAGAAGTATGTGTCCAAGGTTCAGCAGAACATAAGCTCTGCTGCTGACATCTGAGCCAGGGAAAACTCTACTGAGACTCCAAACTCCTGTATGTGTTAAGGAAGAAGAATACTTGGGTCATGCCTAGCATTGGGTTCAGACAAGCACTCTGAAGGTGAAAATGTTTCCACAGCCTTTAGGAAATGAGCCATCCTGCCTTTCTGAAGGACATTACTCATCTGGACCAGAGAGACACATGCAGGGAATTTTCATTTTAAACAGTGAGACAGTACAACCTGGCAGAGGCTGGTAAAATGATGATGCTCATTGCATCACCTTATGCCTATTATTGGCTGCATATCCATTTAAACTAGAAAATACCCTTTCTCAAGCTAACTGTAGTATTTCCTCTGATTGTTCATTCCCAGTTGTTTCTTTTCGTATATTCTTAAAGAGAAAAGAAACCCAGTCTAACAAATTAGCCTAGCATAGCAGTATCCCGATTAGCGGCATGGGTGCTTTGGAGTTTAGGTGTGTGTTTTTTCTTTGAAAAATGGCTAAAGTAGTGTCTGAACAGATTCAGGGCTTGTTATGAAAGGATTAGGTCCAGCTCTTTTCTAGAACAAACTTGAACAAAAACCAATCTATTTTGTTCCTCTTTTGTAAAAAGATTAAGCAGACTGATTTATTATGTATTACAGTAGTCTCACACTAGAAAATTCTTTCTAAAGCAAAGGCACTTTTTAAATTCAATTTAAAAAAAAAAAAGAAATTTGTAAACAGGAATGGACAGGAACTGCTATGTTCCTAGACTGATCCAGTGCGAACACGTTATGCTTCAGCTTGAAGCTGGTTGGCAACTTTTTGGCAAGAATATTATTTATTTAATTAATTAGTGTGGAAAGAACCATTTGGCTTGTTTTCCTGCTCTCCTTACAATCCAGAGCTTTTCCTGTTGGATGCTCCATTGCTTCTTACATACTGCTTTTGCAACTTACTCCCTTTTCTCTTATGCATGATGATTTTCCTTCAGTTTTGTGAACCAAGTTGAATCAGCAGCAAGTTAACTCTCTCTAACTCTCAGATGCTCCCGCAGATCCCATGGTTCTATTGCTAAGCTATTAAGAGATTTTTTTTTTTTTTTTTTTCAATTAAAACTTCTCTGGGCTGGTTTCTGGCCAGCGGCAGTTCCCCAGTTTTGGACTCTGGATGGAAGAGAGCCTCCAAACAAGCCCTGGCCCCTCCCCTCTGGAAGCCCCCCAGTCCATCAGTTTTGAACACAACAGCCTGGTCAGCAGAGATTGTCAGATACCTTGGGACACTCCATCAGTTTAATGTGGAGACAAGAACCCTTTGGGGAAGTACCTGGTGGTGGTGTGGGGGAGAATTATAGGGAAGAGATTTTTGTCAAGCGTTAGAGAACCTTAAAAAAAAGAAGTGTGTAGTGAATGTATTCATCTCCGCTGAGGTATGGCAGGGTCTTTTCTTCAAGAGTTATCTGATTCCTAATGGGCACCAGGAGCAGAGGAGAGCGCTCGGAGGGTAGGCACAGCAAGCAGAAGGAAATCATTATGTTGGGTTTTTTTCTTATCAGTTCTGCAACTTAAATCTACCCTGAAGAGATGTGTTTCGACAGAGCTCTTCACACTTCCAAACAAAAGAGCTTTTCTCTCTTCCTTCCCCCTCACCCTCCCCCCATCTTGGATGTATGGCTGGAGAAAAATGATTGCAGGCATTGTCTGGCAACAACAACCGCAGAGTCTCTTCTGGAAACAAGTTGGGTCAGGTTCATGAGCGCGCACAGAAAGAAAGAAAGAAAGAAAGGAGGGGAAAAAAAAAAAAAAGCATGCTCCCTGGCCAGATAAATAACTCACTTTTGGAAGATGCTTCACCAGTGTTCCTGCTGTTATATAACAGCCTCAGCCAAGATCCAGCTATTTCATATTTGCTTAAGCAAGAGAGTCATACAGGGAAAACATTACTGTGCTGTGTTACTTGTTTAGTCATCGGTACTGGGAGAGGTGATATGCTAACGAAAGTATGCAGTAACAAGCATTTAAAATGTGATGTTTTATTAGTTTTGCAGTAAATACAGTTAAGATACTGATGACTAATTTCTGCTCTTAATTTAATTCATGTTGTGAACATGAAAACGAGGAGAAAATTAATTTCCTCTCACTGACCTTATGCACGTTTACATTTAAACAAAAGAAACTAAATTTCTGCCCGTGCGTTGCTGGAAAAAGATGTCTGTAGTTTTGTCTGGGTATTGTGACAAAGGGGTTTAATGTAACTTCAGGAAATAAATTAAGTATAAAATTGGGAGCTGATTAGAGTAGTAAAATAATCAGATGTTAAAAGGAGCAAATACAGTGTAACGGCTAAAAGCCCAAGAGTGGGAATCAGGCCAGCTGGGGTTCTGCTTCCATTCAAGCATGCTGTGCAACTCTGAGTAAGTCAATAAACCTTACAGTGCTTCGGTTCGACCATCTGTAGAATGGGAATAATAAAAATATTATTCCCTGTCTCCCCAAACTGCAGTGAGCCATTGAGATGAGTATTGAGTCAGTGTTGTGAGTTGAGAAAAGACAGATTTAAACTTTCCCAAAGTTCAGAAGTTTGCTTCCAGTTCATTTCTATTTGGGAGGCTCAACTCCACCTTTGCAATTGTAAATCTGTTTTCCTCCCACCTCTATAGCTGGCAGGCGTTTATTGGCCTGATGTGAACACTCAGCAGACAAGATGCATTTATGTCCAGGATAGTGTCGTTATGAGGACTGTGGCAACAGGGAAAAGCATGCACAATTGAGGATGAAAAAATGAAGCAAAACCATGGGACTAGTAGTTAAATTCTTTACATACTTCAGAGAGCTCTCTCTCAAACAATCCACTCAAGATCCTACTAACCCAAATCTCATGAGCCCATGCTGTATACTTTTAATTATGACAGCATCTTTCTTCTTCAAGTTGTTTTGCAGCTCTCAGATGGAGTGTGTTCTAGCGCCCAGGCATCACCAAGTCCTACCTTTGCACTTATCTCTCTGCACCCTGAGAACCACCATTGAAGTGGGTGAGGAATATTCTCAGTGCACATAGTTATTCGCATCCAAAAGCCTTGGTTAGGGCTTAAGCGTACGCAGTAAGGGGACAATTGGGACAGATGAAATGCTATACGATTTAGCCTTGCTAAATGATCTTTGAATTGTTTCTAGCTATAAATTGGGTTTCCTTTTAATTCTCCTCTCTGGGTCTGAGTTGTACTTCGAAACAGAAGTGCTGAAATACAAGTCCAGGCTTCCTGGTGTATTTAGCTCAACATTGGAGTCTCCAGAGGTTGAGATAAGTTCCAGAGATGATTCCAACAGTTTGTTTGCTTGTTGAAAGTAATTTCCAGATCTCCGAGTGGTTCAGAAGGTGAAACAATCAATTATATACGCTCACGTGCAGAATATCCCTGAGGTGGTTAATGGGGCAGAATGTTTAAAAGGCACCAGGAGCCCAGTTCAGTAAAGCTGCAAAGACTGCAACAATTTGGACATCCAGTCTCTCCATAGGCTACAACTGAAATTTCTCACATCTTTTGTATGTTACATGCAAGCCAAAAAGCAAGCAAAAGAGCAGCACAATTATTTTGTCAGAGTAAAATGTACGTTTTCTCAGAATATAAAGTCTTTCATTTTACACTCAAAAGTAATTGTAAAAAGAAATATACACATGCAAAATGTTTTACTTTTTCCTGGTTTTGGTTAGCAGTGAGGTTTTCTTCACACAGCCCTCACTAAAAATCTGCCGTTATGGGAAGCACTTACAGTGTGTTGTAAACAGCAGGTTCAAATCAAGGCTAAACCAGTCCTCTTGGTCCAGCCAAAGCCACAGGGTGCTTGAAACTCCGATCTATTGCAATATTGGAAACAAACTACTGTGCAGTAAATTGTGAAGACTACTTTTTCATGTCGCTCTTCTTATATGAATCCGTTTTCTTTTAGCTACCAAATAGGGTGAAAAATCTGAGGCAAAACAAATAGAGGAAGAAAAAATCTTTTCAGTTACGGAATGACCTTTTTCATCCTCTTAAGTTCATGATGCTGCAAAATAGTCAATTTAAAGACATTTTAAACAAACTACTAAATTGAAAGGATTGTTTCTTTACATGCCCTAAAATTCTTTACTTCTTGACATATGTTTTGTTTTACATTTGGCAACATGGCAACCTGAGCCCTGAAAATCATCTTGTTTTAGCTACCTTGAAGCAATTTTAAAGTTCTGAAGAGACTTTAAAAAAAATCTGTCTTTTCTTATTAGTGTTAGTACTACAGGATTTAATCCTAATCGGTACGTGCATATTCTGTAACGCTCAGTAAAATCTTTGGGAATTCTCCATGTAGTAAGTTTCCCATGAAGTTCTGAAAGCAGAGTTCTTATCATATTGTCAAATGTTTAAATATCTTTTTCTTTTTGTCTTTTTTTTTTCTTTAAAGCGGTAGGAGTTTAACACCCAGTCATCTGTGTGCCACTGAAGTTAGGAAATATTAGGGCTCACAGTTTACTAAAAGACATTATCTTTTCTACTTTAGATTGACAAGACTTAACTATCATCTGATTGACTGTTTGTTTTTCAGTGTATGCCTTGGTCACCGACAGAGCTCCGTGCATCCTGTGTATTACAGTGGCAGGACTCCAAGGCAGTATTTGGCTATCAGTTTATTCACTAAATTTTTCATTCAAAACCCCTCTTGAGCTTTTCAGTGTGGCTCAAATAAATTATTAGTTGGCTTAGAGTGCTGGCTGTAAATGTTTGGGCCTTTATTTGAGCATTAAAAAAAGCCTGGGAACTGTTTCAGGGAAAGTATTATTAACAAATTCTATGTGATAAAAATCTACTATTTGTTTTGGTTTTCAACCAGGATTTTTTATTTTGGGGGAAAGGCAGGGAGGAGGTTGGTGGCAAGGAGAACCATTCATATCAGAAACAATGTCATAATTACATAGAGTAGAGAGCCTGCCTAGAAAACAGGATTTTTAAAATGGTATAGAAACCTTTATAGCCAAAGAGGGAGATCCTATGGATGGTGGAGGAGGGTCACCAGCAGCCGAGTTGGCAGCCTGATACAAGAATCCTATCAGCAGCAGAGGTAAAGGTTTCATTAAGAAAACATTTCAGACAGTCAGCAGCACACCCTGATTTCCAGGAAATAAGTGTTATTCGTATTAACTCCTTAAATGCAAATCAAGGTGCAAGCATTCCTTGGAAGCAGACAGAACATGCTGGAGTCCCTGAGCAAGGTTCCTTCAAAGGGCAATGCCCACTGTCTTTTCCAGAATTGCCCTGTGTGAGGGGATTTTCTGCACAGCGATCATCAGCATCTTCCTTTTCCACGTTAAATTCCCTCTACACAGTGTTTCTGGTGATGTTTTAGTCTGGTCAGGTGTGGTTGTCAGTCTTTATTAGTATTGCTGGTTGTGTCGTGGAGCTCAGTGTTACCCCCTGCAGTTTACAGATCTTGCTGCGTTTCTTCTAGATCAGGGATATTTTTGGTAAACCAGTTCGATGCAGTCCTCAAGAGACAATCGAGGCTAAGATTTTTGACCCATGTCTCATTAAACCACATGACCAGCTCTTACTTTTTTCTTTCCCCTCTGTATTTTCCCTGGTAATCAGATCAATGTGTACAAGACTGGCTTAACAAATTGGGCTATAGGATCAAGATGGTTTCTTTTCTTGTATCACCAAAACAACAACACGGGAGTTTAATGGAAAATTTTCACCTCTAATAATTGGGTGGATTTATATTTTCCATCCATTTCCACAACTAAAAGTCTTGGAGAGACTTTTTTTATCAGAACTTGAGAAAGTAGGCTAGCATTGACACTAACTGACGGTTCAGATTGAAGCTCCTCCAGGGCCAGCCCTGACCTGAGTGCTCCTGGGGCGAATCCTAAAGTGAATATGTTGTTGGTAAAAAACAATTATTCTTGACTGTGCTTCTGCTCCATTTAAAGTCAGCGGCAAATGTCTCACTGGCTTTAGAGAACACCCATCCTATCGTATTTTCACACAGCAGTCCCAAAACACAGTCTGCTTTGGAAGGCTCCCTGGTAGGACATGCTACGTGCTCACCACAGGCAAAGTGGGAGATGGAAAGGTGGACTTCAGCTGTCCAAGGACCATACATAGGTTATTGGCAGCCCCGTTACTTTGCAGCATTAGCTGTTGCAGTTCTGTACAGGGAAAAACAGTTTGCCTCTCCAGGGATTTCTGCTGGAAAGAGGTAGTTAGAGCCACTTACAGAAACAGGAAATTCTTCAGTTTTGTAAATTATTTTAAAACTGATAGCCCTCATGACAGGCATTTCTTCAGAGGCCTACTCCAAAGCGCTTCCCAAATGAGCAGGCACTTGTGTCAACATCTCAGGAGGGCAAGGTAATGGCGGGGAAGGACCAAGAAATGGTCAGGTTTTGTCAGGGAGAAAGAGAGTTATTCAAATGTAAGAAGTCCTAAACGCCGTATTTTAGATAAAGCTGACAAAAACCAACATTTTGGAAAAAAACAGAAGTCCCATTAGAAACTTCTGTGTTGTCACATATGAACAAGGCTCCTTGGATAACATTTTCAGTCAAGCCTTCTTGGAATCATTGATTTAGACTTTTTCATTGTGATCAGCATTTTAATCCAAGGGCATTGAAATGCTGCACTTAGTCTGCTTGGTTGTCCTTTTACTCGTTTTAGGCACTATGGGATAGCTATAGGGTTTTTACTTTTTTAATTAAATGTTTTGGTACTGTCAACATTCATTATGAAGCTGAAGCCATTTAGGTGTTTCCAAATTAAAATAGTTTGCAATTTCCACTTCCTGAAATATCTCAATATTTTGAGAGGTTAAAAAAATTGTGATGTGCCATAATTTCCCATACAACAGAAACTCTATTTACTGACCAAGGCAAGTAATAACAGTCCTCTTTTCTGTAAAAGTAACCAAAAAAGTGTGGTATTGAAGCCAAGTGATGAAGGCCAGTTTGTCTCCCGTGTAAATGTATTTTGGGATTTATTATGTGTATTCACCCACTTGTTCTTGGGTGTTGGGAGTGCTTTGGAGCCTTACCAAAACTTTTTAAGACATTCCCACTATAAGACTTTGTTTTAGTTGTATACAACTTTAACCATATGACCCCAAGGTTTCCATTTTGGGCATCCCAGACTAAAATTTCTGGGAATGTTTCAGCTGAAAAGCTTCAGCCATTCCATGAAGAAAGTTAGGAAGAGACACAATTTTGCCCGTATTATTGTGATTATTTTTAGATCTTGTAAGTGTTTTGAGATGCTCTCCTACATCCATACTTTGTAATGAAGACTTGAAATTTGTCTGTAGTTGTCCCAATTTCAGGTACATTTATTCTTTCTCCTTAAAAAAACCCAAACAACTCAACCAACAATGAAACAAACCTTGACTTTTTATTTGGCCAAAGTAAGAGCCTCTAACATCACATATTCTTAGGGTAGAGGGGGACAGCAGAGGGCGAGATACTGATCTTCTCTCTCTGGTGACCAGCGATAGGACACGAAGAAATGGAATGAAGCTGCATCAGGGGAAGTTCAGATTGGACATTAGGAAAAAGTTCTTCACTGAGAGTGTGGTCCATCACTGGAACATGCTCCCCAGGGAAGTGGTCAGGGTACCAAGCCTGTCAGAGTTCAAGGAAGATCTGGATGACGCTCTTAGTCATACGGTTTAGGTAGTCCTGCAAGAAGCAGAGAGTTGGACTCAATGATACTTGTGGGTCTCTTCCAACTTGAGATATTCTATGATTCTAAATAACAGTTTAAAAAATAAAAAAAAAACTTACTTGATTTTCAGAAGGAAACTACTTCTGAAGTAGAAAACTACTTGTTTTTATCAGGAGACAAGAGTCTTCTGAAGACAAAGTGATATAGTAGTTCTTTACTAAAATGTGTATAACTACTCTTTTTTTCCTTTTCTTTTTTAATAAGAAAGTGTGGACTGCGGGTCAGGTGTTTAGAGAAACCCATTAAGTGATTATTTGCTTTTTTCCTGAAGCATGGCACAGTTTGTTGTTTCTGTGGCTGCTTGCACAGAGGACTTTGCAGAGAAATAGCAGAATCCAGACTTCCTTCACCAAATAGGAAATCAAAATATGAGACTTTATTTCCTAAGTTTGACTTTTCTAAAACTTCAAGAAGCAAAGCCACAAGTAATTATTGCTATGTGAACATATATATTCTTGCAAGAGGTTAGAGGTGTGTTGTTCCCCTCCTGTTCTTAGGCCCTGTGTGCCCAAATGCTGAACGCGACTCTGATGTCTCAGATTATAAATACAGATTTGAGTACAGCCTTGTAGTTAGTAAGCATAGGGTTAATGAAGGAAGACAAAGTTGATTTGAACTTGAAAACTCGTTCAATTCCTAGCTTTTGCCCCAGATATTTTTTGTGTGAGCACAGGCAAGACATTTAATCCCTCCATATCTCAGTTCCATATGTATAAAACAGGAATGAAAATACGATCTTTGTCCCACCCCTTTTTTTAATCTCATCTATTTAGATCATGCATTTTTCAAGGCAAGGGCTGTTTCTCTCTATGTGTGCGGACAGCTCGTAGCCCATCAGGGCTCTGATCTCAGACAAGGCCCCTAAATGCTATTAGTATGTAGTCATAGGAGTAGGAGTAGGAGTAGTAGGAGTAGTAATAATAATAATAATAATAATAATAATAACAACAACAACAACAACAGATGGAGTTCAAATTCTGACAGACAGCTCTGAGCCATTACACATTCTGGAGTATGAAATATAGTCGAGCCCAAGACGACTATTTTCATCAGAGGTGAAAGTTAACAGTTTGGCAGGGCGACCAAACTTGGCGTTATGTAAGCTGGGCTTTGCAACTTCAAACCATGAGGGGTTTTATGTCTTTTTTTTTTTTTTTTTCCACCTTCCTCATACAGTTCAGGCTGTGACTGGCACTGTTTTAAAGCTGGCTCGTTGTGAGAGCTACCCTGCTGCAAACAACGTTTGGAAATCTGAAAAGAAAGTTTCTTTAATTAACTGAAAACCAGAGCCCATAGTCTACTTGATATGAAAAATAGACCAAATCGTAGTGGTATTCATAGCCTGCTGGAATGGTCGGTTGTTTTGGAAAAAAAATGTTTTTAAAGGAGACTTGCCAAGAAACTGTTCTCTCAGGAAATGATAAATGGCAGTTTGGAGACTTGAGTGGCCTGTACTGTATGTATGTGTCTTGGTAACTGCTGACTCAGTCGTGTGTGCTCCTGATGGCTCCCACATTCACAGCATGGGGAATTTACAGTCCTGATTCACAAACTCATTACTGTCCGGCAGTTTGGGACTTTTACACATGGCCTCGGGGTTGTTTTATCTGAAAACAATGCAAACACATTTCTTTAAATTACACTTTACATAACCTTTTGGTTATCATTACTTTTACAGTGTATGCTAAAAACCTTGCCATTTCTTTTCCAAAACTATAGTTTCTCTGAATACATCCTGCCAGGTTTAGTGGTTTCTGTTTGTTGGGGTTTTTTTCTTTTATAGTATGTTTTCCATGAAGTTGTGTAGTTTTAGGAAATTTAAATAACGTAAGTATGAAGACATGACAAGAATTTGTATGACAGGGTTGTTTTTTTAAAAGAGTAAAAGAAAACACTGTCTGTATTTGTGCACTGAAAAAATATCTGCTTTAAACAATGTACCGTTTAGTAATGTAAATTCTTTGCAGTTATGTATTTACTATATCCTATTACTATAGGGGATATGCTGTGTGCAAATGGATGAGCCTTTGTTGTGTTCTCCTCTAACGGCTAACAGTGATTTTCATTTTCAGGCCATTTTTATTACCTTAATCCCATTGACATCAATAAATTTACTCCTTGTTTACTCTGGGGTGAAAAAGAAGTGATTTGGGACTATTGTATATTTAGGAGACATTGTTGCAGAATACGTCCCCATTCCTAAATCTCACTGGAGGGAGACAGAGAGGTTCATGAGGTACACAGAGCTCAAGGGATTTTTTTTTTTTCTAACGTTGCCTAATGAATCTGACAGAAAAGGGTCACACAAATGGATGAAAAAATTTCCATCTACGTGTCTGTGAAAATTTATACTGTGTGCTTGTAAAGTACAAGATGAAGTACGGATTAAAGAGTTCAGAGATAATTTGATAGAAAATGAATCCATTCAATGCCTTTAGCTTGAATGTTAGAGTTCCTAGGCACCTTATGAAGAATTTGTGCATTTGGTCATTTGCATCCTTGAAAACCTTTTTAGTATTCACATAGGAGGCAGTTGTGAAAATGCTGAGTGCTTCAAATATCCTTTCTCTGCCCTTGCTCCGTTATTTTTCTGTGCTTGCTCCTGTTCTTTGTTGTTTCTGAACAAATTCTTCTCCCGCTTCCCTTTTACTTCCCCTGCTGTAGGGTACTGGGGTGCAGAGTGGCTGTGAACCACTCCGGGTGGAGAGCCCTGCTCATGCCATCGGTGCTCCTTGCCTTTGGTAGAAATGGTCTTACTTTTATATTGAGGACAGTATGACACCTTGGAGAGTACTTAATTGAAGGAAGCACCTACCTAAAGTAACTTTCCACTCTGTGATGCGCCAGTGATGGGTTTTACAAGCAGTCTGACTGATTAGCAGAAGAGGAATGTGAAATGCAGGTATCTCTGCCCCTTCTGACCAGTTATATGCTAAGGTTATACACCATTGATTCTTCAAGTTCTGCATACCAAGCTAAGGGAAGTATCAGCACTGATTAGCCTCCGTGTGAACAGGGACCCTCTGGGGAGAACTGCAGATGACTTCAAACAGGGAACTACATCAGTGAAAAAAATGAATGTTGGCCTCGGCCTTTGAGTTCCAGCATAATTTTAGGTACATAAATAGCACCTATGAATCACTAAGTGAATAAAATGAAATTGTTTGACATTTCTCACATTCTTGCAAGTTTTCCTGGGTCAGGTATTAGTATACAATAAGAGGTGGAAAAAAATGTCATTTACATGAAAGTCAGAAGAACTTATGCTTAAATCTAAAAATAATGCTAAACTTCAGATTTCAGCCACAGTATCTGATTATTCTCTAAATTTTCTCTATTCATTCAAACATTCTGGACTGTCTTCTTGTGCCCAGCAATGGGGTATTACAGTCTTTCACCTTTAGAGACTTCAGAGTGTAAGTATATTTCCCGGGTTGCCTAGTTTTGCAGGATCAGAATGACTGCCCTAGCACTATAATGATGTCTGTCTCCTGGGGTGGCTGATTTAAAACCTTTTGCCATGAGCAATGACCCCCGAGTGAGTGAAGTGTGTAATTAGTACAGGTGTTCACTGTACTAACAAAAGCATTTTTAGGCTGTGGGACTGTTTGCAAAGATTGAGTTCATGTCATTTTCTACACATGGCAAGCTTCTTTGTCTAGCACGGATATACAAGCCCTAAATTAACTGTAGAATTATAAATAGACCATAGCTACAATACGCCAGGAGAGAAACCTCGTTTTGACCTCTTGTATTGTGCAATGACTGTTATGGAAAGTTATAGATGATGTGTTTCACATATACTTACTTGTTCCCGAATACATGGATCTGAAAAGCTCACTGGGAGTCGAGGGCACTCAGAGAGTAAGGGAGGTGTTGAGCACCTTGCTGCACTGCACCGCAAACAGGTTTGACAAAGTTTGATGTATGTGAAATATTCATATAGAAATGTTTCCCTGGAAAATGACACTTATTCCTATGTGTCAGTTGTATGGAGAACGTCTGTGATTTAAACAAGCTTCTTCTTTAGCCAGAGGCTTATTTAGCTATTGTACTAGATGCTCTGTTGTGCTGCAGTAGGGGAAAAAAAAAAAAGAATCGAGATGAAATGATATTTGTGATGACATGTCTGTATGTCTGCACATCATCTGCAGGCTGTGGATTTATTAGTTTTTCAGTCAGTAGAACTGTTATATAAATACTGCATATCAGAGCTGGTCACACGTGGTCTTCTCACTCGCACACGTACACTGCGAGTACTGTCTGAGCCAGAGAGGAGTAAGTGCAACCAGACCTCCTCCGCCTTCTCTGTAAATCAACTTTTAAGAGGCAGTGTCAGACACTTGCATCGTCATGACTGTCCATGTCCCATCCAGAAAGATGCATCATTGTGGTTATTCTGGGGTTTTCAGGCAGTGTGGGTGCTGTTCCTGAGTCAGCCATCATTTTCTGCAGGACTTGAGATGAGCCATTTCACCTTCTGTTGTTTCCATTTCCTCAGCCGTGAGTACTGGCTATTGTAAAGCATTTTGAGGCTTGGAGGCCAAAAATGAAAACAGAAGCACTTGGTATTTTTACCATTTTTATTATTCCCACTGTTGTTCAGCATCTATCTTAAAACTTAGAGGGAAGATACTACTTAGCAAAAGTAGTATCTTTCTTTCTTCAGAAAAAAGAAAATAAATAACTCCATAGTAACCTCTTTCACTCTTTCAAGGCAAATATGCGAAAGGAAAATAAGAAATGCCTGCAGCTAAACCAGTTTGTGCGATGATACTCAGATCTTCCAAGTAAAGCATGGTCTGGCTTCTGTGAACACAAATGATCGGTCTTCAGGAGGAGCAGGCTGCAGCTTGCTTCAGAAAACAGGGTACTGATGCTGTGGTGTTCCCTTCCCAAAGTGCCACTGTCAATGAAGTCCTTCCTGGCTGATGTCCAAGGCAAAACTGGTCCTTCTGTGGAGGACCATCCTTTAGATGAGAATTAAAGTGATGTCTCTCATCACCTGCAGCCATTGAAGATCCTGTAGCACTCTGTCTTAGACTGGGTTAGGTACCTTCTTTCTGCCAGTGTGACGTTCTCCTGTGCTTTCATCATATCACTACTCTTTGTTCCTGTCTGTAAATGCTGTGGAGTGTTACCGTGTGCTGTTGAAACAGGTGCTGTCTCCCGTCGCAGAGAAGCTACATTTTGTTATTGATTTAACAGGGGCTAGTGCAGCCCTTAAAGGCAGGGGCTTAAGGGGAGAGATCCAGCTACATATTCATGCTTCTCCTTTGTGCAGTGGATAACATTTCTGGTATGAGGTGGGAGTGGAGAAGGGAAATGTCACAAAGCTTTATGTGCAAGACTGTCACCACCTCTGCCTGAAGGATCTTCCAGTATTTCATCATGTCTGGATTATATGTAGTGTTATCTTGTGTAGAAGCCTCCTCTGTCACAGGATAAAATTGCAAAGCTCAAATGCTTTTTGTTTTGAACAGTAATGACCATCATTATCTTAAGAATGAACAATCCAGGCTACTGCCTATGAACCAGAAGAATAGCAAGAGGTGGATGCACATCTAACATCTGGAGCTGGGCAGATCATTTAGTCTTCAAACTTGTTATGATGATTAATCAGCTAGGAAATACTGTGAGCCTTTTGCTTCCACCACTGAGCGATTGCTTACACCACTGAGCAGTTGCTTACACTGCCAATAGATCCACTTTTTGAGTCATGGTTTACCAGTCCAAATATATGCCCAGCCGGGCTATATTCCTAGAAGAAGCTATTGACAAAGAAAAGCACTAAGGATTTTTTGTTATCTTCGTCATCCATTAAATTTTTCAAACACATTATTTTGTCAGAAACATTTGTTTACTTTTTAAGTCAATATACCTTAAAATGTTATGGAGAAGAGCCTTGATGTTTTAGAAGACTCCAAACCAGAGGGAAACCTGCAATGGAACCAATTTGGAAAGTTAATCCATGGAGAACTTGTTACCGGCAGCAGCCAAATGATCCATCTCTTAGTTTTCAAAATGAGTCAAGCCCCCAAAGTGTTAGGAAATTGGCTTAAAGACATCAGGTTGTATTTAAGCGAAAAAAAGGAAACAAGTATCAGAGTATTTAAGATCTAGTTTCTGAGACCTTGGTGTACACAGAAGACCTGTTTTCAAGCTTTCCTCTGCAATAACGGTTAGAAGCTAACTCTGGAAATTGAAGCTGGTATTCTCGCATAGCTGGTTGGCTTCAGAACTTGGAAATTAAATAAAAATGTCTAAAACTACAAAATGCGTAACAAAATAATCACTTCATTTCCCCCAAATTCAACTGGCAGAGCTGTTGAACTCCTGCAGGCATGGTAATGACTTTGTATGACCCATGAAATTTGACTGAAAACCCTTCTTCATTAGCAGTTGGTTGCCTTTGTTGTAGTTTTGCTCCTGGTATCCATAAGATCTACTAGTTTGCCTTTATGAATAGTACCATGACAGCCAACAGGCAGTTTCTTTTCCTTTTAAACATGGGTTTCCACTAGTAAATATAATACATTCTTGTTCACTTGTTGGTTATTTGCTGGCTTGTGATTGACTGCCTCCACTTTTTGAAGCGGTCAGTAAACAAATGAAATGCAGTTTTGGGGTGTCGAAGGCAACTTGATTTTAGAGGGTGGAGAGCACCTGCATCTTCTCTGGATTTCGGTGGTTTTGCTGGGTGCTTACCTTTCTGCAAAATGAAAGCATTTTTATTTTTAGAGTATTCTGAAGGGGGTATTTCCGAGGATATGATTTCAGCAGAAATGAATGGCTGTTGGAAATGCTGGGGGAGTGGAGTGGGCTCGCAGACATTTTATCACTGATAAAGTTCACCTCTGATCTCTGTGCAGCCCCTGGGAATGAAAAGTGCCTTTGGAATTGTGTGTGGTTTTCTTTCATTCCACTGAGCTTTCCCACTGAAGTTTTCTGTCTTGTATCTCTGTCTTTGTAAAGCTTAATGCAACGGCAAAACAAGAGGCCGCCTCCTTTCTGAGGAGCAGACTCAAGCATACAAGAATACAGCCCTGGTTTTGTGTGTTCAGAATGGGTGCAAACTTGCCACCTTATTTATCACCGGGTTTTCTAACCCTCACATGCCATGGCCCATAAATGACTTCTCCATAATAATATTTATCAAAGTATTTCTGGTCTAATTATTCATGCTGAGCTTGTTCTCTAAAAATTTCTCCTGAAAGAATCTTTTTAAAGATTTTTCTTTTGAAAACAAATTCATGACCACATCAAACGGAGATTCATGTTGCCGTTGGTTTAATTACCAGCAGCCCTCAGGGAATCTCAAAACTCACTGTTGTTATAATTGCTTCTCTCCCTTTCTCTCCCCCACTCCTTTTCCCTTTCCATTTTTGATTGCTGCAGAAGTCATCGTATGGTTATTAATTTTTAAGCTTATTTTAGGTACAGAGGAGTTTATGTCCTTTTTTGCCCATATAGTAACTATCAAATCATAAATAATGAGTAGATTATGGATGCTGAAAAAGGAACTGGCCAAAAATATTCTTTTTTAAAAGAACAGTTGAAGTCATCTAGTTTTTCAACATTTTAAGCAAAAAGCAGATAGCAGTGCCCTTCCCTACTCATGCCATGCCATAAGATTAGATCCATAACCTGTGGATGTGTCTCACTTTCTGTTCCAACCAGAAAACCCAGTGCACCTACTCTGGCTTTATTCCCTTTGAAAAGCAGTATGGTTGCCTCATTTGGGTGAAGTGTGAAACATAACATAAGCAATGCTGACCTAACTCGATGTGATACATGGCATATTTGCTTTAAAAAGAGCAGCACTCTTAAATCTGTTTTGAATTAGGAAAAGTATTTGCGAGAAAGAAAGGAAAAAGGGAACCATTTCATAGCAAGCATCTGAAAAATAACAGTTTGGAGGAAGGAGGAAAAATTGTCAGGCAAAATCTAACAGTTAAAGCTGAAAAATGTATTTCTAACACTGGGGATTGTGACTGTATATTTTATTCTTTGCTTTTTTAAAAAATAAAATCTTGGCAACTTAAGTGCATACTATGATGATCCAGAACAAGAACAGCTACTCAATGGTGAAATTATCAGCAGTGCTCCAGTAAGAGGTTATTAGTCATAGTCCCAGTATCATACAAGAAGCAGAGCCAAGGATTCAAGAAGCAAAACATTCCCCTTTGGAGAGAGGTCAAGATTAGTCACTTTTGTTTTCTTTAATTGGTGAGGGTGGTTGGCGGGGGGGGTTGGTTCGGTTTGGGGTTTATTTTGTTGTGGAGAAGAGTTTGGGACATATTTTTATGCTAGTTGGGTCTTTTACTTTTTTTTTAACCTTGGAGTGTTGTAAATGTGCCACTGTTCCGCATTGGAAATGGGAATCTACACCTAGGAGAAAGCTGTTGTCTGATAGCCAAACTTCTGACAACAAAACCATGGAGTGATATTCAGAGGCTGTACTGCCGTGATTAAATCAGCAGAAAGAGTCCTCCAGAGGCAAGTACCACAGGGAGTGTTCTTCACATCTGTGGAACTGAAGCATCTGAAATATAAATGCCTGTTAGCTAAACAGAGAGTCTTTCTTTCCCCTGCAGATAGGTACCAGGGTGCTCAACCAGAAGGACCTAGCATAGGAATGTTTTGCTGAACAAGAATGTGATTGGGAATGAGAAAGCAATCAGTTTTCCAACCTTCTGTCTCATTAAAAAAGAAAAGTGCTTTGAAGTTTTCTTTGAGATCTGACAATCTGCCCAGGACAGGGGAAAAGATTTGTAAGGTTTTGTTAGAGCTCCTCCTTCCAAGCTGAATTTAAAGACATTTAGCATATCTGAAGGTGGGCCATTAACTTTACTGCCTCAGTTTTCCCCACTTCGTGCTAGCAGTAACAGTACCCCTATCTACTGCAGCGTGGTACTGTACAGGTACACGAAGGTTCACACAGTGCTTTGGATAGAAGATGCTCTAATGACTGCCATTTATTCTAGAACTATATCCAGACTATTGCATAAAGGGATGTTTTTTCCTGGTTTCTTTGATCAATACTTCCCTTATATGTTTTGTTATCTTGAGCCTGTTTGACATCTTCCATAAAGCTGGGTTTTAGTTTAAGCACACTTTGGGAAACTGTTTATGTTGACGGTGCTAGATGGATGTCCAGTGATTTTTGTGGATACATAAAAGTCTCATGCTTTTGGTATCATTGATTCACTTATAAGGAAAGAATCCCTCTCTTCTTGCCAACTTGTGTCTTATTTTTAAATGGAAATGGAATACAGTTTTGTCTGGTCAAAGAGATATTATTTCCTGAAGGTGGGGCTATAGTAAATGAAGATAAGCAAATTCTTGAAAAATCCAGTTAAGAGGACAGGGGGATTTTATCTTCTTTAGTAGCTTCTGATAAAAGTTATATTTAGAGACAAGACCCTAAACTTCACTTTCCTGGCTTCATGCAAGGAGAGAAAAACATTCCAAGCTCCCTTGTTCATCTACTGATACTCTGTTAGTTTAGAGGAAAGGGTTAAAAAAATAAATATCTGACCTTTGTAATATTTCAGAGAAAAAAATGCTGTATCCTGAGGCTGTGCTGGGCCAAAGACTGTAGATTTTGGACACTGTCCTAACTTGAAACTTTCCATGTGTTTTAAGTCTTGTCTCATTTATCTACAACAAGAGTCAACCACAAATTTTAATTGCTTGACTATAGCCCTCTGGATGCCAGACAGATCTGCGAGCGTTGCACACATCTGGGCATGTGCTTAGCACTGTGAGGCCAGCAGGGCTGGCCTGGGAGCTTGGGGAGCAACGAGCCAGCAAAGGGGCTTCGTGGCCCAAATCTACACCTAGAGCTAACGAAAGATTCTCAGGAAAAGCTGATTTCCAATGATTTGGGTGTTTCAAATAAGCCAAATATTTTTGCAAGAAGTTGTTAATAGCAACAACAAAAGCGCTGAACTGAGGCCACCGTTCTCAGCTTCCTCTTTTCAAGTAGCAGGCGTATCCACTCTCTGCTTCTTACCATCTCCTCCAGCCACATCCATCGTGGTCCTCAGTTCTGTCTTGACTAGCAGCATTTTAGGTCATTCCTTTCTGACTTTTTTCACCCCCAGGCCTTTCTGAATCCTCTCCACTTCTAAAATAAACACTGTCCCAAAATATTTCCACCTTTTGAGGTCTTGCACTCTGTAACAGTCCATGGCCAAGTGTATTTCACTCTCCGTAACTAATTCTTCCATTTGAGAGTGTCCCACCAACCTCCTTGTTAGAAGGAGAGGTATATATTCATCTTACCTTGCTTCCCTTGGTCCAGCAGCAGGTTATAGCAGATAATTTTATGAAGGTGACATGTAAAAACAAAATCAATTTGTGTGCTTGTAACTTTTGATTTCTATTTCTTTCTCATGATTTTTAAGATCTTAAAGGAATTGCTGTCTTACATAAGCACAGCACCTGTTGTTGCTGCTTTGTAGGTCTTATTTAATAGTTCCTCTTGTACCTGAAGTTTTGCCTGCTGCTGATCTGCAGCATTTATTTGGATTGTATACTTGAGTTGTGTGTAAGTGGCTGGAAACAGTCAAAGATAACTGTGCAGATTTCTGTTTTGTTGCATAACATCTTCTTCAGCTACTGCTGTTCCTAAGGGCTATATCTTCATTTTCATTTGGGGAAAAATGGCAGTATCATAAAAGAGGCAGTTATAAAAACATGCTGCCAGTATTCTGTGTTTGGTAACGTATATGCTGTGTTTTATATTATATTATTTATTTAATCACACATTACTGAAACGGCTCTTTCATACCAGTTTTTGACCTGTCAGAGTATGTCTCTTATTATCATCGGTTTCAAACAGAATTTAAGGAAGAAGTCTAATCTGAAAAATGGCATTATGGTTGTAATCTACACTCTTCTAAGAACCGTGAAAATCCGCATGAAAGAAATAGAGCTGAGTGAATAGTTAACCAGAGATGTCATATTTCCATAAACTTTGAGGAAGCTTTTAGAAAAAGATGTTTTTCTTTGGGGAAAAGGACATTTGGAAAGGAAAAATAATTCTCTGTGGTACAGGTACTTGCTTATCAAAGTTGCTTTCCCAGTTCTAATAGAAAGAATGCATAAATCAACGCTGTTGTTTCTCCCATTTCCTATAGCTTGAGCATCTGGTACTGTAGAGCTTGTGTTGCACAATCAGGACAAAATTCTTCAAACAAAAATTACTTTAAAATGCCACAAGTGTTATAGTCAGTAATCAAATGGCCGCATGTTGGTGTTGCCAGCTTGTTTTACTTCCCAACATAATTAAGAAAAACATGTGACAAAACTGAGTTTCTATAACGGTGCATTAGAAATTTGCTCTGCCAAGTCAAGCCCTTTTTAATAGCAGTTTCCTGATATTCAGGTAACTTCTGCAGAATCGGAGCCAGCAACTGGCTTATAAATCCTGGTTGTTTCTGAGCTCTGACCCTGACTCAATGACTCAGAAGTTTCTTCGCAGCCCCAGGTCATCACCCTCTGTTGAAAGCACAAGGGGGACACGGTGATTAATGGAGAATTATCAGCAGCCATTTAAGGGTTACTACTGCAAAAATAAGGGGTTTGTTACACTTTTGAGACGTATAAGAGAAATATTTTACTATAAAAATAGAGTAAGATGAGACCAGCAACGGTCTCAGTTTACTGAAAAAAACAGAACAATTTTTAGTATCTCAGAGTGAAGAAGAGATTGGCACTGATAGCTTTGTGCAAGAGAGCTGATTTTAGGACACAGTGTGTAGGAAGTGCCTTTCTTTCCAAAGATGCTTTTCATCTCAAAGTTATGCATTTCATTTGTCATTTAATACAGTGGTTACAGTGTTAATATAATATTTTCATTGACTATAAAGTGATTTGTCACATGCAACCCCCAAAACCTGTTAACTTTGTTCCTCAGAAGCTCAGCCTTTATATTTTTCTAGCAATGAGTAATGTTATATTAAAGGAGTGTGTTTTCTCACTGGCTCCACTTCCTCTATCCTTCCCTCAGACACCGCACACATACTGCCTTCTTTGGCCAGCTCTCAAGAGAAAGTACAGACAGTCTGGAGAACAAATCTTCCTTCATGCAGATTACATTCTCCTATAAACACCTCGGCAATGGGTATATAACCTCCAGCAAGACTGCTGCCTAATCTCTGGCAACAAAATAAACAAATCGAAGCCAGAAGCTCTGATAAGGGGATGCACAAGAATCTGGGATCTTGGGTACTGTGAATGGAAGGAAGACTCTTTCCATCCTTTTTGAAGAATCATGTACCTGAAGAGAGACACTTTCTTTAATAATACTGAAATTATTGGTCTCTCCTGCCGCTATTATAGTTATAGGCAAATGTTTAAAATAAATCCTCTTTGAAGATTCCCATACCTATCCCTGAGCTTCTCTAGAAAGCCACTCCTAACATCATATTTGTTCCTGCCACAGGGCCCTCAAAACTAAAGCATTAACTTTTAGAAATATTGAGATACCAAAGTGTGTAGGGACTTAGCAAGAAGAGGAGCTGGGGAAGCTGCTCTCTGAAGCTTCTTCAAATATTATCCAGAACAGGACTTAAATAGGATGGAGCACCAAAGAAAAATGTGATTTATAACCACACCTTCGCTTGCAGGACACACTCACTGTTTTCTTAAGTACTGCTTGATAGCGATACCTTCCTTTATATCATTGCCATCAACAGGTATCATAAGTTCTAGAATATTTTTAGCCTCTTATCTTTTCTTCAACTGTATCATTAGTGTGCCTGACAATGATTTTGTTAACAGAAAGGACATTTCTGTATGTTTTTCTGAAATATAAAACTAGCTCATTACTGAGTATAATATTGAATAGGGGGCACATTAGGGATTCTATTCAACACCGCCTACAAGTATGCACAGTTGAAGAAAGCATCATTTTCTTTCCCTAGAAGTTTGCCACACTACAGAGCAATAGGGTCCTCCTTATTAAGAGGCCACCAGGAGTGACAAATACGTGAAGATCTCCCCAGTCATCTTCAGTTATTTTGAAAAAGTACCTGAAACAGTTGGTTCCCTTTGAGCTAAAAAGCTTCACCCTCAGGAATGAGTGCTACTCAAGATAAGTCAGGGTAGCAGACTTGGGAGTCTAATGTTGTAAAAGTAGCTGAAGTTTTCCTCTATCACATTTTTGTTCAGCCAAGTATAACTTGCCTTCTGCTTTTCCTCTTCTCCTTTAGCAGCTTCATGCTCAGCTTTCCATATTAAGGACAAGCACAGTCCCCCTGAACCCACTGAGTGAGCACTGTGCTGATAAAAAATCTCTTGATTAAGCACAAATTATTTGTTTAATCAGTCAACCATGTTAAGAATATAGGTAGTTATAAACCACCATTCTGTCCAAAGGGACTACGATTTTTACCTTTAATAATACTTACTTTTGAAATCTCTGAGAATGAGAATGAAAGGCAGATGAGACAGCTTTAATCGACAGCATTAATCAACCTTGATCCCTCCAGATTATGCAGCAGCGCTTGGCATAACTTATTAGTAATTTGTGGTCTTTGCGGCCTCAATTATGATGAACTCCAAATTTTGTCCTTCAGCTTCCCCACTGTCCTGAATATCTATGGCTGAAAATACTGTTCCGCTCAGCTCCAAAATTCTGTCTGTCCTTGCTCCTTCCCAGTAAATCCCTATAATAAGTTTTGGGAGTGGGTCTCCAGAATGCTGCTCTTTAGTTCTCCATTACAGGAGTGTATAAAGGAGACTCTCCTCCAGATGTTCCTGGAGCCACTCAGGCTTCTTTGGGTTTTTTTCTTTTTTTTTTTTTAAAAAAACAAACAAGGAAAGAAATTCATTGTTATATTTTGTGTGCTGAATCGCACCATGAATTTGTAAGGAATGCTTAAAATTACAAGGCATTTAAAATGAATATTATGTGAGGATCCGTGGAATTTTAATAGATAAATTGCTCATTATTTTGTTCTCTCATGACAAGAACAGTCTCTGTCTTGTTCACTAGCACCTCCTGGAATGCCTTTGATACCTTTATAAAAGTTGGCATGTCATTTTATATCCAGTTATAGAGGGCTGCTGCTCCTGAAAACATGACCTAAGAGGACCTTGTAGTTGATAGGAACTACGTCATCGCCACAAGTCTGTTGTGTGGGGTGTCAGAGTAGTCATGTCCCTCTGTGACTTTTTAGTAACAGCGAAAATCTGTTCTGCAACATAGCTACAGTTCTTCATGATGTGCTATTTAAGATTTGAGCTCTAATCTTTCAGCCTTTGTGAAGAGCTGTTTCAGGTTTGGGTTTTTTTTTTTCTCAGTGGACTGCATGGATGGGATTCTTTTATTCATTTGTAAGAGCTAGGTTCAAAACTTGTTTAAATCTGCTTCTTTCCATCTGTGCTCAATCTATGATCCTTGGATCTGTTGGGTTTTTTTTTTAAAATTATCTCGGAGGATGGAAAAAATCTTGTTTTCATACAATATTTCAGTAAGACTTAGGAATAACTGTGGTGTGTAACTTCTGAACAGTTTCAAATACTGCTTCCTCTCCCCAACAACTGTAAAATACAAAAGAAATTATTTGCATATAAAGAATTTGATCGTCCAAACATCATGCTTCTAATGAAACATAAATCAGCTAGAAAGAGCTTACTTAGTTTTTCCTAAAAGAAACAAATCAGTCTGAGTTATTTTTCTATGTAATTAACGCTGTTTGCTGTTTTAAGCAGAGGGATCAGAGTTGTCCAAAGTAGTTAAGACTATAGCAACATCAGCAGTTTTTCTGTTTGCTTTACTTTTACTCATTCTGGCATCATAGCTAATTTCTAATCAAGTAAATGTGTTTGAAAGTATGATTCAAGGGAGATGATGCTCTTCTCCATGCTAAGTACATAAAGCTAGTTTAATAAAAAGGGTGTTGCACACAATGACATTTTTCTAGTGGGTATAATTATCTCTCCAGCAAACAAGTGAATGAAGTATTTCAGGATGCGTGTTTGGATGATGACGGGCAGATTGGGCATGCTGATAAGCAAGGCCGTTCACCAGCAAGTCTCTTATTCTTGTACATCAGAGGTCTGTGATGACAGTAGAAGTTGTCTTCTGGTGGCTTCTAATCCTGTCTTTAAAATGTCTCATACTTTAAGCAGACACCCCTTTGGCAGAACCGAGGATGAAGGCTCGTCATCCCATTGCCGTCTCATTTGCAAATGTCCTCTTTTCCGACCCATCCCCAAGAAGCACAAGCAGAGCAACGTACAGAAATCCAGACTGCTCCTTCTCTTGTAATATCCAAAGAATATCTTACTATTTGGGATTGACGATTCAGTCCAAGATTGATCCAGACCCCGCTGAAGTCACTGCAAGTCTGTGATTGCCAAAAACTACCACTGACTTCAGCACATCTTGGAGCAAGCCCTTCATAGGCGCAGAACTCCCTGGGAAACGGCTTGCTTTATTGGAAAGCAAAACTGATACAACAACAATTAAAAACAACCAGTTATCTGGACCTCCCTCCACAATAGCTTTGTGGCTTTAGAGCCCTACCCCGATAAGCGGGAACATGGAAGATGACAGTCTTTACTTTTTTATCTCATATGGCTCAGCTCAATAGTAATTAGCTTCTGCCTCTGCTTCCGTGGGCCTCCTGCACTCCACAGCTGCAGCAGCCAAACCTTGTTCCCTAGAAAAAATTAGACAATTATCTCTGGGAATTTATTTCCTAGCAAGAATATTCACATCTCACTTCTCTCCAGTACTTCATCACCAAGATGCACAGCTGTTGAAGGACTATCCAGATCTCAGTCCAATCTACTGTCATGTTCAATAGCTCATCAGTGCAAGAGTTTCATAAATGCACATTCTCCAGATGTATCTTCAGTCTGTGTTTCCTCTGGTAATCCCTGCCTGGAATCACAAATTAAGAAATATGCATATAAAAATCCCCTAGTTAGTTTAGAATAATTAGCAAAAAGACGTTTCTTGTTAGAGGAAAAGTTGTCCTTCAGACTCTGAAGATAGCTGTTTGTCTGTGGTCTTCCACTACAGTCCTTCCAGCGCAGCTGTCTCAGAAAGCAAATGGTACCTGGGCAGTGGGAGATGGAGGAATGAGATATTTTTGCAGGCTTCACTAGCACTGATTTGTGCTGTCGTGATGCTTGGAGCATCATGGGTTTGCCATCTATGATGGGCACCATTTGGGCAAAGCACGCCTTTTTTTTAAGGGAGTGAACAAATAGTGATGAAATTAAAACCTCATGATCTGCTCGATTTTCCATCTGTATTTTCTTCTAGAAATGTTGAACTTACGTGTTCTTCAGCTTCCTCATTTGAAGAATCTCATCTTTCAACAGCCATTTCTATCCAGAAATACTAGTGTTTCATGTACCATCTAGGGTGCTTTGCCTAATGTTTTCAAAACCAGCTGCAAAGTATAAATCTCTGGCACCTCATATTTTTAAATCACTGTATCTGCTTCCCGACCAGTTGTACCAAGTGTTTGAAAAAAGCAGCGTTTTCTCTATGGTGGAAAAACATTTTAGTCTCTGCTGAAATCCTCCAGGTTTGTTGATGTTCTGCTCAGCCTTACTGTCTTTTACTGTCCTGTGTGATACTTGGATGATAGCCAGGCACATATAAATTGCTCCCACTCATGCTCTCTCTGGTGGTTTTATGTGACTTTCACTACTTTCTAGCAGATATTTTAGGCAGCAATTTATTCCTATCATGGTTTTTTCTGCTTACTTTCTTTTCCCTTTTAAAACCTATTATATCTTTTTGCCTAGAATTTACATAGAGTTTTAGGATCCCTGTGGATCGATGGGTCAGAGACTACAATGACAAAATCGTGACTTTTTCTTTAGGCTTGTAGAAGGGAGTAGGATGCCATAAGAAAGACTCTTATTGCCCAATTTCAATGCTTGGAAGCCAAGGGGCAGAGAGTGGGCATGACTTTGAGACTGGCATTGCTCATTTTCCCCTCAGGACATCTGGCTCTGTACGTTGGAGACAGCACAGAGAGGAGGCTTCCTGTACCAGATAAAAGGGGTGGTACAGATTACTTCTTGATTAGAAAATGCAAAAAAATTGAGACTGAATCTGGTGTTCCTAGAAATATTTTGTTCTTGATTTTCCTCTAAGTACCACAAGTGTACACCAAATAGAGTCTAAATTTTGGACAAATCCATAACCTAGTCTGTCTTAAGTATCCCAATTTTTCATTGTATTTTTTGTAAAGATTAGAAGAAAGAGCAGAAAAAGGACAAAAAAAAAAAAGAATTAAATAATTTAAGGAGCTTCTGTCTAAAGGCAGAAGAAAATGAGCATTACGGATTCAGGCTGAACTTTCTCCTGCAGACCCCCAGTAGAAAAATGAGCTTCCACCCCTCTTAGAAGAGTTTCTGGCTTTCTGTGAATCATGTCTTTCAAACGGCGATCTTAGTAAGCACAGTCATTGGGGTGCTGAGATTGTAGAACTGAGTCATGCCCCACCCCCAGCCCTTGCTACAGACCCCAGCTGCTATACACTTGCATCAGCAAAAATATCTGTGGGGCATTTTGAGGCCTGAGCTGGTAATTGGGCCCAAATGTAACAAAGAACATCAGTCAGTCCTAGCTTAGCATTGATTAGATCTCTGCAAGTAGCGCAGATATTTACTAAAGCATATTGATATTATTAAGGCATTTAAGCGTGTTAGAAGTTTGTCATGTTTTCTAAAAAATATGGACATAATAATAACAAAAAACCACAGAAAGTCAGTTCTGGGACTTAGTTCTCTATCCCAGTACATCTCATTAAAAGCTCGTTTGTCATGTGTTCATTCAGGTATAAAATGACTGTCAAAGCACATACCAGAGGTGAGTATTAACAGGCCTGTCCTCATCCAACTCTGACCTATTGCATTAAATTTCTAGTGCTGTGTTTGATGGACTGTGAATCTGTGGTGTCTTCATAGAGGTTGTTGTGATTCTAATAAAGAAAACTGCCATTTTAATATTGCATTTGTATCACGTGGTTTGTTGCAATTTTCTCACGTGCTCCTACTAAACAAACGTTCCCTTTGCCTTCCCAGGTTACACAAATGGACCAGAAACTGAACCTCATTACAGATATGCTGCATCATCTGGTCTCCCGTCAGCATGGGGATCAAGGGAATAACAGATCATCTCAGAGAGGCAACAATGTCAATTCGGATCTTTTCCTCCCTAATAACACCCTGCCGACCTATGAGCAACTGACAGTACCGAGAAGGAACGAAGATGATATATCCTGATGTGATATAAGTCTGGGTTGGGTTCTTCCCACCTTTCTCCTTTCAATGGGACTGAATGTTGAGAACCTGGAAGGAATTAAGTTCATCAGACACCCAAGAAAACACGCGGCTACGGTATCTATACCGCTAGTCTCAAACACGTTCTTCTGAAGCCTCTCATAATAGCCGAAGGATTGCCAGGCTGCCTTCTACCAAGCAAAACTTACCGAAGCTCCATGTTGATTTTGTTCAGGAGCAAATGATCACGACTCATTATTTCTCAGAAAGACCAGAATGATGCAAAGACAGGCAAACTGGCAAGGATTTAGAGCTCCTTTAATAATAATAATAGTAATAATAATATTCTAATAATACTTGAACTTAGATGGAAAAAGTGCATTCTGTTTATGAATCTGCAGATAGCAGTATATTGCTACTACTAAGGTTTTTAAAACAAACTAGGATAACTTATGTTGTTTTTATTGTATAAACATACACTAACATTCTAGAAAATGACAAACCACATGCTGAATGATTTTCTTTTTCTGTTTTATTTTAACATTGCTACATAAACAGTTATCGGATAATGACTAGGTTTTATAAATCTGTTTTGCTTCAGGGAGGAACTAATCCTTAATCTGGAACAATACTATTTATAGTGGAAAGTGCTATCGATTTTTTAAGATATCAGTTTTTCATGGGGAGACAATAAAGTATTACATAGAAAAAATTATTCTGCTTTCTAGAAAATTGTTGCCAAAGAATTTATATATCAATTTATATATAAATAGAAAACACAGTGGTCTGAATGTACTTGTCCTGAAACAGCTTTTTAAAAAGAAGGCCCACTGCTTCTTAAATCTACTGGGTTTTAGCTTACAGTCACCAAGAATAGTACAAGAGGCTGAAGTGACTGGACTTGCTGGTCAAGTCTCGAGCTGGCCCCTTACCAAGCATCCATAATCCTCGCAGGAATCGAGGCCCCAGTTCAGGAAAGCATCTCTCATCCAGACAGCATATATGACAATTTGAATAATTTCCTGAATAATGTCTTGAGAAATTCAACTCCCTTCAAGAGTCATTTGGTATTCAAAAGTGCCAGCTCTAATTTAGAGGACCGAGGGCCTCAGCCACAACCCACAGAGCTGAATCACGTTACCCCACACGATAGCTGCAATAAAGCCAGCAGTCTTTGGCTCAGTGTGATTTTTCACATACACAACATGAGCAGGATTTGGGCTTTGCTTACCAAGTTTGAAACTCAGCCTTTGCAGGTAGTCAGCACCTGTACCATAATAGCCCTGTTTTGAATGTGGAACACCTTTAAAGCTGACAGAGTGTCAGGGAAAGCTATTCAGTCCAATGTGGTGGTGGCGGTAGCCCATACTGCTGGCAAAAACAGGGAGATGTAGACAGATTTATCAGCTCTTGCACTTTGAGCATCGTATGCATCCAGTGCACCCTGGTCCCCTCACTGCAGAAGCTGTACCCTACGACGATCTCTCTCCCTCTCCTGGAAAACTGATGCCCTCAAGCCTCATACCTTTGCACAGCAGTTAACGTCACCAGTCTTTAATATCTTTGAGCAGTCTGAAATACTGATGTGTTATGAACTGAGATCACAGGGAACCTTCTTTCTCATAGTGCTGCTCATATTCCGGGTTTTCTTTTCAACATTTCATCTCTTTCACGTGGACTGCAGAGGAAAGTATACTGTATTTAACTTTACACATTACATTGCAATTATCCAGCCTTGCTGCTGTACAGTACATAAATGTTAAGGGTATAGAAATTTACAGGCATAAACAGGAATTGTATCTGGGCATTATGTTTTATAGAAATCAAAATTATTGTCATGATTTTGAACATTTTCTAAGTGAGATTCACTATGTAATTTCGGGTTATCAATCAGCCTGTTAATTTCCTAATAAAATACAGGACAAGAGTGCCATGTCTTTTCATTATTCTAAAATCCAGACACTTGATACACACAGGGAAGCTGTTGGCTTTGCTTTTCTTTTTTCTCTTAGCCCACTCTAAAGTGTACGGATGCCTATTTGCAATGCAGGACTGGAAACCTTCTGCTGATTCTTTACTAGAAAAAATAAGAGAAAACCAGGACTTAATCAGCTGGGTACCTTAGGGAGAAAGGTGTGTCTTGTAGCCCTTGCTGAAAGCAGCCAGGTCTATGCATTTCTAGGGGTGTTGTGTTAACCAGAAAATGCATCCGTTCCTACCTGTTTGTTCCCAAGACCTTGCCTACATTTTCTGTTTGGCAGCTAACCTCAGTGATAACAGTCTGGCATAGCAAACATTTCATGCAAAAGACAATTTCCCTTTCTTGATGTGTCGGTTGGTCTATAGCCATCCAAAAATCACCATTACCGGAATAACCAGGTTGTACAGATTCTCAAGGCTGGTGGTGAGTTGTCACAAGGCCGATGATTCCTCACCTGCGTCCAGCTGATCCTTTCAGAAAGAGCAACAGGTCTGAGACCTGCTACTTCAAATCTGGTAATCCACCTCACCCTAAGAAAAAGAAGATGATCCATTTGCCCGGCTGAAGAGGGATGTCGTAAAATGAGCCATCCAAATTTGCCTTGCAGCTGCCTGGAGCTAGCCATCCCCAAGTGCTCACCTGAGACAGGTCTGACCTCTCTGCTGAGAGGACCAGATTGGATTCATTTTGCCTGCTAGGGCTTCATACCTCAACAACTTCTCCTGGAAGTAGGTACCTCAGCATCTTTCTTTCACAGAGCATTGTGGAATGGCAGCAGCAGGAAGATGAGCTGAACAGTTCAGTGCTGGACCAGCCTGAAGTAAACAGCATGCAGTGAGTATGTGTTTCTGGTGAAACCTTATCTGCTGGTGTCTGCTGTTCATCCAAACTATCCGGAGCGGGTTTTTTTAAGTGAGTAGGAAACGTTCGTAAGTATCTTGAAGGGAATCTGGAAGGTAGGCAAAGCCTTGACTTTATCATTTTCTACCCCGCTTTTGTAAACTGTGTTAAAATAAAGGCATCTGAGGATGCAGAAAGGACTCTTTTTCTTAGAGCAGCTCTATAGCAGTTTGCATTTCAAGACTGATGTAAGCTAGGCCTAGACCCCCATCCCTGCCTAAAAAAAGAAAGGTCAGCTAAAAAAAAGTCATCTAAAAAAAGGCGAGCTGGCTCAGCTTCCCCAGCCTACCAGGTGCTATGCCAGATACGGAAGGTAGGAAGCCAGTGAATAGGAGAGAAGAAGAAACACGGGGCTGCCCAGCTGAAGATGGAGATGAAAGCTCAGCCTGTCTCAGTCCACAGCAGAGGCAGACAAATGTGCAGGTTTGCAAAAAGAAAGATTAATTGGAGGAGGCGAGGGAAAGTGTGCAAGGGAGGAGGTTTAGGAGATGAGCAAAAGCATGGGCTCCTGGTGAGGGGGCTGTGCTGGGATTCAAGAGTCAGAAGCACTGTGCCTGGCATCAGCATTAATCTACAATGTGACCCCAGCGCGAGTCATTTCACCTGTTTGGCCACATCTGTTGCCCCCTCTCCTCCGCTCAGCCCACTTGTCTGTTTAGACCACAAATTCCTCGCGACAGAGGTGGCCTTTTTGTGGCCTCTGTATGTTTGCTCAGTGCCTAGCACAAAGGGACCTGCACTCTGGGGACTTGAGGTACCGCTCTCATATAATTACTCGGGAGGTAAAAGCCACCCTGGAGCCCTGCTGTATGTGAAGCCTTTATTATTCTGAGCCCAAGGAGTTTCAGAGTTGGAAGTGCCTGCTGCCAAACTGACAGTTAGAGGATGTTGGGTTTTAGATCCCTTTTGACATACTATCTTACAAAAGAGGACCGGAAGTCTGGCCATGACTCCTTTTCACTTTTGTATTTTAAGTAGGTTTGTTTCAAATAATGCAGTAGGCCAACGCTATGCTCGAATACTAGTTGAGGCAGAAATCTTTGGATGTCAGCAGATTAAATAGCCATTTTACTGCAGCAAGTTAAGGGCTGCTGCTAGCAGACACTCCTGGGCTGATTTATCACCCATCAGTTCTGAGGAAGGTCGAAATATTCCAGGGCATTTAGCTGAAAACGTCTGGACGAGAAACAAATTGCTTTTTGAAATACAAAAAAGTAAAATACAGGAGTATTTTCTTTTTTGGGAGTTTAAAGGATAAAAGGTAAAAGCAGTTTTAAGCTAATCCTCGTGTACCCTGCTGAGACGGGTATTACTGTTCTCATTTTACTGATGAGGTGGTGGTTTGGGAAGAGGAGGGGCATCGAGAAGAAAAGAAAAAAGATTAAAGGTCTGATGCAACTCCCATTTATGTCCTACTCCTGTGAAAATGTACTTCATTTATGCACAGGAGTTGGGCTACTGCCTGCAGCGGGAATACTCAGTCCATGCAGGTCAATGTAAGCCTTTGCAAGTTCAAAACGTGTAGTAAAGACACCTTTCCATGGTTTTTCAGCGGAAGCTGGGCTCAGTTGTGTATGCAGTATTGCTTTCCTCATTTCTGTTTCCCATTTCTGCTTTCAAATCACTGGTTTATAATACTCTTGCATGCCACTCACGTTTTCCAGCCACAACAACCAGACGTATTTCTTTCCACTTCAGCGATACGAATTTCCTTACCTACCACACTCGAACACACGCAATGCAATGTTCCTGCACACAGAGCAAAGGCTTTTTAAGTGCCCCCAGTTTCATTTAAAATAGCTTGTGTAATGTTTTGCATACTGGGCTCGCTGAGCAGCAGCAGCTGTGATGAAGGTGCATGAAAGGCAGTGAGTTGTTACACCAGTGCGATGTGGAGGTGACACTTAGCTACATCCTAAGAAGGATTCACTCCCATGCAATATCCAAAAGTTAAGTTCAAATCAAAATCAGCAAGTAATCCTATGAACGCTGGCTTTTTTCTGTCCTGTCCATGGGCCGACTTTGATGTTTAAGAAGTGCAAATTTCCGCTGAACCTTTTTTTTTTGCAGTTGCAATGTACAATAAAGAGCAGGTTTATTTTCTGTGTTGTTCCCCTGGTGCCCAACAAGATGTGCATTCACACTCAGCCTTTCCTCAGTGAGGACATTGATACCGAGCCCCTCTCTCTTCTACCTCAGTGCCTATTTTCACAAAACTTATAAGAACTTAATTATTTTGTAGACCTCTACCCTTCTGTCAAGTTGAGTTGAACAAGGCTGATGGGTTCAAAAGTTATTAGGGGGAGGCAAAACAAACACAGCATGAGTGCATTAATCTTGTTTCCACAGGAACCAGGCTAAAAGTCCTCTATCCCCCGCGCCACAAACCCAGAGGTCTGGAGAAGATATAAAACCTCACTTTGGAGCAGAAGACAGCCTCTAGCTCCTGAGGTGAGGAGGAGACTTGCAGAAGACATGTTCTTGGGACTTGGTGGCTCCTGCAAGGCTTGGTGCACCTCGCCTTTGGATCAGCTATTGGAAGATGCTGGAAAATAGTGGTTTTCTTATGATGCTCCCAATGACAGCAACCAAAAAGCTAATACAACAAAATGCTTGGCGCCACAACAAAGAAAACGCAGGTGCCGGATAGGCGTGTTACAAAATACATCCATGCACGTTATTGTAATACAGCGCTGTGTCCAGTGAAAAGATGTCTACATCGCTGGTGAGGGAGCACTGCCAGAGAAGGGCTAGCCCGAAAGAAACAGCATTGTCCAAGTTCACGTCACTCTTGCATGGGCTGGCAACTGCTGCCTGTGGGGAGAGGCTTCCCGGGGGCCTGACATGAGGCATTATGCTCTCTGGCCGTGCATTTGTGCCTAAGAAGAACTGATCTATAAAGCCAGTCTTGAAACCATCTTGGAGCTGCATTTGCTTCAGAGCTAGCATTGCTCTGGCGAGCTGCCCAGGGATTTAGGCTCGGTTAATCCAGGCTTGGCTCTCCATGGCAGACACCCGTGGAACAAAAGAAATAAAGCTTCCACGACCCTGTCGAGTTGCTGGTCAATCACTCGGCCAGGTGCAGAAAGTGGGCTAGGCAGTCTTCAGCAAGCTCTCTGGGATCAGAGAAGGGCAAATCCCCAGCAGGGGTGAGCAGACGAATCTTTAGAGGTTTTCTTGCCATAATTTCCCAAGTCTGGGAGCGTCGCGCTCCGATCTGCTGGTGCCTGTGCATTTCACACAGCCTTTAAAGCCAGCTGCACTGAAATGCATCGCTGCTGCTTTCTGTGCTGGCAATCTTGTAGGGAAATAAAAAATAAGAAGCCAAGGAGGAAAATAAATTCCATTTTCAGTCCTGCTGTATGTTATATCCTTAGGAGGATATTGATCATTAATTCGTAAAGATGATTACGTTAGATAGAGTTGTTACAAGCACTACCAGTGCTGTAAGAACGATAAGCACGTATGAAGCATTAGGATTACAAGCAGCTTGTGAGATGCTATCATCTGCAACTGTTGTTTAAGCATTGCCTCATAATTTGTTAGTCCTACTGATTGCCTAATGGGGTTATTAACTGAGCTGTCTATAAATTGAACCTAAATGTAAATGTGACTCAGATTTTACTCCTTTTGCATCCTTGGCCCTTATTCTGCGTGTAAATCTCCTGCTTTGATTCTGTCCCTTTTCCTTTATTTCCCTAGGGATTTTCTTCCAAGTGTTAACTGAAACACTGGATGAGGGTTTGATGGGATACGTGCCCTTCAGATCGCTTTTGGGAACCATCAGGTAAGAGTTACCCACAGGAGGACTGATTGCAACTGTGCAAGGGACTTTTCTGCAAGCTGCAACATCTTTTCAATCATAGTTTGTCTTTTAAAATCTGAATGACAGAAGATGTGCTTACCCCGCTGAAACCCTCCTCTGCCCGGGCTGCAGGAGCTGCGGACTTGCAGCCAGTGTGATGTGTGCTTACTTGCAGCCATTATAGAGTGGATTTTAAATAATGCGTTTACTTAAATGGTTGCAAATGTGCCTCTGTTATTTCAGTCAGCAACCAAGCAAGTATTTTCTTTTCCATTTTCTCTCCTGTTCTGCGAGGTGGGGGGGATCCTTAGCAGCCCCGGGACAGAAACCAGAAGCAGGAGAGCAGAAAGGTGCACCAGAAGACAAGTCCTGTCATTAAGCAAAAAGTACTGCCCCAGGCACACACGTTTCAGTCCCTCAGCATTGCCTTTACTACCCTGTCTTGATCTTCTTGCACCCAAGTGCTAAGCCTTAGTACACCTTTGAAGTACCCTGAAGTGTCCTGAACCTTAATTTCCATCTGGTTCTCCCACTCCCATGAGTCGATTTGGAGCTTGATCGAAAACCTACGGAAGGCAGCAAGGCTTTCGGGTGGCACTTGGGATGGGCCCCCGGGATGTTTCCTGGTGCCCGCACCTCGCAGGCGCGTTAGTCACTGCTCCTTGGCACCACACAGCCTGTGATTAACGTTTCCTTCCTACGCCAGTCCTTCAGACTGCTGCTTCGACTCTGACTTTTTGTTTTCCTCCTTCCCCCCTTCCCGGCTGAAGGGAAAGAACAATTCCTGGAAAAGAAAAATGCTCTTTCCCCTGCATTGCCGAAACCTTTGCAGGGAGCTTCGGGGAGGAGAGAGTAGACTTTGGCGAACATATGGCTAAAAGCATTTGGGGGTTTTCAGATGGTAAATGACCGATGAGGTCTCAAAGGGGTTTTATTTATAAATGATAGACTCCTGAGAGAGAAATAATTGCTGCTCTCCCAGGCGTAAAAAAGCAATTCACCTGACATAAAACCCAGGGATAAAATTAGCTAAATGAAAGCTAGATATGGCAACTGTATTAAGCTTTTTTTTTTTTTCCCCCTGTTGAATGGTGAATCATTTTAATTTTGTTTTCCCCTCCTTTCTTGGAAGGAGAGAAAAAAAGCCAAAGCCAAAGCAGTGCCTTGGGTCTGAAAGAACAGATGGTGCCCTGGGCGGCCCTCCGGAGCGCTCCGCGGCGTGCATTCCTCCACTCTGCCGCTCAGATAACTGAGTTATACAGCACACGACCATCTGGTGTATGACACATCTTGTGTCCCCCGGACAATGCCCCGGCAAACCTCTTCAGGGGAGAGGTTAGTTTCTAGGGTAACAGCAGCATGTGCAGCTCCAGGCCTTATTGAGATTCAGGGCTCCTCACTTGTCCCTATTCTTCTCCTCCCTATTGTTGTCACTTGAGCTTTTGCTGCTTGGTTACTCCGAGACTGACAATATCCATCAGTATTTTGTCCCCGGCCCAGAAACCATTGTCTCCAAATTTTGTTTCATTATTTATGTTTTCTATATCCAATGGTTGGCTGAAGCATCTGCTGTAGAGTGATAAGGCAAGTGCCTATTGAGTAGGACTGCGCTGCTGCCTGACAACGATGGTTTGAATTATTTAGGTTGTGGTTGGACAAGCCTTTGCAAAAGCCAGGGTAGCTGTGAAGCACTGAGGTGACTTTATTTATTTGTCTGCTTCAGTTTTTTTAGGTGTTCGCATCTTTTAATCCAGACCCAAGAAAAGACTAAAGCCTCCATAGATAAGTAAGCTCTCGAAGAAGTAGGTCTGCTTATTGACTGGAGGTCTCTGGATTTTTTCTTGCTGGGAACTAAATGAAAAAAATAAAAAGGGTTTCACTTTCCTTTTGGATTTCTAAGGGATTTCTTCTGAAGTGACTTTATTTTTTTGAGTGCTGATATTCTCTTATTTAAAGAGCCAAAGCCTGGACTATAACCATGACCAAGCACAGGGACTATGCATAGTACTCTGAAATTCAGTTTTAGCAATGTAAGTTAGATAGTTTAATCAGCAAACAGAAGTAGCAGATGATAGATGTTTTCTCCACCAATCAAAGACCCATGTCCCACCAAATCCTTTACTCTGCTGCAGAACAATTATATTAGCAGTGTTACCTTCCTCAGATATCTGTAATGGTCACAGCTAGCCAAAATCCCTCCAAATTCATCTCATATCTGCATGGAGTAGACTATTCATGCAATGGAGTTGAAAATACTTGTTTAAAAATTTAAAACATCAAGTATGAGGTTGAAATAAGTATTAAAAACACACAATTAAGGAAATACCAGTGATGTCAAAGCACAAATATGGTGAACTGCAGGCCTAAGTGCTTTCCTCAGTCAAGGTATGAGTAACTTTAAAATATTGCATCATATCTCAGGTTAAGATCAAGTATTAGAAAACCAGCAGTAATAGATAAGAGAGATTCTGTATCAATGTAGCAAATAATAATAACATATATATCTATGTTGATATTGTGGTAAGTTTGTTATAATGTTAAGTCCAATTCATTATTTTCACTCATTCATAACTTTCTGGAGGTTTTACTTTCAAAGTAACACTTGTAAAATATGTATTTACCTAAAGGTAATTTTAAAAAAGATTTGCCTTAAATGTTTCAGATCTACTATGAGGAAAAAAGGAAAAAAAATTTAGGGTTTTCTCAGCATGAAACAACCTTTGTTTTGTAGACCTCAGAGCTGGTGGCAGAAAATGACCATGAAACGTAACTCTGAGCCAGAAGACTGGTTTTAAATATTCTCATGAAATTCAGTTTTGATTTGCAGCATGTTTTGCCCCTGACCTGTTCATTAGGTGTGCCATGGCAGTAACTGTGTTTACTTCATCACATGCTTGATATGGCATGTGATCATAAAAGTAGAGCTCACGCTAGAGTGCATATGCAAGAGGAGATAGAGCTGATCATGGGCAAGGCTCGCATAGCTGTGTTTTGCTTGGCAGCTTTCAATAGCAAGGAGGAGGGGATGGAAATATCCTCGCTTTGTTATAGATTTGGACAGAGTTCCTATTTTTCTAACATTGAAAGTTATCAGCAATTTGCTCCACCAGAGTCTCTGTGTTATCTTTGTAGGTGCGAAGCCCTCCATCCTGGCCAACAGAGTGGGGCCAGCTGGGAAGGTGCAGGTAAAGCACCTGGCCTTGTGGTGTTTGTGAGTGCACAAGGAAGGTCCATACATAGATATCGCATAGATTGGAAACTGGGTCTCAGTCGTACAACCCTTCTCCCCCTCTTGCAGCCCTCCCTACCTCCCCTCTTCCAACCTCAGAGGTGAGGGGCTGTAGCCCTGAGGTCCCCCAGCATGTCTTCAGCTTCAGAGCATGAGAACAACTGAACGTGAACCAGAGCAGGCAGTCCCCTCCTGCAAAAGGTACTCTCGGTCTGAGATAGTATCAGATGAGGTATTCCTTCAGAAACTGTGAAAGCTGCATGCCTACAGCTGGAGTGCTGTGCAGTAGTCTGGTTACTTGAGCTGGATGAGTCTTTCCTGAAAGTGCCATGGAGCAGAAGAAAGGCAATGAGGGCGGTCAGAGGAATTGAGAGCCTGTATTAGGAGTTTCTCTGTCTAACCTAGCAAAGCAAAAGGCTAAGGTTGCTCTCCATAAATACATACAGGAAGGAGAAGTGTTGTTTCACCCAAAGAACAGTGTTACTGCAAGAACAAATATGTAAGTTGTCCATGAATACATTCCTGAAGGTTTGTAAACATCAGAGAAGCGGCAACAGCACCCCAGTCTAAATACAGTGGGCCAAAACTCCCAGCTTTAAGATGTCGCTTGATTAATTTGTAAAAGAGATCATAGGCTATGATTGCCTGCAAAGGCAGGGAACTGATCCATGTGACTCAGGACATCCTTGCTGCTCCAGTATTTTGTAGGTTTTAAAGGCAGAAGAGCCCATTAGAGCATCTGGTCTGAACTTCTGTATGACACAGGCCAGAGATCTCACCCAGTTACTCTTTGCTGAGCCCAGCAATTTGTCTGACTTAAGTGTTATCTTACAAGAAGTCATTCAATCTTGACACAAAGACACCAACATCCATTCCTTTCCCTGAGGTTTGCCACAGCCTTAACCCCCCACTATTAAAATGGACAGCTTTTCTTGGTTTGGTCTGAATTTGTTCACCAGTATCTTTGATTCTTATTAGGCTTTCCATAGACAAATTAAAAAGCCTTCTAGCATAGAAAATGATCCTGCCTTAGCAAAGATTACAATAAGCTTGATCTGTGAGCAAAGACTAGGGCAAATACACTAACTGACCCAGAAAAGTTGAGGTTTTTAGCCATTCCTTCTGTGCTGTTCCTTCCGTATTTAGCCATCCTTCTGACCTTGTACCCTGGTTTTTAGAAGCTTCCTTGAAAGCAATAAAACTGCCTCGGTGCCTTGTTGCAGTAGAATCACCCAAGATTGCTTTGGTGACTATGGGGTTTTGCACAATTCAGTGGTAAGGCTCTGGGATCCTTAAATATTCTTCACGTGCATTGTGGGGGCAGAGGAAAGGGAGGGACAGGTAGAAAAGGAGATGCTGCAGCATTTCTAGACATGCCAGCTGCCCAACTTATCTATAGGTGGTGACCAGAGGACCTCAGTTACCACGGCTGTCAGTCCATACCTACAACAGCACCAAGTGTATTTGAAATTATTTTTAAAATACTTAGGAAAGGAAAATATGCAGGACAACAAGACATAGGGTTGGACTCCTGAATGAGGATGGGTCTCCCAACATCTTTTTAAAGAAAAATAAAATGAGATCTGTGCTTTCCTTTTTTTTTCCACTGGCTAGAGCATAGTGCTGCCTGATGGGCAAAACTGGCCCTGCTTTCTTTCCTGTATGACATTAGGGGGAGTTCCCTGTCCTGTGCTGATCCAAGGTCTTCCAATGAGTGTCGGTCAGATTGGCACAAGCTTCATCATCTGAGAAAGTGAGGAGAGCGTGTATGTATGGATATATGTGTGCATGTGCAGTATCCATCACCAGAGAAAGAAAGGTTTTTTATATCTATATATAATTGTTGATCATTATTTTGACACATCTGAAGCTACGAAGGCAGAGGCACAGGTGATACATGCAGTATGGAAAGACATCACAGAACTCAATTCATTTCTAGAAGAAATTATCACCTGCAGACCTAGCCTAGAACGGTTTGTCCAAAGGAGCTATTCTTATTTCTCTTGTGGAAAAAAGGAGCTGTCATTTTCTTGCCTCTGATAAATCCAGAGTGAGGGAAGTGAACCAGGCTGACACTGCAGCTAGCAATATCCCTGCCTCTACTGCCCTGTCACTTCAGGGGAGCTAATTACGAGCAAACAGGGGCAAAAAGAGTTGTGACCATAAGGCTAAGCACAAGGGGTCTCCATCTGCGAAAGCAAAGGCTGCTCATGGGAAAAATCTTAACTGAATCAGGAAGGAATTGCCATCTTTCCCATTTTACAGAGAGGAAGGACAAGCCGCAGAGGATAAAGCTTTGCTCAATTACATGAAGAGGTGATTATTTTGCTAGGTTTGTACTAAGACATCTCTGTACTCTATGAGGGCCACGCTTGACCATGCTGCTATGCCTTTGTCCAGACCTCTGAGACCCAGATGAAGGCAGCCAGTTGTTCATAACATCTGCTTCTGTTGAAAGCACGGCAAATGGCTTCTCAGCAAAGAGGCTTCTCTTCGGAAAGGGTCATTGAAGAGTCAGAATGGCAAATTAAATTAGGAAGCATAAAGCAGAGTGCCATGAGCAGAGGGCAGAATCTACTGTCGTTCACGTGTGAAGCAAATCACTTGCTACGAAGTCAAATGTACTCAGTTTTTTCAGGAACATCTGAACATTTTTATAGTTTAAGAAAAATAATGGCACAGTCTGTTTAGAGGAAAAAGCAAAACAAAACAAGTGGGGCCATAAGACATGATGCAATTTGCATCTAAATACATTTTAGAGATAAGAACGTGTTCAGAGGAAAACACAGTATTGCCAGTTCACGAGAGTTACTTTCTGGTATCTTTGTGGGAACCAAATGAATTGCGAAACATCTGCAAGGTCCAAAGTGTCAATTATGCCTTTATGTACGTGGAGGAAATGTCACATGATGGAGGCAGTCATTGGACATGGTCAATTGTAGGGTTTTATCCTCTGCTTAGCCTTAAAGCTTCACTCAACAGTCAGGTTAGACAATGGCACTGTCAAAGCAGTAGATGGATCAGTTTGGCCACTCAGAGGAGTTGCTTATCAGCACAGAAAGTGTCCCCGGCCTCGGACAGTGCTGTCATTTTGTTTGCAAAGCCTGGCTCAAGGCTGCTTTGAAAAGTCTGCTTCCAGATTTGCGCATCTAGAAGCAGCCAAATGAAAAACCCAACACAAAGCGCAAATATTGGCTAGGATTTGCAAAAGGAATCATGCAAATGAAGTAGGTTTCCAAAGTTTCTCTCAGATCAGATCTGTGTTTCTTCGTCAGATTTCTTCTCCACAAGTTTTTTAAAAAATGCCGACTTTACCAAAGCATCTTACAGGAACATATAAAAGTAGGTTGTGCATCATTCAAGGAGCATAGGAGCTGCCAAACCAGAAGAATGGTTTTGAAAGGCCCATATGTGTGACTGCAAATGCCAAATATCTTCATTTTAATGACTTGCATGTTACAGTTTATATTGAGCACGTCAACAAGTCCCAACAATATTCTTTCTGGATTTGCAAACTTGCATCATTTCTCCAGCAAACTTTTAAATCCAGCAACATTTGTAATACACAACTCTTGTGTTGCTGCTGCAGTCAACTTCTGCAGCAAAACAGCACCTGTAGTCTGTAAAATTGCATAGCAATGCCACTGGCACCATGTCCAGCTGCACCCTGGGCTGGGGTCCGATCTCCAGTTCCCACCATCTTTCATCCCTCTCTAGACAATGCTAGCAGTGTGCCAGATGACATGCTTAGGTCCTTCAAAACCCACACAGATGCTATCACAACCTGTGTGCAACACTAATCTGTGAGAGGGGAGCTGTGGGTGAGATTTTTGTGGCAGTTAATGATGGACGTTTCTGCAGACTGTTAGAGAATGCTGAAAACTTGACAGTTTCTCCAGAGTCCTGTTTCTAGGTTTGTGGAAAGAAAACTCTGACAGCCTGAACTACATCAGCCTTGTCACCTCCACAGCTGCAACCACCATCCTCTTACTCTTTAATTACACATCGTCTCATGCAGACTATTGGCACTGGCAAGTGCTGTTGGACTTGATACAGCTCCCCTCACATCAAGGGAGGTTTGGATTGGGCTTGTAATGGTTATTATATTTAATTATTATATTATTGCATCACTATGGATGCTCTTATAAAGTCTGACATCTGTGTGACTGGGCGAATGTATCTGGATTCACTCTAAGCGGGTGTCCCACCAAATGAGATGCCATTTGCAAGATGCAAGCCAGGCTGGATAAGAAAATGAGCAGTAAATGGGGGAAAGAGGGAGGTAGGGGAGGAAATGTTTGATAACTAGTAAATAACTATTTATGACTATGTGCACTTCTGCTGTCGGACTATGGTTTTGCTGGTGTCAACACTGTGTAACACAGCCTTATAAGCTAGAGGGAAAACACAGAAGCTAAAATATGTCATTTGTAAACTGTCTGGTGCATCCTTTGAGGGTTTTTTTTCCTCATTAGGCGTTGAGCGGTCTCTATATCATACCAGTCTGAGTGCTTATACATGGCATCTCCCAGCGGTACTGTGAGCCCACGGTAATACCAACATTAACGATGCTGAGGCCAATCATAATACCAGGCTTACCCAACTAACATGCTCGTGACACAAGCCCTGGGCTCCACCGCCTGTTGCATGCCCCAACAGTCCCTGCTCAACTGCCTGGACCTCCTCCTGCTGCGCACCTGGGTGCCGATACTGCAGAACTGTGCCACTCTCCGGGAAACTGGAGGAGAGAGGCAGAATAAGTCACTGAATTTTGTATCAAAGCCACTGGCGCAGACTGTAAATTATTTTATTCTTTCTTTTCATCTCGAGCTTGCAGAAATCCTCTCGCAGAATGTTGTTTCTGCCAGACCAAAAGAAATCCAGGAAGCCTGGTATGGAGTTTGGGACCAACTTGTCGCAGCATAAGCAGGGCCTCGATTGCAACACGTCCGGAAACAGCCGCTGGCTGGTGCGGAAACGGGGCCAAGGCAGAGCTTTTGCTTAAAAATAACTGTTTAAGGGTCAAAGTAGAAATATGGGTCGTGGCACTCTGGGCCAGGCAAAGAGACAAATGAGCAGAAAGTGAGATGTGCAGAACAAGTATCTTCAATTGCTTTAGAAATCATGCAGCCAAACCTGTAAATTATACAGTAAGAATAAAATCTGTTCTGAATTGTAGAAGCCTTCACATTGTTTTAACTTAGATTTTTGAATTTAATGCAGCTGTGTTCACCAGTGCAGTTTCAGATAGAGTTTGGGAGAGATTTTCACCTGCAGGAGGAGTTGCAGTCCCTACCGCAGCAGCAGCAGTCCTCCTCCCACCGCCCGCTCCCCACATCCTCCTGCCCTTGGCCCGCAGAGGCTGTTAGGTCCTTGTTCTGTCTAAAATACTGGTCAAAAGCCTGGTTTAACTAATATACCCCAAAAATGAGAATGACAGTTTTGCTCTGGTTGTAGCCAGCTGTCATAACCAACAAGTTATGACAAGGTAACCCATAGACCTAAAGAAGAAAAACAACTGAAAAAGGGATGGAGTTTGCTCTGTTGTTGAGGAGTAAGTTGCCTAGTAACCAAAATGAAGGTATTTGTTTAAAGTTGTTGGGTAAGCCTGCCAATACAGGTATTCCAGGAAAGGATGGAGTTTGTTTCACAATTCCAGGAATGAAAAGGAGTTTTATGAAGTGAGCAGACGCGCATCACGTGCACTGTGAGATAAACCCACTGGACAGATCTGAAATGCAGCGTGGATTTGGATGGCTTACATCAACATGAGTTTGGCTCTGCATTTTGTAGGCGAGAGCTATACAAGATCATTCTAGCAGTAAAATTACCTGAAGAGATGACTCCTGGAAACTGTTTTTAATCTGAATTTTAGGGTAGCAGTTTAACTGTGCCAGTGAAGCTTGTATAAGTAAGAGCTCTGCAAAAGAACATTTAATACAGGGTAAAATCCAGCAGCCGACGGTGAATGGATCAGGCTGTAGCCTGCGAAAACCCCTCTGTAGAAAAACGGTAATTGCCAGGAGGGGTCAGACTGTTGTCCATCATCTCTGCAGCAGACAATGGCTTATATTTAGGAAAAAAATAAAACCCTACAGTTTCTGACTGGAGAATAATCTATCTATAAGAATTTCTCATTTATGTGTTGGTTAATATCCTTTCACATCTTTAGAAGAATTATCTGCCTACTGAACTGTAACTTAAAATAGAAACGACCAGTCCCTCCTCCTCTAAGCTCTTGTCATCAGAAAAAGAGCATGAGAAAGTGTTTTAGGGACTAATACTCTTTTGAGTTCTTGAGAAATTGCTGAGTAACCAACTGATAGGGTTAGGATTCCTTCAAAGCCAGTTGTGCATGGGAAAACGCAGGTTTATCAGGAGAACAGTTTGTATTTCTTCCAAACCTGGGCGGGGGGGGGAGGTAGCGAGTGCATCATTCCTGTGCTCTGCACAGGGTGAGGGTGATTCCAATGGCTCCTCTCAGCAGCTTCTGTACTTTTTTTTTTTCTCTGAAAAGTCTTTGCTTAACATATTTTATAAATCTAAATATAAAAGCTCGACTTTCTTTAACTCACCTATGTCAAACACTGGGCCCCACCTATAGCAAAATGTCTTGTGTTTTACTAAGCGTACAGAGAAAATGCCAGATACAAGGACTATCCAGATGGTGGTTTCTGCTGAACTTCTTTTGAGAGTATTTGTGGCACTTCCAGCTTTACCCTGCCTTAAAGGTTAGGATAGAAAGCTACTGAACATGTCGGTAGCTCCTGTTAGATAACGTGCTGTCTGCAAAACTAGAAGGACTGTTTCTCCTCCAGATGCCTTCTGCCTCCTCTCTGACACATTCAATGCTTGCAGGTGAAATAAAAAGGTATTTTCTACTCTCGTCGCAATGAGGATTCATTGAGATGTCACAAATGCACCGTTCATCCAGGCCTAATGTACCTGCTGCTGGGGTCAGTGAAAATACTGTAAGGGGATGCAGTGGGAGCTGAGCCAGGCTTGGCGTTCTTCTGGTTACACAAATTGCAGGATGAAGGTTGATATCTCCCAGGAAACCAGCCTGCCACACCAATTCCCTGCTAGATATCATGCTACAACTTGAAATGAATGGTATTTAGGCTACAACCAGGGAAGACATAGCTGCTTAAAATGGCAACATCGCCATTAATTGTGACCAGTGATCATCTGGTGACTTGTTTTCTGAGAGTCACAGCTTCTGAAGCCATAGGTATACATGAAAGTCTTAGGTCTTTTGTTACAAGAAGTAGCTTCTTAGCTCTCTATTTGGGGGGGGCAGGGGGAGAAAGCTAGGAAGTGTGATCAGATTGCAAAGCATCCTGAAAGCCAGCAAAAACTGATTTGTATGCACCTGGCACGTAATCGACTTCAGCTTGCAGCCTCCAAGCAAGCCCCTTTGCTAGATCCGGGATGCTCATGGATGTGGGATGGCCAGCAATTTGAGCAGCAGGAACAGCCCCATGAATAAAGCTCCCCTTCTCCCTGCTGATCCTGCTTACCTAATACCCTCTGGAGGGAGCTTTGGAAAAGACCATGTCCTGGGTGAGTAGTAACACTGCTAAGCTGTTCCCAAGGAGGATGGAAGGACAGCTATCTGGTGTCCCTGACTGGGGGGTGTTATCGTTTTAGTCTTTCTGTATATACCTACATAGAGTCTACAATACAGCTCACGGCTCCTTTTTCTGATCACCACGAGCAAGGAGAGTTCAGACTGGTATTTTCCTTTTGGTGTATTTTGGAGTTGTTAGCTAAGTAGGTATGGCCCTAGTTGGGAAACCTACTCCATGCTGGTTTATGAGGCAAAAATCAAGAGCAGAAACATGCACTGAGCTGTTAAGAAAAGCGCTGCCATCTCTGGTGTTATCCACAGATATACATCTAGGTTTTAACCAGGTATACTGTATGGGGGAATTGCGCAATATGCCATTTGGCAGGTATACAAATGCTGCAAGATGCTACTGATGGAGAAACATCTTAGCTGTTAGACAGGGTCTCAGCAGTTGCTCAGCTGAGGGTGGCTGTCCTCTAGGAAAGAGCCAAGGCAGATCAGATTGGGCCAGTTTTTTAAAGCTACCTACTTCACAACATAACGACTTGATCCCCAATCTATCCGTTTATAACCTGTGTGCTCCTTCTCCAGCTCAGGACTCCCTGCTTCACTGGGGCTGCTGCCTCTTCCACAGCCCCATTCACTGCAATTCCATTTGCTCATTTCTCCTCCCTTTCCATAGTCAACAGCACAAAAACAAGTTAAGGCAAGTTTTCCATACGTAATCAGCAACGTTAGGTCCCTGTGTTTCAATGAACCTAGCCTGAACCCTCTTGAAGACGGATTTTGCCAAGAACGAAGCATCAGACAGCTGAAAATTGGGGCCAGTTGAGAACCCCACCATGAGGCACTCAAATTTTCCAAACACTGTCACAATCCTGCCCTTCATTTCTTCACTACTTTAATTAAAACTTTTTTCTATACACTCATAGTGTTGGCCTTACTAGTTGTCTTTTTTTTTTTTTTTTAGATCTCTAATATGTTTATTCAAGTAGCTTTTGTTATGATTTGAGCTTTATCTACCCTGTTTGAATATGCCTCCCATCCCTGTTCTTTTCCCATTTGCCCATCTGGGATTCTGTACATTTTGTTACCTTTTCCTTTGACTAAATACTCCTATTAAAAATACCACATTTGGGTTTGTATAATGGTAGATTTTGCTCCTGGAACAACTCTGCCACCTCTCTTTGGTGAAATTACATGTACGTTTTATTAATGAATCATTATCTAACATGACACAGTATTTAAAATCTATCCAAAAATCAACATTTAAATGTTTTAATTTTACCATCACCCAGCTGGCTATTGTGAAAAAGCATTATCATCATTTTAAAATCACTTCAGGTGTTTTCTTTGTGCAATAAAATTAAACTGTACATACTCTTCTTAAAAAAATAAAAATCATCAAGGTTACTCATTATGTTCTCTGTGTTATCACTAGAGATTTAAACGTGCCACATACATACTCTGTGGCCAATTAAAACACTCACTGCTCTGTGATTTCTGTTCTAATTGCAGCAGTCAGATTGAAGTCTGGGTTTGGAGGGGTTTGGGACGGGTGGAGCAGGTGGGAAGTGGGATGACAACAAGGGCAAAAATTTCTCTGTTTATTACAGTACGAAATACAGGAATACATTTCAGTGAAATACAAATAAAATTTTAAGAAACCAAAACTTCTAGCCCTACCATGTGCGTAAACATCTTAAATATCAACTGAGTCAGAAGGTGTTTTATTGCCTTCTTTGGTCTGAGAAGACAGAAGAAACTGTCAACGTTTTGAAAGTGTACCTGAGGATCTCAGCTGGTAATTTTAAAGTCAATGCAATTTCCCTCCTTTGTCTCGAAGACAGGGTAATTCTAAAGTGCTGCATTGAAAAGGTAGTATTAGATATGAACTGTTCCAGTGCCAAACATCTTGGTTGAAAAGTCCAACTGTTGTGAGAACAGGAGCAGTGCAAACAGTTAAGTTTTCCCACTCCAGTACCACTAGCTCTCCCCCTTAGCATCTTGTAGTTGTTACTAAAATCAGCTGCGTTAAGCTCAGCACTGACACTGGAGTTGTATCTCACCAGGGTTGAGCTCCTGGTGGGTGGCTTTCAACAGGTGTCTCAGTACCACCATGGACATGCTTATTTGTTGCCCTTTTTCACCTGTTACGCTTTTGCTTCCCTTGTAACTGGAGACAGAACGGGTTTCCTCCGCAGCCCAGTTTAGCTCGTTCAGAGTCACAGCTTCATTTCTTGCTCGATGTTAAGGCCTCCATGACAGGAGCGAAAGTGGGGGTCCACGCACACCTCCACCAGATCGTGGTAGCACATGGGAACATGTACTATAGTGCCTCTGCACGTCTTCCCCCTCACTCCCTGAGCCGCCCAAGGTGGGAGGTGAGGTTGCCGCAAGACATGGTGTGAGCTTGACATGTTTTTTCCTCTGCTCTCCTTTTCCAGGTGAATGCGCGGCAGTCTTGGGGGGGGGGGGGGGGGGTTGGGTGCG
>VYXH01011867.1:171272-184088 GCA_013397275.1 Burhinus bistriatus | reverse complement strand
GCTGCCGGGGCTCGGGCAGGGGAGCCGGGGGCCAGCTGGAGCCGCCGGCCATCCTCATCCTCTGCCAGCCTCTGCCTGCCCGCCCTGGGTGCAAAAAACCCCGGAGAAGCACGGCACGTCCCTCCGCCCCCGCTTCCCTTGCCCGGCCGCTGCCCGCAGGCCGGGGGGAGGGATTTGAAGCCGGGCGGTGGCGGCGGAGCTGCCCGCGGGATTTTCCCCCATGTGCGGGGCAATGGTGCCCTCTAATGTCGGCTGGGCCCGCAGAGGCGGGCGCTCGCCACGGTCCCCCCGCTCGCCCCCGCCCCGCGGCAGGGGTGGGTTTCCAGCACCATCGCCCCACCCTCCCCCAGTCGCCTTCCCGCACCTCCCGCGGTGGCCCCCTGACTTGTTGGCGTATTCTCCCGTCATCCAGCTCCCGGGGGTGTCTGCGTGTGACCCGGGGACTGCAGATGCCGTTGGACACCTGGCAGGGGCCCTTGGCTGGGAGGTACCTGATAACACGCTCCCCGCTCTCCCGCAGCTCGCCAGGAGGGCTCTGGGTGAGGTTTGCCAGGGGAGACTGCGCTCCATGCCACCAGCCCGCAGACAGCCCCTTCCAGCTCAGGTGAGAGCAGGTTATTGAAACGTGCAGATTTTAAACCAACGGGGCCTGCACTTCTAGAGTGATAAAATATATCGTAGCTATATTCACCACCCTCTAGATTTTTCAAGTTGCTCTGAGTCCACATGATTCTTCGACAAGATTTATGAATAGAATAATACATTCATTTTGTTCTGTGAAAATTAGGGTTGAGGTATAGCTTGGCAATCAATGAATCATAGAATGGTTTGGATTGGAAGTGGTCTTTAAAGGTCATCTAGTCCAACCTCCCCAGCAATGAGCAGGGACATCTGCAACTAGATCATGTTGCTCAGAGCCCCGTCCAACCTGACCTTGACTGTTGCCAGGGGTGGGGCATCTACCACCACTCTGGGCAACCTCTTCCAGTGTTTCACCACCCTCAGCATAAAACATTTCCTCATTATATCTCATCTGAAACTGCCCTCTTTCAGTTTAAAACCATTACCCTTGTCTTATCGCTACAGACCTTACTAAAAACTCTCCCCATCTTTCTTACAAGCCCCCTTTAAGTACTGAAAGGCTGAAATAAGGTGTCCCCAGAGCCCTCTCTTCTCCAGGCTGAATAACCCCAACTCTCTCAGCCTGTCCTCATAGGGGAGGTGTTCCAGCCCTCTGATCATTCTTGTGGCCCTCCTCTGGACCTGCTCCAACATGTCCATGTCTTTCTTCTACTGAGGACTCCAGAGCTGGGCGCAGTATTCCAGGTGGGTTCTCATGAGAGTGGAGTAGAGGGGCAGAATCACCTCCCTCGACCTGCTGGCCACATTTCTTTTGATGCAGCCCAGGATATGCTTGGCTTTCTGGGCTGTTGAGCGTACATTGCCAGCTCATGTTGAGCTTCTCATCAGCTAACACCCCCAAGTCCTTCTCCTCAGGGCTGCTCTCAATCCATTGTCTGCCCAGCCTGTATCCATGTTTGGGATTGCCCCAACCCAGATGCAGGATCTTGCACTTGGACTTGTTGAACTTCATGAAGTTTACACGGGTCCACCTCTCCAGCCTGTCCCTCTGGATGGCATCCCTTCCCTCGAGAGTAGCAGCCTCACCACTCAGCTTGGTATCATCTGCAAACTGGCTGAGGGTGCACTCAGTCCCACTGTCCAGGTCCCCAACAAAAATGTTAAATAATACTGATCCCAATATGGACCCCTGAGGGACACCACTCATCACTGGTCTCCACCTGGACATTGAGCTGTTGACTGCAACTGGCAGTGCAACCATCCAGCCTTATCCACCGAGTGGTCTATCCACTCAGGTGGTCAAATCCATGTCTGTCCATTTTAGAGACAGGGATGTCATGCAGGACATTATCAAATGCTTTGGACAAGCCCAGGTAGATGACATTGGTTGCTCTTCCCTTATCCATCAATGCTGTAACCCTGTGATAGAAGGCCACCAGATTTGTTAAGCACGATTTGCCCTTAGTGAAGCTATGTTGGCTGCCACCTATCACTTCTCTGTTTTCCATGGGCCTTAGCATAGTTTCCAGGAGGATCTGCTTCATGACCTCGCTGGGCACAGAGGTGAGACTGGCCAACCTGTAGTTCCCCGGGTCTTCCTTTTTGCCCTTTTTGAAAATGGGTGTTTTGTTTCCCCTTCTTTAGTCACTGGGAACTTCACTGGACTGCCGTAACTTTTCAAATATGATGGAGAGTAACTTAGCTCAATGTTAGCTCAAACCCTTGAAGTCCAAGACAAGGAGAGGCAGTTGTAGAGGATGCAGACCTTGAGACACATACCTGGTTTCATTCAGGGCTGGCATGCCTTGGGGAGCCCCAGGAGCTTTGTCTCCTCTGCATCTTTCTGTGGCTGGTTCCCTCCCTTGGAGATAGTGGCAAAGTAATATGGTGCTGTGGGATCTGGCTGCTCCTTCTCTTGCTCCCCAAGTTGGATTCCCTCTTCTTATTTGCCTCTCCCTCGGGGCTTGCTCCCTCCTTTCCCTACGATGGGGTGTTGAGATATCATGTGATGACGCAGCATGATGAGATAATTTCTCCCCCTTCCCAACCCCCTGGCTTCTTGTTTGTATTCTTTAATTAATTTATCTTCTCGCCTACAGCTTTAAATTTGCTTTTAGCATCATAACTTTCTGAAGACACAGCACTAAAATTTTATTTGCTCTTAATCTTGAAAAGCAATCGTTTTATAATCTCCCTGCTAGATTCATAGCATTAGTTTTGCTGCAAGCTTTGCATGTGGACCAAACGTAACCCAGCCAGTGGTGAACCTGCAAAGGGAGTGGTTCAATGGGCTCCCTTGGGACAGTCCGTCACATTAGTTTTACAGCAGTTTAACTATAAAAGGCTGCCCTGCCCGCGGTAGAGTACGTATTCCTACAGAGTAGAGGGTTAATTGTACCTGGATCCAGCAGCGCTCTCTAAACACGTTTATGTCATGCAGAACAATTAGTGCTGTGACTCATTGCTGGGAGCTCAGCCTATGTTATATATGGGGCAGCATTTCAGCATTTGTATGTGCCATCCGCAACAGCAGTCAGCACAAATCCTACTAGCGTTCAGCATCCCACAGATCCAAAGAGAAACGAAGTGCCATATCCTGTAACAGAGCAGAGGAGGTGGAAGACCGTGGGTAACACTGGCTTAAAGGTTTTTTAATAGTTTGCATTACATCCACCAACATAGCTGTTTCCTAACGAGCCAGTTCTCGAGTTTTGGACAGAAGCTGAAAGGACCTGCTACCTTGGACCATTGCTCTGATTACCCATGATTGTAATGTCCTTTGGTAGATGGTGGAGTCCAGTAGAAAGCTACCTTTTTTCTTCTTGTGTCCAGGTTCAAAAATCCTCAGGTCATTCTGTAGCCTTAAAAGTTACCCTTGCCAGCTGCTCTGCCACTTCTTGCAGGAGCTATTGCTAAAACAAGTTTGTAGGGCAGCAAGCTCCAGGTGCCCAACCCTCAGCTTCAAGTAGGGTGAGGTTTGGACTGAGTGAGGACAGGAGGATCAGGCATGAAGAGATGCACTTGTACCCGACTCTCGATTAAACTTTAATTTCATAAAGGTGCAATTAAAGACATATGCTGATGCTGTGCAAGATAGCAGGTATCTCACTGTCCTCCAGTAAGCACGCAGTTACACATGAAGGCATTTCAAAATGACATGGTACAAATTCTTCTAGTGTGAACCATGAGTCACATTCTCAAACATAGTCATGACCAAGCAAGTCTGAAACTAATGTTTTCCTAACAGTAAAAGCAGAAGAGGAGCTGGATGAAAGACCTGAAGATTAAATCCTGGCAGCATGGAAATCAGAGGCAAAATTCCCAGTGAATTGGGGTCAGGATTTCAGCTTAAAGCCAAGTAATCCAGATCTTGCAGCTCTTCTCAAAGTCAAAATGACTCAGCTGGTCATCATTGGTATTCAAAGTGAAAATATAAACCAGGTGAAATCATTTAAGCTGACAGTGGCCAAGTGGTAGTGATTTTGCTCTGGAAGGAAAAAAGTATATGTGGAGGTGTTATGTTTATGGAGTTTCATTGCTTTCTAGATCAAATGCACTTGCTTTGCAGATAGGAGAATGGCTTTTTTTTTAACTGCCAACCTGCAAATTTAATCTAGAGCCTTTCCTTTTCATGCACCACAATTATTAAGCAAGATTTTCCACTGACCTGTCCCTGCAGCCCCACAGCTTCCAGGGGCACCTCTGGCGGGATTTGAGGTGGTTGTCCCTTCAGCTATCAGAGACAGCTGAATTTGGCAAATTATTTAATTGCCGAGGCTCAGGAGGAATATAACCCACTGCTCTCCTGGCTGTGCTGTGCAATAAATGAAAGGAATAAATCCTTATTGTTTTGTCTTGAAGGTAATGAGGAAAGAGCCTGGGCAGAGCTGCTGAGTAAATTGATGTTGGTTTTAATAGGAGTCTCCAGGACCCAGGCAAAGTAGGAAACCAGGGGAATTTCTTCCTAGCACCCTCTGTGGGGAAGTTTTAGAGAGGTAATCCCATTGCTGTCTGGTAGGGTGTTAGAAAAATGAACTGGGATAGACCCCCTTTTTCTAGCAGCACTTTTTCTCTTCCTTTGTTTCGAATGTCCTATTTGCAAAATGCTCAAGTCCTGTTGCTGCTTTGGCAGGACTGGTTCTCAACCAGTTTGGATTGAAAATTTGCAGGACTTGCTTGATTTCTGGAAAAGCCAGATGATGGATCCTGGGTTTAGTGCATAAAGGCTTTGATGTAGGGAGTTGTGCATTCCAGAAATGGAATGCGTGAACCAGGGAACAGCACTCCAAGTGAGCTCTTCTTGGGTTATTTTCAGCCTCTCCAGGGTGTGAAAAGATTAATGAATGCCAAATGGTACTGACAGTGGCAAGTCCAGCCTAAGACTATGCAGGCATTGCTGTTTTATGCCAGCCTTGCATTTGGCCTTAGGAATGGCTTAGAATTAGGCAGCAATATCAAAGCAAAAAGCCTCAAACCCAGATATTGCAACAGAAAATGTTAAGCGTGTCCTAGTCACAGCCATGATCCAGCCCTCCCATGAGTAGCAGACAGCTCCAGTTGGGGCTGGCAAACTCTTGTCCTTTGGCATGATTGGAAGCACTAAATCCCTCTCTGTGCTCTTTCCAGGGCATAAACGCTTTTGCCACTCCTTCCAGAAGAGTCTGGGTCTCTCTCCTCCTCTGGTGGCAAGTCCTAATACCTTTGCTCAATGACAGAGTCTGGGGGGTTTTGAGCCTGCGATCATCTTGGGGACAAGCTTTAAAAATTATTTAAAAATCTTTTGTAAAAATAAATAGCTCTTAGGGTTTTCCCTTAGGAAAACTTCTGTGTGCCACTCACGTCCCACTTTAAATTGCTCCTGACACCAGGGTTGGATCCTAACAGTGTGCACAGTTTGTTCTGATTCTTTACAGAGAGAGAAATTTTGTTCATAGCTCCTGGTGTTGTTCCAAAATAATTCTGAAGAATTATTGTAAGCAATTGAGACACAATTGAGCAGGTTTGCGTGGTTTTTTTTTGTGTGTCAGACATACCTATAACATCTTAGGAATACATCCTTATCCTTTGCTCTGAGTAATGCCATGCCTATAGAGACTGAACAGGAATGGTACCATGCAGGTGCTGGCCTCTTAACAGTGAAGTTCCGGATGTATTTGAAGTGGGACTTATTTGTATGATAGAGTAGAATGAGTGTCGGGATGTGTCTTCTAAACTTTTCCACCTCTTATCTATCTGTCTATGCTAGAGTAATCAGTGTTTGACATTGGTTTAACCTTGAACATTTTCCCCAAACCACTGTGAAGATTTCTGATATCCCACTCGAGAGCCATTAGTGGATCCCCCCTACAACCTCAGCTCTAAGGAGCCTGCAAGGAAATTCTACCTCCAGCAAAGGAGGTTTGCTTTCTTTTTGTCTCAGACAAATTCAAGCAGAGGGGATATGAGAAGGCCAGGAGGAAGCAGTGAAGGGTCTCCAAAGCCTTCTGGTGGTTTGAACAAAAACCCAGCAGTCTTAGGACTGTCATCTCTCTTGTATTCCTAGATAAAATCAAGATTGTAATCGTTCTCCCCAAGTAGACCTGGCTACAGCCTTTATTGCCGATGCAGGGGACGCAGACCTGGCTGGCAAAGCAGATACCTCCAAGGGCTGGTGTCTCCTAGAGCTTTAAAAGCTCTGTTTTTCCTGGGTGAGTTGAATGACAGGCAGGAGTGCATGCTGTGCTCCAGCTTGCAACAGGGAGAACACTGGGGTTTGTTCTGACTTTACAAATCCCATTCAAACCTTCAGCTGAAATTAGGTGTTTGCTTAGAAGGAGAAAAATAAGGACCTTGGATGAGGCTTTGGAAGGCATTTAGAGCCCAGATACATCAAGGGGTATCCAGCCATGTTTGTGCATTTCACAGCTTCTGACCTGCTCAAAAATCCAGCCCTGCGTGACTGTGGATAGCTTCGTCCCACCTCTTCCATCCATAGGCAGCGAATATCTGCAACGTAGCATTGTCCACCACCCACATAGTGGATGGAGCCAGCTGGGCACAGGGGCAGCCATCCCCTTTCCTCCACATCCTACGTTGACTCCACATAGGTCCATGTGGAGAAATCAGCCAGCCAAATGGAGCAAGGCTGGGAGGGGACATATCTCCCCTGCCCCTGAGCAGGTAAGGATTTGTCTGAGGATGTAACACAGACCCTGCTCCGTGCAGGGAAGCCGTGTCTGGGATATAGAAGGTTTTACAGGCACATGCTTTGCCCTTCTCTGATTGCTTTATGCAGAAACACACATTAGCAGAAACCCTGAATACACATCCGTATTTTGTTTGTGCTGTGTATAGCTTTGTCAGAAGGCTAACTGACAAGAGAGATTCTTGTTATATGGTGTTGCTGGTGGTCTCCTGAATGCTCGAGAGTTATAAATCAGACAATTGTTTGATTCTTACACAGGAAAATGTTTTGGTAAATGCAGGAGGCTCGAGACTAGCTGAAAATGTCTGGGGCTCCCATTGTGTGCAGAATGTAATGTGTGCAGAGGAAATCTGCAGCATTCCTATGGCAAACCACAACAAGAAGCTCCATACAGCCCAAATCAGTTACAATTCTCATATAAATTATAATGGCTTAAATGTTATTTAAATAATAAACAGCTTTTGCATTCCAGACATTGCTGCAATTCCAGAAGGTGGCTGTATAATACCAGCTGAATGAAATACTGCATATTGCAGGCTAAGTATGAGGCTTTATTTGTGTGTGCGTGTATCCGTTTTTGTCACATCTAGCATATTCTTTGGCTATAAAGCTTGGACTTCCAACGCACTCTGTGTATCTTGCAGCCCAGGGTTCATCCACTGTCCATCAGTGAGTTGTCTGAAGGTCGGTCACGCCAACATGCCAGTAAGCTGAAGATGCAACCACAGAGGCTATCACCGTCGCTTATTAGCGTGTGCAGTTTTGCCTGGACCTTGCTCTGCAGCTGGTGGTATAACCACTCCTTTAATCACAGTTTCCTATGCACAGAATCACCGGGGTTGGAAAGGACCTCTGGACATCATCTAGTCCAACCCCCCTGCCAGAGCAGGTTCACCTAGAGCAGGTTGCACAAGATGGTGTCCAGGCGGGTTTTGAACGTCTTCAGAGTCAGAGAGTCCACCACCTCTCTGGGCAGCTTGTTCCAAGGCTCTGCCACCCTCAAAGTAGATGGCCATGTCACGCTTGCTTAAAACAAGAAGAGGAATAGAAAGTCTGGGGGAGATCATCCCTCGCCCAGGAGAGAGCTCACGCAGCAGACCTGGGCTTTCACTACGGGAAGAGTAATTTTTTGTTTCCAATTTGTCAATGTCCTAGCATAGCAGACCACTAGAGGCTGGCCGCATTTGCTGTCTTTTGATGTTTTTGCTTGAAAGAGAAGATTGGCAGCTGCTCTCCCGGCAGCCCACCAGCCCTTCTCCACTGCATGGCAGCAGCTCATTGAAACTTGAGGGGTTTCTGTTTGCTCAGGAGTGATTTTGGCATAGAGGTGGGCCATGGCCATGGCCGCACCTGGGAGATGACTGCAGAGGTGAGTCCTCTGGCTGAGCTGAAATCATCCTAAGCAAGGTGCCACTTGGTGTGAGCAGGCATGAGAGGCTCCTGCCCAGGCGAGGTCCTGCTGAAGCCGATGAGACTGGATGGGTACAAAGAACTGAGCTTTTTCTTCCTATTTGGTCATGTTATTCTTGGTGTAACTCTCCTGACTTCAGGCCATGGGATTTTTCCAAAACTCTTTTAAAATTGACACAGTCTCTGCCCCATCTGCATATTTTGTTGTCAAATTACAGCATTCAGAAATGTTCTCTTTTGGTTTAATTTTTCCAGAATATTAGAGAGGAGAAACTGCCCTGTGGTTAAACAATGGGACTGGCGTCCAAAGGATGATCAAGTCTGACTCCAGTCTCTTCCATAGACTTCCTCTGTGATTTCAGGGAAGTCGGTAAACCCCTCTGTCTGTTAGGGTTCCATCTGCAAGACAAGGAGGATCTAATTCTTTTCCCTCATCTGAGTTTCAACCTCTTTTTGTGTTTGCAGGGCACCAAACAGGGCCTTGATATTAGCTGGAGCTTTGGGGCTTTACCATTAAAAAGTTAATAATAACCAGCCATATTTTCAGATAAAATGTGGTTTGCAGTTTAATATGCTAAGTAACAAAGACTTTACCAAAAGAATGAACAATAGCCTTTTCCATTTCACAAAATAATTTGCCAGGCAGAATAAGTGCACCAGCATTTCTATAAAAACAAATTATAAATAATTGCTTTTTGCAATTTAATACACACATAGAAAAAGCCAAAAGAGTTCAGCAGCCACCAGGAATCTGATTTCATTGCCGATTTGGACTGTCTCCATAGTTTTTATGAAAATCCCTGAAGACTGTGCTATTTTGTAAACTAAACATGGCATTTTTTTGCTGACCATGTAGAGTCTTTTTCCATTCATTAGTGAGCTGCTTTTTTCATTAATACAATTAGACAAAGGAATAAATCAGTCAACAAACATGGGACATAATTTTGGCAATACCGGGCTGTCTATGCTCTTATTTGCTTAACTGTATAAATCTTTCACCAGACTACAAATGAGACCAGTTCCCTCAGTGTCAGGGTCAGAGGAAGAGAGGGATCGGGCCAGATCCTGCGGATTTCATGGCTCCTGCTGACCATGGCTGGTGTTGAGCGATTTCCCTCATTACGGCAATTCAGCATTCCCACTACTGGGGAATCGCTTCGAGATATTTCTTCCATTTCCTCTCCCTTATTACAGAACTTAAGAAACATCACCAGGACGACAGCTCCCTGAGGGCCGTGTCTCCGTAAAGGGTTTTTATGTCTCTTCTTGTCTGAATATCTGCACGCCTCACTGGTTTTGATGCAGTGGCCTCGCAATGCTCTTGCAAGGAGGGGAAGGGAGATGAGGTATGCTCATAACTATTCGTCTCACAGCTCTTGTCCCTCCTGGCACCCCACAGCACACAGCCCATAGAAATGCAGTTCCTCTTTGCAAGGAGAAATGAAAGCTTTGCTGGACCCAAGAAGCAGCGATTCCCTCCCCGGCATTCCCAGCCAGCTCTCACGCTTACCATAAATATGGGTGCATACCCACAAGGGCAAGGATTTGTGATTGATCTGCGCTGGAGCAGGATTTGATTCATCCCACTGTTTCGTTGTGTAGCTGGAGAGACCTACCAGCTCACCTTCATAGAGGATTTGAGGCCTGAGAAGGGCCCTTCATCGCTGGGCAGCACATCTGCACTTCCATCCCTCTTCAAGGCTCTTTCGAGGCTGTAAAGCCTGTTTTGACCCTCTGCAGACAGGTGAATCCCATCCAGGGCATCTTGTGTTGCTAGAGATCATATTAAGCTTCCTCTGTGAAAAATACACGTTGAGAGAAGGATTCAGGATTTATTTCCCCACAATTTATTCTTTTTCAACCAACGTTTTCAAATGCTGGTATTGCTGTGGGTGGATTTCCCCTCCCCATGCATATTCTGGCCTTGCTTCCCTTTTCCAGTTATTTAAGAAGACTTCTGCCCAAGTAACATAAACAGTAATTCTTTATAAATATTTTTTTTGGTAAAGATGTTCTCAGGTTTCCCACTCTGTTTTTCCAGAGATCACTGCATAAATAAGCCTCAGGAAAGATATACCAGGGAAGGCAACTACAAATACTCCAAAAATCTTGAGAATGAGTGCCAAGGCTTAATGCATAGCTAATGGCCTAATCTGCACTTTCATCACAAAGCATTTATCTCCTTGCTTGCTTTCACCATAGTCTCCCTGGAATATCTGTCCATTTAAAGTTTATTTATCCTACCCAAGAAAATTCATTTCCTATTCATCATCTATTCCTCCCCAGTTTTCAAACTAATCTTTATTTTTTAAAGATGGCTTGTCAGTGACTGAGTGCTACCCGTGGCATAGTCTATGACTGCGCCAGAAGGAGCCTTTAGGTAAAAATGCAATGCCAGGCTATGCCATCTGTCGTTAATGGTGCATTATCGCTCCAGGTATAGAGGAACTGGCCCCCAGCTGGATGGCTGCAAATGCGATGTTCAGTGGGGGTAGCTGCGAACAGAGTGATCGTAGCTCATTGTCCGTGGTCACCTCCACACCAAGCACCAAGTTTAGGTCTCTGCTTCTTGGAACTATGTCTTTTGCCCCAGAGGCTGAAAATTAAACTCCAGGTTTTTTACTCCATTTCCCTTGTCAATGCCAGTAAAAAAAAGCTAAATCTGAGTGAGAGCATGTGGCTGGTTAGCTGTCTGGACTGCATGCCCTGGGCAGGATGAGGCTCATATCTGGGAGAGAGTGGTTGGATCTGCAAGTCATTGCTTCCCTTGGTTGCCTTGCTGGGATCTGTTTTCAGTTGCTGCTGAGGCAAACTCACCAGTCAAAATATTGACACTTTTCAAGTCCAAGTCAGCAACGTTTCCAGTAAGCAGTGTTTTACATTGCATTTGCATGAGTTGCTTTTTTGATTGTCTCGAAACCTCCATAAACCAAGTTCTGTCATTAATTTCACTCTTCTATTCAATGCTGGTAATTTGTACATGGTGCCTGTCCGGCGCAAATCAGGGAGTGACGATGCTGGTGCTGTGCTGCAGGACATTCAAAGTGCAGGCAAATCTATTGTTTCGCACTGAGATGAACCAAATGTTGAGCGCTGATCTTTTGCTAAATTGGGATACATGCTGGGTAATCTTCCTTCTTCGGTAAAAAATACAGCTTCTAGGGCATTGTGAGTTGGGTCTGTTTGAGTGCTGGTACCACTGTAGGAATGCCATTCCTTAAAGGTGCTTTTTTATCATGCTCTGACTGAGTTTGCAAAGGGTTGTTTCTGTGCAGCCTCCAGCGATTCGTTACCCACCCCTGGTCAAACATTAAACCTTTGGTCTTCCCCCTCCTTTGCCAGGAGGTAGAGCCTGGCAACCCTCACCAAATCCTGGGGCTCTGTGGTGACATGTGTTGAATACAAAGGTGTGCCCAGAGATCTTACAGTTCCCTCTCCCTGGGCTTGACTGGAAACCTGGGAGCCCTGACAGCCACTCCGGATCCAAGCCAGCAAACATCTGTATGTGTCCCTGTATTGCTGTGTCTGTGTCAGCCTTCACGGCAAGTTAAGTCTCCATTTCTGAACAGAGGTGTTACTAAACTAGAGGGACTGGCTGACATGGTCAGTGACAGAGCCTCAGGCTGGAGGGTCTGCATGAAACATGAGAGCTAGATCAACCAAAACCTCAAGGTTTTCAACAAGTTCAAAGTGGTGCCAATTTTCCCCAAGCCTGGGGCAGAATATCCACCTGCATCAATGCCAGCTGGGGACCAACTGGACACATAGCAACCCTAGTGTGAGGACCGTGGGTGATGGTGATGCTGTGTGACCCAATGGTGCATGCTTATCAGGAATAAGACAAACCATGTAATGAGCAATTTGAGGAGAAGCATGGCCAGGACATCCAGGGAAGTTGTTATTCCCCTTCGCTTGGTGCTGGTGAGGCTGACCCAGTGTTGGGCCTCCCAGTTCAAGAGCATTGTGAACATACTGGATTGGACCCAGGGGAGGGCTACCAAGAACGTCAGGGGTCTAGAGTACATCATCTTTGACAGAGGTGGAGGGAATTGGGTTTGTTCAGCCTGGCAAAGAGGAGGCTGGGGTGAGCTAACAGCCACCTGGAAATACTTGAAGGGTGGCTCCAGAGGTGCTGAAGTCAGACTTTTCTTGATAGTGGCAGCTGATACAACGAGGGACAACAGCCACAAGCCACAGCTTGAGAAATTCAGATTGGATGTTAGGAAGAACTTCTTTCCCAGATACTCAGGGAGGGGGCAAATCTCTTTTCTTGGAGATTTTCAAAGCTTGTCTAGAAAAAGCCACAGCTGAGCTGATGTGTTCAAGCAGGAGGGTAGATGAGATCTCCTGAGATCCCTTCCTACCAAAAGTCCTATGATCCTACAAAATCAGGGTATTGGGATTTCTGTTTTCTTTTTAAAATAAAGATAATGCTCAACCAGACTTCCAGGCTTCAACAAGTAAGAAAACAAACAAACAAACCCCCAAGCAAAAAGCAAGCAGACAAACAAATAATACCCTAAGTAAATAAGCAAGCAAACAAAACCCCCAAAGGACAAATGAGTCTTGTTTATTTAATTCCCCATTTTGCAGTCAGCCTCATGATTTTTGTGGTTTTGGTTTTTGGTTTTTTTTTTTTT
>VYXH01011867.1:105205-171249 GCA_013397275.1 Burhinus bistriatus | reverse complement strand
TTTTTTTTTTTTTTTTTAATGTTTTTGGCATTGGCTGGTAATTTGTAGTCTGAGTGGAGTCACATGTGACATTTGCTAGCTCAGTCTTTCTATAAATTTGCAGCACCTGGCAAAGGAGGGAAAATGACTTAGCTAGAGGTGTTGATGAGAGCAACTCTAACTGCGTGTAAGACCTATGCTTGTTCCAGGATCTGTATAAATCTAGTGCAAGAAGCATGAGGACTTGGAGATAGCTGTTCTGCTGTAAGCTTCACTTGCAACCTCCAAAAGTAAAATCAGAGTCTTTGAAGAAAAATTAAACCAGTCATCTCTTCTGAGCCACCAGAGGCAATAAAAGTGAAAGAAGTGAAACAGTTAAAGAGTTGAAGAGTTTGTCACGTGCTCCTGTTGGGGCAATGTCCGCTTTCACTTTGCTGGGGCTCTCAAGCTGGTCTTTGTTGTGATGGTCCTTGAAGTAATAAAGCCGCTGGGGACAAGGCTGAAGAATGAGATCTGTGGTTTGATGCTTGGTTACCTTTGATCCTGCCTGGCAAGTAAGTGAAGGGGAGGAAAAAACACAGAAAGGAAGAAAAATTCTGTCGTACTGACTCAACACCTTTCACACTGTAAGTTTTGAACTTTACACATGCTTCTGCACCTTACCTATGCTCTGTGTTCCCAGCTAGAAAGCACCTTTGTGTCATTTTTCAGCCCATCAGCCTGCAGTAAGTCATTCCATGAGTGCTATGAATGTAAAAGCAAGCTCTGGAGGTGAGGAAGTAGCCTCGGGAATGAGGACCGAGACCCAGGGGGAGAGTGAATGCTCAGGAGAGGTCAAGAGGGGACAAGTGATCCTTGTTGCCTACCTGATTGCAACCCTAGATGTGGCCTTCCTCTTCATGCAGATGGGAGTCATGCCGGTAAGTATGGGTTGTCCTGCTTCACAGCATGTCTTGCCTTCAATGCCTGGCTATGTAGTTTACCAGCAAAGTCAGAAGACAGTTTCTAGCAGGGGAGAGGAAAGTGTATTCCTGCCTAGGAGGCAAGCTGTGACTGTGTTCAGGGTATGCCCAGGCAGTAAAACCTCGTTTATTATTTGTACTGCTGTAGCACCTAGAGCCCTTTCCTGGCCTGATGGCCCTGGGTGCAGCTGATGTAGTTTGTGTCTTCTTGCTTGCAGTGGGAGAGTGACCCAATAAGAAGGCAGCAGAAATCAGAGGTTTCAGATCAGAGGGGGGAGTTTCTGAGAGCTTAATAAACCAGCTGTGAGTGGGAATCATTACTTCCCACTTACTGGACTCTTCTGTCTGGTTTCATAGAAACATTTAGGCTGGAAAAGACCCTTAAGATCATCGAGTCCAGTTGTAAACCTAACACTGCCAAGTCCACCACTAAACCATTTCCCTACGCAGCTTTTAAATACCTCCAGGGATGGTGACTCAACCACTTCCCTGGGCAGCCTGTTCCAGCTTGATAACCCTTTTGGTGAAGAAATTTTTCCTAATATCCAATCTAAACCTCCCCTGGTGCAACTTGAGGCCATTTCTTCGTGTCCTATCACTTCTTACTTGGGAGAAGAGACTGACACTCACCTCACTACAACCTCCTTTCAGGTAGTTGTAGAGAGTGATAAGGTCTCCCCTCAGCCTCCTTTTCTCCAGGCTAAACAACCCCAGTTCCCTCAGCTGCTCCTCATAAGACTTGTTCTCCAGACCCTTCACCAGCTTTTTTGCTCTTCTTTGGACACGCTCCAGCACCTCAATGTCCTTCTTGTAGTGACAGGCCCAAAACTGAACACAGTATTTGAGGCAGGGCCTCACCAGTGCCAAGTACAGGGGGACAATCACTTTCTTAGCTCTACTGGCACGCTATTTCTGATACAAGCCAGGGTGCTATTGGCCACCTTGGCCACCTGGACACACTGCTGTCTCATATTCAGCTGGCTGTTGACCAATACCCTCAGGTTCTTTCCCACCAGGCAGCTTTCCTGCTCTTGTGAGCTCCTGGATCTATGATACGTCTTTCTAGCTTTGTCTCTGGTGAGCCTGTGCCTTCTGGGAGATCTCTCCACTGGTTTTGTGCCTGCAGAGGTAAATTGTTCTCTCCTGGGACCAAACCAGCCCACTGTGCCCTGAGCCTGTAGGCTGAGAGAGAGTTTATTTGTGGGAGACAGACATAGTTGATCACTGATCAAGTACAGGGTGTTTGGGGACCTGGGTGCAGAGCATGTACCAGGGAAGCAGGCAAGATTGGGGCACCTCCATGCCTTCTGAGAGCTGAACTTGGCTGAGAGTTTTAAACAACTCTTAGCAGATCGCACAAAATAAAAGCATGAATCAGAAGTAGCTGTCTCCGGAGCATGCAATTTTTAAATAAAAAAAAAAAAAAACCCAAAGGATCATGGCTTTTCAAGGTGTGCATCTGTGGTTTTTTGCAAGCTCAGGTTGTGGGTGTACCATCCAGATTGTAAGTAAAGGCAATACTTTGCCTATGTTATGTTTGCATTGATTCTGGCTTGCTCAATTAAACAACAGCTCTAAGACCTTACAACAGTTATCTCCTGGGTGGTGCTGGGGCTGTCCCAGGTGCAGGGTCTGGAGGCAAGAAGGCTACTTAAAATCTAGCTCATCCCCTTTAGCAGTAGCTGAATACATTCATCTGTATTGGACTGCCAAAGGTAAAGGGTGATTCAGATTTGTTACCTGGTGCAAAATTGATGGCTTTGATCACATCCCCCTGATTTTCATTAGCGGGTGGTGTGGGACGGAGACTTTTGGTCTTTATTAAGCAGCCTGTGTCTGACAGATTTCATCTGTAGGTATGGGGAACTGAAGGAAGTATTTGTTTGGAGCCGTAGTGCTCTCCACATAGATGTTAAGCTCTTTATTCAGAAATATAGCATACTTCATTTCCCCTGACCTGTTGGGTTTTTGGTTGTTTTTTTGTTTTTTTTTTTTTTTTTTTTTAGTACTTGGCAAAGAGCCTAGGTTTGGATTCAGTGGGGTTTGGCTACCTCCAGACAACCTTTGGTGTCCTCCAGCTTGTGGGAGGTCCCATTTTCGGAAGGTAAGTGAGAACAATTCTCATGACCCTTTTCATAGCTGAAAAAGGCCAGACATTTTTATACTTTAATAAAAAAATCATTTAGTTCTGCTTCATGGTCCTGTTGAAATGTTTGAAGATTTCATAAATGGGCAAGGGGAAAATAAATACTACCATTATAAATACCACAACATAGAAGCAGCCTTTATATTAACTTAGGTATGTTTTAATGACAGACATTTAAGCATAACAATATACTGGGAACAGGCTTAAACCATCAGAGTCCTCAGAGCCCAAGTCCTAACAGCTTAATCCTCCAAACTTTTTATAGCCATGTGTAACCTTAGAAATGTTTTGTGACTGTGAAACCTAAAAAAAAAAAAAAGGATATTTATTGATGTTAATTAGAGCTGTCAATGAAAATAATTGAGGGTCATGTTATTTCTACAGCTGAATCTCACTGTATCTACATCAGTGTTTAATACAAAGCTAGACTTGCACGAATCTTTGAGAACTGGTGCATCTATAAGCTCATTTATCAAAACAAAAAAAGAGTAGAAAAGATTCAGGTTTTCTGCCTCTCTACCCCATGGGACTCATGCGTCTGTCCCTTATGAAATGTAAATGGTACAAAAAAAATTTGAGTGGTGGGGGAATGTATTACCAAAAAGCAGAAAAAATTTGAAAGAGCAGTGTAATCCAGTGATAGGAAACTAAAATAAGGCTGAGAAAATCTAGCTTTTCTTCTCAGTCCTGCTACTGATCAACAGAGTAATAAATAGATACGGAGCTGGTGTGTGCCTCAGTTTTCCTGCACGGGATTTACCAGTCTGGTTGACATAGATTGTGAGCTCTACAAGATCCTCTGGTACACGGTGCGTAGCACGTCAAAATCTGGTCTCTAAAAGCCCTTGGACGCTACCATAATACACACTTTAAATTCAATAACAATAACATTAAATTCTCCAGTGCAGCTTGGAACAAAATGCGTTCCTAAGAACAGGGATGGTGCAAAGGGCCCAGTTTGAAGGCTTTTTCTCTTAACACACAAAACTAGAGTAGTATTTCTGTTCTGGATGTGGTGCCATCTGAAATCTGGTTTTCCTCTCTGTGTGTCATTCACTAATGTCCAGAAGAGATGCTGAAGGGAAGGAAAATGGCAAACCAGAATCCGTCTGGGTCTGGACTCCCACTGGTACAGATGGGACTGAAGGTCTATATTGCCAGATTGAAGCCAAAATTTGCAATGTAGGTTTGAGATAAAAAGGGTTTTCCTAGATGTGAGGCTGCTTTGAAAAGGGGGAGGGGGATAAGAGAGAAAAATGGGTAGCTTAGGTCAGATTTCCTTGTTCTTCTTGCTTGATGGTCTTAAACAGCTGTGAGAAGATGAATTTAGTCTTAGTAACAAAACCAAAAAGCCCTGGACTATGTAGTGAATTGTGGCCTTTAGGTTACAAACACCTGATATAAACTTTCCTGGTTTTTATGTTAACAGTGAACTCTTGACCTGTATGTCTTCCTCAACATGAAGCTTTTTAATTACTTATGCTTAGCTTTGTTTGTAGACCAGTCTTGGCATTTTGGGGTGGGGGGGTTGTTTCTTTTGGTGTAAGCACAACTAATTGCTATGCAAGGTAATGTTCATCTGCTGACTGTAATATGCACCTTCAATAAAATGAAGGAAGGAGGAATTGGAGTGAAAAACACTAGCTAAGGCCTGTTTTGTGGTCATCTTAGTCCCAGTTGCTCACAACCCTTTCTGTGGAACTTTTGGACTTTGTCCAACTTAGCTTTTTAAAGTATCTTGCAGTTGAATAAAACCTGAACCAAAACCTAATCTGGCTGTTTTGATTTTTTTCCCCTCAAATAGAAGCATATTTGAGTCACTATTGTGAAGTCTTTATTGAACCTAAATAGAAAACTATCTATTTATTTTCTTTAAGTGATACTGAATGAGCAATGTTGCTTTGAACATAATCTGGAAAGAAATTGGAATAACTTTAATTGCCGTTGAACCCGAACTAAAAAATTAGCTAGCCTGATTCCCTGGTCTGAACCAACTCTGAGTCATAAAGTAAAATTTGAGGCTGTTATGTGCTTTGAAGTGATAATATTGAATGAGTTACTGAGCTAAGCTGCCATAATTGCCTCTGCCTGTGGCTGGTCTTTAGCAGCTCTGAGATAAACCACATTTATTCATTGAAATGCCAGGGGAGGAGAGTTAAGTAAGCACACATTACCTTGTGCTTATGAGGGGTCTGGAAATGGGCTGGGTGGTGGCAGTTGCTGGCCCATTCCCATGTTACACCAAAGTGTCTGTGCCTGCATTCCCAGGTGGACAGCTGGTGCTTCAGCACTGGTCCTTGCACTCCTCCTCCAGGCAAGGCTTCCAGGNGGCCTGGGTTGTTTTTTTTTTTTGGGGGGGGGAGGGTGTCGCAAGGCGAAGTTTTGTGTTGTTGGTAGTCAGCAACGAGGAGAGGGTATCCAACATTCAGACCCAGTGAGCTGAGCTCCTCTGAATATCTAGCCCTCTTCTGGGAACCGAGCGCTTCTGAGAATCTGATCAGCGTTTCCCGTGGCAGATAAATGAGAGTGAGATGGCCATGCAACGCCATCTATCTGGGTGCATCACACTTGTAATGACCTGTACATTTCCACTTAGAACAGCCTTCTACCATTTCTGTACCAGGTTTGCAGATCAATTTGGCACCCGAGCAGCCTTAATTCTCTCCTGTGCATCTGGAAGTGCCTTCTTCCTGCTCATGTCCATCTCCACCAGCATCCCCCTCCTCTTCCTCTCCAGGCTGCCAGCAGTGTTCATGCATGGGCTACCAGGTAAGCTCAGTCAGGGCTGAGTGGCTTTCCAAATTGCTTTTATTGCCCAGTTCCTCTCTTTTTTTCTCACGTTGCTGGAAGTCAGCAGGCTCAACGGCATGAAGGAAGGCAGGAGGAACATTTGATGGTCATCGGGGATGAAATGGTGAGAATGTGAAGCAGCAGGTGTATTGGTTATGGAAAGGAGCAGGAGAACAGGGCTAGTAGCCTGTAGTCCCAGGTCCATCCTCCTGTATAATCTTGAGCAATTGCTTGGACTTCACCATCCAGACATGGGTGACGAATACTTGTGGGCAGCAGTGCTATCCCAAACTTCTCAGCTGCCTTCTTGGAACCAGGATGTTTTGTAGGAGAGCTTTTCCCTTTCTCCTGGTAAAATGACCATATTGGTCAAAATGAAATGTGATTACCAAAATACCTTCCATTACCCACCAAGTTGTTCTACTTTAGCTGGCCTTTCCTAGATGTTTCTAGTAAAAACCATAAACAACCTTTAGCTCCTAGAAGCCCATGTAACTTGTGCAAAAGGACTCAAGTTGATAAGGTGTTAAGCCTCTTCTTGCCGCTTCTCAAGTGGTTTGAGTGTTTTTGTTTCCTGTGACTGATGCGCTGAACCAATTCCACTCAGCAGTGTGCACGAGCATTTGCCCTGGGATTGCAAGGACCATTTTGTGGCAGGCACTGTTTCTATGGCCTAAAAATTTGTATAGCTGCTGCTCAGACCCTGTGGCAAGCTTCTTTCAAGGGTTTTTTTTCCCTGCAGGTGCTCAGAAGGTTATTACAGACCTGACTGCTCCTTCCCAACGTGCTGATGCTTTGGGGAAGCTGGGCCTTTGCTTTGGAATAGGTATCATCATCGGCTCTGTCCTGGGAGGTGTCCTCTCCACCAAATTTGGGTGAGTGGCTCACTTGTTCGGTGTTGGCCTTGTGGCAACCATTGAGGGAGATGCTAAGGGGTATTTTGCTTTCTTCCCAGCTTTTGATGATATCTTACTCAAAATTTTGCTTTCCATACTGCTACGAAGAACTACTCTCACTGTTTTTAAGGAGATCTTGTTGAAAAATCTCATCTTCTGTCTACTTAAAATAATTTAAAAACAAGTTGAAGTCAGAAATGGAGTCTGTGTCCCTGTTGTCTCCTCTTTGGAGCTGAGTGTGCTGAAAAGCAGCGTGCACTGCATACCCTGCTTTTAAGAAACGGTGTTGTACAATAGAGAAATGGAAATCCGGAGTAGTGTGAAACTCATAGGAAAATTGATGTGCTTGGGGAATGCTCAATATAGAGCAAAACCTTGGGAAAGGGGAAAGCAAGCTTAGGACGGTGGGGTAAAAGAGTAAGGGGAGGTCTAGCCCTGTCACAGCAAGATGTAGCACGTGCCTGCTGCTTCCCTTTGCTTCCCACAGCCTGGCACGTTCTAGCAGGCTGCCACCTTCTCTTACGTGCTTCAATAGGAAAGAAATGCCTGATTTTACTGAATTTACCCGTCTCTGCTAATTACTAGTAAAGGAAGCTCAAAAGGTGTGGTGTGTCAAAGAAATTTGCAGGCAGGGAAGTACACATGGCTGTAATCTTCCTGGGAGATTCCTTGTGGGGGAAAAAAGGAAANAAAAACCCAAAACCCCCAAAAAAACCCCTTGTGAATTTTTGAGCATTTATTTTGCTCTACTTCTTTTATTATGGACACTTGTTTCTGCATATTCAGGTTAGGATGGAAATAACTTTTTTTTTCAACCTTTGTGAGCATTAGAGCTCCTCTACAGCCTAGGACGGAAGGTAAAGATCATATGGGAAAGCTCTGGTTTTCAGGAATTGGGCTTGTCCTGAAAGGGATCGGTGTCCCTGGCAAGTGTCAGTATTGGCTAGGTGTCCCTGTTGGCCTGCACGCCTGCGCTGCCTGCCATTGCCTCTCACCCTCAATGGTGACCTCGGGCTGCCTTATTGGCATGGGGCCCACCTCCCCTTGTCTGTACAGGGATGCTATCTCATGAAAAAAATTAATTTTCATGAACTTCAGGCAGCTAAGTCAAATGTCGTAGATTTTATTTTTCTGTTTCATGATCCTTGTCCTAGCCCCATAAGCACTGTGCTTATGTACGTGGTGTACACTGTGTATGGTGATGCGTCACCTGGGCGTTTTGCACAGGGCACACTTGGTTATGGTGTAAGGCATCATGCATTGCTCTCTGAACCACGATGTGCGTCTGCATGCATTCAGGTGCTGCAGTGATGCTACTTTGCATCTCAAATCTTGGCAAAAGTTGACTGAGTATGAGACTTTAACCTCGCTACCTCAGGGAGTAGCCCCTGCTGTACCTTGGCAGCGTTGGGCCAAACTGCTGCAATCTCGGGAGTTTTCTTCCTCTCGCTTGAAACCTGAAAAGGTTTTCCTTAATTCTTTTGTGGTCGGTGCCTGTTCTGTGTTGGCCAGTTGACACCAGGCTGGCTAGGAGGATTCATTGCGTAGTTGTTATATGGTTACATAAAATGAAAATTGGAATGTATGTAATATTAACTAATTCAGGATTTTGAAGTATTTATAGATGTTGATGGTTGAGTGGAGTTTTAATAAGTATTATTTTTAACCAAATACAGTGATTGTATCACTTCTGTATGTTAGCTGTCTGAAAGTAAAGGTTACCTCAGTTCTCAGATCAATCTTTGGTTATATGTTCATATTTAGAATCATGGAATCACCCAGGTTGGACGAGACCTTTAAGATCAAGTCCAACCATGAAGCTAACACTGCCAAAACCACTAAACCATGTCCCTCAGCACCGCATCTACCCGTCTTTTAAATATCTCCAGGGATGGTGGTTCCACCACTTCCCTGGGCAGCCCGTTTCAATGTTTGATAACCCTTTTGGTGAAGAAATTTTTCCTAATATCCAATCTAAACTGTCAATGTTCAAGTAGCATTGTTATCTAGCAAAAATGCATGGGGTTTCACTTTCCAGCCTGTGCACCAGTCGCTGATTTATAGAAAAATCAGCAGTGGGAGGCAATCCCCTGTTTCAGTTAATTAGTTAGAGACACGTGAATGCAGTCTGGCTTTTGGATGTCAGGGCCTGGTGCTGTCAGACAACAGAACGCTGCCAGACTGCCTAGGCTGCTGCTTATTTTGAAAGCTGCTGCTCCTTACACCTTGTGCCTCCGACATAACACTGAGAAAAGTGAATGGTCGCTCGTAATTATGGCGAAGTAAGGGGGACCTGCGCCCGGAAAACTACATGGCTTTTGTTTTTCCCGTCGCAGGGGGTTGTTTCCCTTCCCTCCGGTGGAGGGCAGCTTCTGCTCGCAGTTGGTGCCCGGCCGCCGGCGCCTCCCGTCCCCGCGGGGCTCGGGGCCGCTCCTCTGCGCCGCGGCAGGGCTGGGGGGGGCAGCGTTTGGTTTGCTTCCTGGAGATCTGTGCACCCCCCTGGAAGGACGGCAGGAATTCCCACTAACAAGAGACAAACCCCAGTGTGCTGGCACGACTCTTCTGACCACCCTGATGTGCAGAGAGTCAAAGGACTGCACAGGGAGGCCACCCTGGCCGTTTGGTAGCCAGCCTTGCTCTGCCACCATGCTTACCTCCTCCGGCAGATTTCTGTGCAAAGGTTGGAGGAGCAATCTACTGATTTTTAGTGTTCTGGCTGATATTGGTGGTGAGCTGGAATTCAGCCCTGCAAGCAGATGGAGACAGCTCTGTGCCGTGAAACAGCCCCCAGAGCATCCCTAGCACCTCTGGCTGTGTCTGCGGCACTGACCTGGAGGGAATGGAGTGGGTGTCGCATTAGGGATGTACCTGAGCCTCCTTGGCTCTGTTGCCGTATCCCACAGATTGGCCGTTAATCATCCCTCCCTGTTTCCCACATTTGTACAGGAAGGTTCCAGCTGTACTTGGAGCTGTGTAATCATTTCCATTTTTTTTCGGAGAAGAATGACCCAATCTCCTTCCTTTGAAAATAAGCATTTCTGCCATGTCATGGAAGAGTAAAGCTGGAGATTTCTGTCCACTCTGCATTCTTTGCTCTCCCTTACCACAAAGCTGGCCAGCGTTCCCCATCTGTTGTTGATAGCATTATTCATATGTTAGCGGTAGTTTGTATACAAGAGAGGGGGTAGAAATCAGTCTCGGTTCCTCAGCTGATGTCATTTGGCTATTATTCCACTGCATTGTATTTACCATTGGTGTACTTGACCTAAAGAGCTAGTCTGTTTTTGTTTTCATTGTTGGAATAATATTTGTCAACCCTTATTTATTAAGGGAGCACAGGGAAGTCGAATGGCTTTTTCTGATTTGCATAGGGTTTTTTTGGATATCAGATCGTGACCTCCGCTCCTAAGCTGTAGCCACCAGGTCCAGCCCTTCCTCTTCCTCTCTCTAAAGTACAACACTTTTCCTCCATGTTTTCCAAAACTTTGAATGAAGCTGTAGCAATGAAATGGTGACTTTTAGTCAAACCTGGACGTTTCATCTGTGGAATGTGGCTTTGCCTTTTGCAATTAAAGGAGCTACTTGCCATCTGGCTTTGCTCTACTGAATTTAATCGCTGGAGACCTTGCTCTTACTATATAGCCCTGTCTACTTACCTCTGTAGAAACAGTGTGTACAGCTGTGAAGAACACGCTTTCTATGGGCAGAGTGATGGTCAGGCAAACTTACACTACCTGAAGATAAGGTATAAGCCAATTTATTAACACAAGCTGTTGTAATCTTAACCATTTGGAAAGTGTTTTCATGTTTGTATGCTTTTTTTTAATTGGTGTTTTCTGGTCATTGATCACTTGGATCAGGATTGTGGATATAAAATACCCAGCTTGAAAATAACTCTTGTAGTTCAGCCAAGGTCTCCAGGTTCTTGGAAAGTCTGCAAACTCCATGACAGCTCATCCACAAAAGGCGACAAAGAAAAGGAGCTCTGCTCTCTGCAAGTGTTCCCCCTTCCCTGTACACTTACTGCAAAGCTGTTAGGGGACCACAGGCTGCAGCTGAGTGTGTATCCCTGGAGAGAGTGATTTGGTATTTGTAGTAGACTTTTCTGGCAGTGCTGTGGGTGAAGGGTGAAAGAAGGAGGTTGGATTAGTCTTCAAAAGTGGAAAGATGAGCCTAAGTAGCTAATTACAGAGATTTCATCCTTTCTTCTGGGACTGTGATTAATTGCATTTGGCTTCTTTCTTGTTTCTTTTTAACAAGGACATACAGAAGCTTTGCTGCATGACCCAAGATTTGTTTGCTTGCTATGGACAAGGAGAGGTTTCTTCATTTTAGTGACTCAGCTGTAGGCTTAAATCTCTTGGAGCAATTATTCTTTTGAACTTGGGATTTTCCTGGCCAAACCCATTTGGTTTCTTATTTAATGTTATTACAGCAGGCTTTGGGGATAGTTTTTTTTCCCTGGCTGTGCTATTATTCTTCTTCCTCAGGGGGAAAATGAGCTTGCTTGCCTGGAGTAGGGAATTGCATTTCTTTTCAATAACCCATTTGAATGTCCTCTGGCAGGGAATTTCTCATCGCTTTGCAGCAGAGTGGAAAAACTGTGGGTGTTGAAAGGGCTGAAGGTTGGGAGCTGGGAAGGCGGGTGGGAACACGGCAAAGGGTGAGAGGGTTGCACTCCGTTTCAGGACAAAGCAGGGCATTCTGCTGCTGGGAGCTGCTCCTGCTCCCTTCCAGTAGAAAGTGTGGTATTTCTCTGCCGGGGATGATGTCGATTGGTCAAGCAGCGTGCATCAGTGATGCTGATACAGGCATTGCTTTGTCCTTTGTATCAAGGGACTTTGGGAAGAGGGAGGTGCTGTCTGCTTGCCAGAAAGTCATCCATGAGATGCGTGGTCTGTCACCGTTGGTTGAACTGTGTAGTACCTTGGGAGAGATGGCGGGGGGGGAATAGCGAATGGGCTGTTTGTCAAGGAGCTGATGGTTTGGGGAAGGCATAGAGGACCTCAGCTGTGGCCTTCTGTGAAAAAAAAAAAAACAAACCAAAACAGGATCCAGAGAGTCTTTTTCTCATTTACTCTGCATGATGTGGTTTTGGAAGCCATGGTCCCAAATATTGTCCGTAAGGTCTATGTTAACCAGGTCTGGATAGAGAATCATGCGCATCATGCCTCCACAATGCGTTGGTTCAGAGTTCAGGTCTAGGGCACTTTTCTCCTCTCCTCTATTCCCAGCACCAAAGCTTTCTAGTTTTGATAACTTGTTTAACCTATTCTTGAACCTGAGAAATGCCTCAGTGCACTTTGGGTGGAGTTCATCTAATCTTAGACGTCTACAGTAGAGAGAGCTACACCTAAATTTTCTGCTCAGACTCTGTGTGGTTGATGGAGAAGCCCAGGCACTTCTACAGCACCATTTACCTCCTCATGAAGCAGGCCTGAAACAGCTCGGGGAACAGTCTGCTTTGCAAGCTTTCTGCTCGCTTAACACCTGAGCCCCAAACCACTAGCTCTGGCCATCAACACATTGTGCCTGTGGTCACAGTCCTGGAGTTTGATGCTGGGTTGCGAACATGCCGGAATTCATCAGGATGCAGGTCCTGAGCAGTTTCCCCTGTCTGCGTTGCCTTCATGTGACAGAAACGTCTGCACTAAGCTCGTCGCCAGCCTTTCCTTCCTGCAAACCTCTACCCTACCTACCACTTCTAGGCCACCAATTTTAGATTTGCATCCGCTGGTTTTCTCCTGTGTACCCATTGGAAGATTACACTGGCACTGCAAAGGTACCCTCGTTTCCCCTTTGCAGACCTTCAGTAAACCTGGCTTTTCCATTCCCTCACTACAGTCCCTGGTCTGAACTTCAATGGAGGGAGGTGTGATGATGGGGCTGAGAGCTCCCCTTTGGTCTTTCACCCATAGGTGGGGCCCTTTCCCAAGGGAGAGAGAGTGGGGTTCAGGGCAGAAGCCAGAAGCTCGTGGGAGGGAGAGGCCATGCCTTGTGGCTGCCCTCAAGGGTATGGGGTATGGCTGAGGAGGGCTGGGCTTGGATTGAGCTAACAGGGTGCTGGTTGGCAGCCCCTTCCTCAGCCTTGTCGGGAGCTCCCTATTTTCCTTCAAAACCCTCATTCCAACTTGGCTTTCTGCGGGGATTTGATGGGAGGGCTGTGAGCGTGGCTGTGCCAGCTCACAGGGGATGTCCACCTGCCACTTCTCCCCACAGCACCCTCCTTCCTCCCAGGCATCTCTGCCTTTTGGGGTTGGCTGCTTCATCTTCCCAGGGAAACCGTGATGAAAAGGCATTAAAAAANTCTCCCCAAGAAAACAGGAATAAAAAGAAAAAAAAAAAAAAAAAGGGGAAGAAAGTATCCAGAACTTCCTTGTGTGGCTGGTTTGTGCTACTTAGACAGAGAGGTGAGGTTTGGGGGCTGCTGGGAATTGACTTGCACCAGAGCTATGGGAAGAGGGAATCCTGGCCTGGTTTGCCTGGCAGTGGTAGTGGTTACCCCAGCAGACAGACAGACAGTTAGGAAATAAAGGGATGAAAAAAATACTTAGTGGGGGAGCTAAGGAAATTACCCTGCTGCCTTTTCCAGCTTTCATCACGCCTGTGCACCGGGGGAGGCTGCCCTGCCTCGCAGCCCTGTACCTGGAGTCAGAAAGTGAGGGGGCGGCAGGTAGCGAAACCCCGTTTTGTGCGCGTGGTGGCTAGATCACAATCAAAAGTGTGTGTGTTTGTGAAGTTACCTCTGCTAAATAATTATGGGTGTTTGAACACCACTCCCCTCGGCCGGTGCTTTGAAAGCGCTGGGTTTCTGTGCGGCGCGGTGCCCTGCCTGGTTGGTTGTTAGCTGCGTTCCTGCAAGGTTGCATTGAGGAGGTGGCTGATTTTTCTTGTCAAACCTGGTTTAACAGCCCCAAGTAATAAGTTTAAAAAAAAAAAAAAAAAAAAAAAAAGGAAAANCTGGAAGAAAAAGTTTAAAAAAAAAAAAAAAAAAAAATGTGAAAAACCAACCCCCAAAACCTGGCATTTTATGGAAAGGCACAAGTTATTTTGGGTCTGGCCTCTCTAGCAGAGGTAGTGTTGGAGGGCTGAATGTGACTCTTGCTGTGCAGGTTGCACAATAAGGCAGTGTCTGCTCATGACTCACTGGAGCTGATCATCTGCTCTTCCCAGTCCTGGAATATTTCACGACTGGGCAGCAAATCCAGCAGTATCACTGGGGACTGAAATCTGAGGAAATGCTGTTTTCTTTGTTAACAGAAAATAGAAAGCACAGAATAGGCTGTGGTTAAGTCCCTGAACGGGGATTTGGGACTTGGCTCTGCTGCGATTTTCCTGTGATGTGAGTAAGTCGTCCCATCCCTCTGCACTGGTGTTCCTCATGCATAATATGGGGCAATGAGATGGTTTTTCCTTCCCTCTCCCAATACATTTGCAATATTGCTATTTAGATTATATAGCCTTTGGGATGCAGACTCTCTCTATCACAAGGTGTGCTCATGCAAATATCTACTACCTTGGGGGAACGCATCCAGTTTTTCCTGGATGTATCCTCTTCTTCATCCCCTGGTGTCCTGGGCAGGCAGAGTCTTTGTGAGCCCAGCTAGCATCCAATTTTTTGGACTTGTTTCTTTTTTCTTTTTTTTTTTTTAATTGTTTATCAAAAGCAAGTGCCAGCTTTTTGCTGTTTCAGAAAAGCAGCAGAAAAAACCGAGCTCAGCCAGCCATAGAGCTCAGTGGTGGGGGAGTCCCAGAGGTGCAGGGCTGCGGAGCTGAGCCCCGCAAGAGCTAGCAGAGGGACGGTGGGTTGAATGTGGGTGGCACAACCTCTCTCCGTTTGTGCCTGCACATGTTTGTCTGGACAGCACTCTCCTTTACACTTCCTAATCCTTTAGATTCAAAGGGTCATGCTTACGTTTCGTTCAGATCTGCTTCGCTGAATGAACGCAGCCTTGTGGTGAGGCTGGGGCAGGAAGGATGTGGTGCTTGTGTGGGAAGAACTATCAGACAAGGGAGAGAGGGAAGATCGGGATGAATGGAAATGTGTGGATTTGGCATGTGAAGGGTGAACTGGGAGGAGTTAGGACTTTAGGACTGAGGAGTGAGGCTCTGCAGGAGAAAGGCTTAGTGCTTTTAGATGTATTGTGTCACCTGGGGCAGTAAGATTGGGGCATCTGAGGGGCTTGGGCTGGAAGGAAGTAGTATTTCCAAAATGGACTTTTGATTGCCATGGGGGAAGAAAGGAACAGCACATCCACTGCTGCTGCTCTCCCCTGTTTTGCTCCTGCCTGAAATATGGCGGCGGTAAAGGATGGGTGGAAAAGCAGCGCTTTTGCAGGAGGTTGGGGTTGTGTATTAAACCCTTCCTGGTGGTTCTCTTGGCCATTGCTGCTGGATTGATGGGATGAGCAGGAGGCTGCCGGGTGAATGTGGAGATGGGGAGTTGTCACTGGATGACAGTTCACTGTGGCCCTGGTTGAAGGCCAGGCTGCTCAGAGGGAAATAAAAGGGTATGATCTTTCTGTGAACTATACCAGCTTCCACGGCCCCACCCAGGATTTTTGTTTCATTGCAGTCTCTTTATGAAACCCTGCTCTCAGCCGCTCTGCCAGCATGCGAGAGCCAAAGGTATGTGAAGCATCCGGGCCGTGAACGCAGCCAGAGGGCAAAGGAGTTTCTGAATGGCCATCTCCAGGCTAACCCCAGCGCTTGCTGGGGCTTGTCTCTCTAACCTGACAAATCATGGGTTATCACAATCCAGGGAGAAGCTCCCAACCGCACGGGCTGAGCCCTGTGCTGTGCCAAGTGGTGCAGCAAATGCCCTAAGCACCGCTCTCAAGCAGAGGTGCTGATCCAAGAGGAGAGCAATGCTAATGGTGTGACCTGAGAGACCAGGCACCACAGTGAGGGTCTGTCAGTGCTCTGGGCACAGCACTGTGCGTTGAGCCAGCAGTGGGTTTGTGCCATAGCACATGCAGAAGCACTCCCAGTTTGCCCAGGTGGCATTTGCAGGAGGCAACATGCCCTATAGAATTGTGTCCCATTTTGGGGGATATGGAGCAGCATGTCTCGTCGTAATTAACTATTGCTTGGGAGGTGGCTTGGATGGCTTGTGAGAGACACAGAACCTATATGTTCATTAGAATAATTTGCTTTGCTGTACCAACACATAAGGAGCTCTGCTCCCCAACTGTCCTCTAAAGCAGAAGTACAGTGATCCCGCTTTCCAGACATGACTGGGGTTTCCTTTCAGTCTCCCACTTGGTGATGTCTAATGTGGATTTTCAGAGGATAGGAATTCAACACTTTGGCAAATCTGGTCCATTTAGGGTAGTTCGGGATCTGAAAACTTTGAATATTTTTGAGCATCTGAGTTTTTCTTGTTTGCTTGTTATTACAGCAATTGTTGCCTCATTTTTAATTTATTTTTCTTGGTGGAGAGGGGATTATACTTCTAATCCTTTGTGGTCTACACGCAGTATTAACTTTCTTAGTCTCCCAAAATGTTTCTTTATTCCCTGATATTCTAGGCTGAAACTTTTGGACTAATTGCTTCTTTACAAAACTTCACTGTGAGTCCTTTTGAAATCTGCACCATCTTTATTTTTATGGGATTTGGTTCATTTCTTTTACCCCAGGGTATGTGATCTGAGTTGTACTGAAGTCATTGGAAGTGTTTCCTTTGAGTTTGGTTTTAAATCAAGCCGTGGGTAAAGAAATTTGTAAAGGAAGGAAGGAAACCTAAAATATTCCTGCAGGATATTTCTTTAAAAAACCCAACTAATTAGAAATCCCCTTGGAAAAGCCATCTGGGGAGCATATGATCAAAGCTTCCAGGAGGCCAGGGTCTTAAATGCTGTTCTCGGACTTTAAAAAAGGGAGGATGAAAGACAGTAATGGTTATTAAAGCTGAGGATGCTCATGCATCAGATGTTTAAGCTTACTTCCTACAGAAGCTAAGAAAGGGTCTTGCCTGATGTAAAGCTGTATAACAGATCATCTGTATTGTGTGAGATGGGTTCCCCTCCCCTTTCCAACTGTCCAGACACAGTTGGATGTGAGACAGATGATGGATCACTTCTGGCTGCTGTTTTCCAGTGCAGTCCTGGATGTTTCCCAGTCCTCCAGGAATTACTTTTCATGGCAGAAGGAGACCTACGTCTAGATGGACCTACTGATGTTTAGAAGAGAAATTTTGAAAACATTGGTTGAAGAACTCCCTCAGGGTAACCGGAGGAGCCTGTGGTTGGTGACACCAGGCTCACGCCTCGCACTACACCCACGCGTGTTCTCATTGCATGCGATTACATGGTCTGGGATGTCTAATTGCCCAACTGTAATCTGTCCACCCTACCAAAAGTTGCATCATTTTGATTTTGCCTGGGTGCTGTGTGGCAAGCACTTTTCAGGCAGGGTCTCTTGGCCTTTGAAGGATTCGTAAAGTTTTTCCTATGCTTTTGTATAAAGGCTGATTTATTTTTTTTTAATATTTTATTTCTTGGTGATGGAGGTTCAGCTGTGGCAGGGAAGAATTTGCAATAGCTAGAAATGTACATCTGAGGCACAAAGCTGCTCTGAATAGCCATGGAGCTAAATGGTTCAAAAGGTTTCCAAAACACAAACACTGCCTTAACTGTTACAGCATCCAGTGTGAGCCAATCCCATTTGCCCTTCTCCAGCTGTGCCAATTCATCCCATTCTGTGCTGGTGAGAGGCTGGGTGCCCACTGGGAAAGGGAAAGCAATCAAGAGCCACGTGCGTTAGTCACCTACCTCAGCCTAACAGGACCCAAGGTCAGATGACACTAAATGACTGCCAAATACCTACCAAGAATAATTCAGCTAGGAGATAAAGCCTCACCTATGTGCAAGTCTGCCCTGAGAGGGGGACGGGGCAGCAAGCTTGGCGCCGGGCAGCGGCGGCATGCCGTGAGGGAATGCAAATGTCATGCTGTAACAGGGCAATGAAGCCATCTGATGGCACAACCGGGCACTCTTTTAGTGTGGATGAGGATCTATTTCTGGACTTTGGAAATGAGCCATCCAAAAGTAAATGTTTAGTCAGCCTTGCAAACTGTCTGAAATGCATGACGTGCCTGTGACGGGGCGGTTTTATGGGGATGGGGCTGACCTTTCTTTGCCAAATCTGAATCTGCTATAAAGAAAACCTACACTCAAAAGAGATGGTAAGATGTGGGTGAAGTTTAGTTTTCTGTCCTAGAGAACTGAGCTGTAAGGCAGAAAAGGGAGTCTGCCACTTCTGCAAGGATTCATAAAGGGCACGGGGGGCTTTCCCCACCACAGAGGTTGTGCCCTGCAAAACAAGCCCTGATTCTGTGGCTTTGGCACAAAACTGAGGGTCACTGTCAATATTTGGCTTGCAGGCATGAGTGGAGCCACTTGGCTTTGTGTTGGGGCAGGCTTCTTGCTTTGACCAGGAGCTGCAGCTGTAGCCTGCAAGGGCAGGGAGAAGGCGGTGCAGTGAAAAGTAGAGCTGGGTCACAATGCTGGGGATGCCATGACCACTGGAGCAAATGGGGATGTGCCATCAGACACTGAAGGGGCATCTCCACTTTGAGTCAGCAATCCAGGGGCATGCTGCCAAGCAGCAACAGCTAGCTGTGGAGTGGGGCAGAGTGGGCCTCTGGGGGGCCACTGAGCGGTGTGGGGCGAGAGGGATGGAGGGCGTCAGCCACTGAGCACAATGGCTTGGCTCTAAACCCAGCTGAGAGTATTCTACTCCCCAGGCTTCAGCTGCTGGAGACCTGCAGCTCAGAATGTGTGATGGTTGGATCTGGGGCTGGGTTTTAGCTCGCCTGGGAGAGGAGTGAGTTACAAACTGTGGATCTGGGTTCAGCAATTCTAATCCCCAGAGCTATTCCAGGTGTTCAAATACAAACTTCTGGCCCAGGCCCATCTCTAATTAGGCATATTCTTTAAAAGTATTTTCCTTCCTCGGCTCTTGTGCTCTTGGCTTGTCTCCACTAGCCCTCTTTGCTGTGCTAGAGCAGAGTTTGCTGGGTATATTAATTGAACTGTTTACACACCTGGTTTCCTGCAAGAATAGACACCTAGCTCCTTCTTTTGAAAAGTCTAGCCCAGAGGCTGTAAACAGGAATTGTGCTATGTCTGGAAAAGCTGAACTGCTGCTTATCTGCACTCCCTTGGGCTGTGGGAGCAGCAGCAGCTGCAGACATGGGTCAGTTGAGCATGGAAACCAGCTTGCACACTCTTCCCACCGGTCCTGTCTTCCCACTCAGCTCAGGTCCTCCAGCAGCTGAGGAGCCACCTTCTCCACAGGGTTATTCCCTTTTATTGTGATGGTGACAGGAGGAGCCCCACCTGGCATTTGGGTCAGCTCAGATGCATATTTTGCCTTGCGTATGAAAGCTGTGGGTGTCACCCTGGCATTATGTCCGTGCAGGACTGCTGATGTGACCTTTCCTCACTTTTCATGGCTTTACTTTCCAAGATTAGTTTCTGTTCAACCTCCCGAAAAGCAATGGTGGATTCATCACCCCTTATACTCTTCTAATCATGGCTGAGGGGCGTCTTTCATAACCTGTTGTGTGGGTCAAAGAATGATTGTGGAAAGAAAAGCTTTGTAAGGCTTGTGTGGTGTGGATCAAATGAAATGGTATCTTGTGGTGTCTTTGGGCTTAAAACATATAATCATAAATGAGTGCAATTGCACAACTTTGATTTCAAGGTGTAGTAGGAGGAGAAAGCAGCACAAAATCATTTAGCTGATACTGTCAAGGATTTCTTTTTCTGAGCCAGGTGGTATTGGAAAACCCCATAGAGCTTCCTCAGATGCTAAAACAAACCTTCAGACTCTGCTGGGGAGTTCCCCTTCACACCAGTGTGCGCTCTGTACTGCCTTAAAATACACTGATTTTGCAGACATGCTATCAGTTTCTAAATCTCACTTTGCAGCCATTGTTTTACTGGGTGACATTGAGTTCTACTTTGCTGCTTCATTTCTTTGCTGAACATTACTTGAACTTCATCTGGAAGATACCAGCTAAATTCTGTGTAAGGCCATGAGTTTGGGAGGGTTGGTGTACAGTGCTGTTGGTGGTCCACAGGCTCTGGAGTGTGATGCTGATGTGTTGGGCCCTGGCATCTTGAACTTTCTGTACTTCTCGAGGTTTCCAAAGCCCTGTTGGTGAAGGCCCCTGAAGAAGTCCCCCCAGGACAGGCCCTTGGGAAGGGGCATGCAGATGCCTGGTCTGGGAATAAGGAACAGGAAATCAGATGCACCTTAGGGCAAAATTTGCTATCCAAATTCCAGTCCGTCTAGGAACGGAAAGTGCTGCATTCCCAAAGCACTGGGCTGGACTGGGTTTACTCCAACAAGCCCCCAAAGGGGACACAAAGACATCTTGGGGGGGAATGAAAGAAGGTGTGATGCTACTTCTGAGATCTTGTGCCGTTGGAGAACTCCAGCAACTCTGGGACTGGCACAGCTCCTGATCGCCCAGCAAGCAGTGACTTCGTCATTGAACTTTATGTTGGCGTTGATTCCTGCTTGGCTGCTGAGCATTGGTTATATGCCATAAGTGTTACGAGCTGTAAGGGCTGAGAAATCTCAGTGCTGGAAAGAGGCCCAGAAGGACGACAGTGGCAGGTGCTTTTGTCCAGGTTTGCGTCAAAACCCTTTACGGTGGAAGAGGAGAGGGCTTTACGCCATCAGCCCACTTACCTTTTCCTCCTGCATAATTGTGCCTCTCTGCCAAAAAAAAAAAAAAAATTGAGGCTTTTGCTAGAAACCAGTGGCTAGCTGGATCCAGCACGAAGGAGCATGACCATTCATGCTGCGCTCTGCTCCTGCTAATGGTATCGAATCAGGCAGGAAATTATTTTTGGAGCAGTAGAGCGTGTTGAAACCCAGCAGAAGGCAGCTGTTTGCGTAACCGGAGTTGTGGGAGAGCTGCCTGCCTTGTTGCCAAGTGCTTGACTTCCTATGCTGGTGAGAAACGGTTTCTCTGTTTGGCGGCTTGAGCAAATCCCCTTAGGCTTGGGAGGCTGGGCTTGGTCCAGCATCCATTGTTCCTGTAGCGCCTACTTCACAGCTCTGGAAGCCCCTGGACACTTTTCTGTGGGGGTCTGAACTACCTGATTCTGACTCACCGCTCAGCCCTCTCCTTAAAAACAAATTACCTCCAAAATAAAGGGTTTTGTCCAGAGTTTCAAATGTATTTCAGTTAACTCTCAGCAGAGGTCCACATCTGGGAAACTGCCTGTGCTGGAAGTGAAACATTAGTTCTGCCTCAATCTGAGCATCTGCACTGTGTTTTCACACTCTGGCTGGATTTCCAGCTCCAGTTCTGTGCCCCGGTGGTACCCACAGTGCTTGGGCTGCCTTCGCAAGGATGCGTCCTGGCACACAGCTCCTCTGGCTGTACTTCAGCAGTTCCCAAGTGTCTCACAGGGGCTTGGTTATTTTTTTTGCGGGGGGGGTGGGGGTGTCTTGGCATGCTGCTGCTTTTTCACTCTCTGGCAATACCATTTGAAACTTTTCTTTCTGCTGGGTCGCTGTAGGCTGGTACCTCCAGGCATATGCTGATGAAGCTCCTATGCAAACAGGTTTGTCTCCCTGGGCTCTGCTCGGTTCTTAGCCCCTTCTCCCAGAGCAGAAATAAATCCCTCCAGTACTACAGCAAAACCTCATGCCCCATAAAATAGCATCATTAACATGGGTCGTAGGATTGCGTGAGCCAGAAAGAATGAGATAAAGCCACGGCTGCAAAGACGGCAATTGGCCTGGTGCACATGGGGCTTAAATTCCTGCCCCCCAAATGCAATGCTTCTGCACAGAAGGGAAGGATCAAGCCAGCATGGAGAGGTTTCGAAAGCTGCCATGAGGGTATAAAGCCTTTTTTGTTTGCAGACTTATGTCATCCCTCGGTCATGCAAATGTCGCCCCAGAAGAAAGACTTTTTCACGTTACTGCCTTGTTCTGGAAAAGTCCCTCCCTGATTATTCATGACCGTTGCCTCCTTCAGCTATGTGCCCCTTTCCAAAGGGCTGTAGGGTGGAAAGAAATTCCCTGATGCAGTGAAAGGCAGGAAAAAAATCCAGCGCACCCAAACTGAGTCAGTCTGAAATATTTATGGCTTCCCAATTGGGTAATTAACGCAGCCCGGTTATGGGTGCAAAAAGTGTCTGTCCTGTGCCATGACGAAGTTTGTTACCATTACACGAATGTATGTTGGCAATGAGACCTCAGAGCTGGGGTGATGAGCAGGGCGATTTCCATAGTCTATAAAAGTTTTGGTGAAGTACATTAAAAATTAATTTTTTTTTTAAAAAAAAGCTGTTTTTTCACTTTATAGTAACCTTTCAAGGTAAGTGCTTGATGGTTTCTCAGCAGTTTGGTAATAGATGACGAGGCCTTTTATTTCTACGTGTCCCATCCATGTCTAGGATTGCAGTTGTCACATATTTCATTGTCTAGGGCTGTTTAGTACCTTGTGTTTTTAGTTGCAAATCCAATTATTTTCCCCTTGCCACTCAATTGTTCCCTGTGGCATCGTTATGCCCCACGCCTTCAGTTTTGCTTGATTTGGTTTGGAGGGAGACAGGATGGGGTGGGTGTGCCCTTGGAGGCCTCCCAGGTCCATCCCGAGCGTGCTCCCTGCCCTCCCTTTCAGCTCTATTTCTTTTCTTCATCACACTGAGCTGACTGTCCATTGGCCTATGTCTTTTGTTCCCAAATGAGGGGGTTAAAGAAAAGTGGTCTAACCCCCCTGTTTGGTGGCTGCTCTATCTGGTCCCTCACGCTTTGCCCACCCCAAACCCATCCTGTGGTCTACAGTGCTTCAGCACAAATTTCTTGGGATGTACACTGAAGCATTTATTAACTCGTACCACAAAAGAGAATCACATTTCCTGACATTAAAATACTAACTGTCCCATAACACGAAGTTAGTACAGGCCATAGAGGCTCACGTTCCTGCAATGCAAAGGAAGGAAGCAGCTGCAGACTTTGAGGAGCAGTATACTAAATTAATCTCAGTTTGAAACCGCTAAAGTAAGTCCTGTTTCCTCAGATGAATGCCATAGTTACATCTGAAGCGGTGCCTCTATTTGCTGATATTTTACCGCAGGGTAGCTGTAGGGAAGGGTTTAATTTCTTTTGTCACCTTATCTCTGGGAACCACTTCAGTTTCAGTGATGTTCCTGCAAAGCCTAAGACTAAAAAGGGGTTTATTGTCTCTTTGAACTGGCTTTTGCTCTGAGGAATGAGGGTATAATTGTAACATAGGAAGGACAAACTGAACGTGTTCAGGCTTGTCCTGCCTGATCTTTCCACGTCATGTTTCTTTTTTTTTTTTTTTTTTTTTTTTTTTTTTTTTACCTCCTTGCAGCTAGCACTCATGATGGGGATTTTCCAACCGATAAAGTCTTGGCTAGCCTAGGGGTTAATATGCTTTTAGCTAAACGAGCTCTGGACGGCTGGATGTGCGGTTTCTTTTGATGCAAGCCAAGACCAAGGTTCGCCACTTTATTTGTGTTTGCCACCGGAGCATCAATCTCTCGCTGTTCATGTCTGTGAGACGAGCACAGAGGGAGTCTCAGGCAGATGGCTTTCATATTCCTTCTGGGATAATTTTTTCCACATGTTTAGTAATCTTTCAGTACTGTCTTTTCTCTTTTGGTCATGTTTGGATTTTACAAGAAATACATCTGTGGAAGAAATTAAAGGCACATATTAACCAGACTTAAAGCAACCCAAAAAGAACACCCCTAAAGCCTTCAAATGCTGTGGTGTTTTGCTTTTAGAAAATCTCATTATTAATGTAGTTGAAATACAGGGTTCGTTGGCTGTATGTATAAATACAGTAAGTTGTGCTTAGTTTGTGTCATTTAGCAAAAAACTGCCTTTATCTGGGGTTAGTTTATTTACTAGCCCTAGTCTGAAGCAGGGATTAAAGATAAAGGTGTTGCTACTGGATCCATACCATCTTTTTTCCTCAACTGCTGATACCCGATGACTTACAAAAGGTAAATTAATTTCAAGTCCTTTCCTGATGCTAAACCATACCTCTGTTCTGTACCTGGGCTCTTTGTACTAGATGGCACCATTTTGATGGGGTTTGGCAGTCATCGTTTCTACACTGCTGATGTTGGGCCTGATCCCGTAAACCATTTTCAGCTCTTACTGGATTTACATCATTTCCATGATGCCCCCGGTTGATCTTTTCCAACCTCTTTTCCATTATGTCCCTGGTGCAGCCGGGATTGCAGCGTTTCTTGCTATTTCCTCAGGATCCACATGGCTTATTTTACTTCGACCCTGTGGTTTTTACTCAGTCCTTCCTCAGACAAGTTTCCACTGACTCAAATTTGTGTTTTAATTGAGTCAGAGCTCCAGAATGTATCCCCAGGCCAAAGCCTGTTTCTGTGGGGCAGCTGGTTCCCCTGGAGCTGCGCCCGCCGACACTGGCACGCAATGGCAAGGCTCCTCTGGGGGAATTCTTGAAACAGTAATAGGGATGTCATAGACTTCCAAAATCTACATATGTGTGCTTCTGCCATCAGTAGTGCTGTAATAAGCAGTGCTGTGTTATGTTGTCAGGGTGCTGCAAGACACAGCAAGTTGTGGGTTCCTGTTGCATTGGTATTGTGGCTGGGGCAGCAGAAAAGGCTTTTGGGGGATCCAGGGAAAAGAAAGAGGAGAGGAAAAGTGTGGTCTAATGGTCTGAGCACTAAACTTGCATGTGAGAGACCTGATTTTTAAGGCTTTTTTTTCCACCGTGGTCTTTATGGGACCTTACTGGGGCACTTAGGTTTTCTGTGCTTCATTTCCCTGTGAGTACATACGGGCTGTTTGCACCACCATCACCCATGTGGAAATGTTATGAGGGTAAGGTGTGAGGTTTTTCAGCGGCTACTGCTATCAGGTCTGTCTCTGTATGTAAGAAAGGAAAACTTTATATAAGGGCTATTACGAGGACTGATGCAGATCGGTGTCCGGAGAGCCTACTACTCTGGATACCCCAGTATTTCCCTGGTGCTGTACAAATTTACAACCAACAAGTTTGGCAGCAGTTTGAAGTCCATGTTTTCATGATTTTTCCCTGCTGAAAATAAAATTGAAGTGAAACAAAAACACACAGTTCTTTTTCATTGTGCACTGAAAAGAAAAAAAACAAACCACCACCCACTAGTCACCTCAAAAGGTAATTAATTCCTCATCAACCAGTTTGTTTGTTTATGCAGACGCACTTGATGCATTGAGAGCATCCAGCTTCTGCAAGGCTCCAGGATATCACAAGCACCGGTCAAAAAGCATTGTCGCTGCCGGCCACTAGAGAGCATGGCCCATTGCTGCCTTGAGTTACCTGGTTGTAACATCTACCCTTGTACAATACAGGTGTGCCCTAAGACGTCCTGCCAAAGAAATGTGTGGCCTTTGGCTCCTGCAATACCAGATGGCTTGAAATGTAAATCTTCTAGGTAGAGCAAACCCCAAGTGTGCAGCGGGCCAGCGCTTCTCTCGTTGGAGCTACAGAAATGTATAATTGGAGGTTTCCAAACTCCTCTGCAGACAGCCGGCCACTCACACACTGCTCACCCCTCCTTGTTTCCAGCTGCTAATTTGCAATTAAACACAACTGAAAATACAGTAAACACTCTCTGCTCGCAGTTCTCTGTGTGAGTCCGTTGGGTAGCTTGCAGTTGCCGTCATTTGGTGGTGAATGGAGCAGGCTGCTGCCATAAGCGTGCGGCTGGGTGGAGAGGCTGCCCATCAGGCTGCCTAAGATGTGGTTCCCACCGAGCGCTGCTGTAAATAGCAGTTCAGCATAATGCAGCTGATACTAACTGGCATCCCTGTAGGTGGTCTCAGTAGTGGGGCCAAGATGAAACGTGGTGCGGAGAGTGAACCAAGTACCTTTTCTCCCTGAGGGGAGCGCCTCCAACTGAGAGCAAAGGTGTGTTAGGCAGAGCTCGAAATGCAACTGCTGCACCAGGTCTGCAGGTAAAGGATGTTCTCATTCAGGGCTTTGGCAATGCTGGAATCCATTGAAATATGCAAGATGCGTAGAAGATATTACATTTGACTGGTGTGAAGTACATTAAATCTGTTTTCAGTTCATTGCTCCAAAAACTGCAAGCAACTTCAGTTAATATTGAACGTGCTTTTTAACCCAAATAAATTATTTTCTACTACGCTAAACAAAGTAGTTGAAAACGCATCATTCAGTGCGAGGTTTCTTAGCTGTTCCTTGTCCTACAACCTGTGTAGGGGAGAAAACTACTACAATTTTCAAATATGAAACACAGAACATCCTCCTTTCTGAATATATTTAATGTGCAGAAACCATTGTCATTATGGGGTATGGGAAACAAAATGCTTAATTGAGGGAGTTCAGTAAATATAGTAACAGTGAGACCACTCCTGGTTTGACCGTATGAAGCCTGCTCAAGCAGGCAAACTGTGCACCTTTAATTAATGGTTTCACCCATTATTGAAATGGCGTGACTCACTCTTCTCATGCAGGTGCCTCCTTCTGGGGTCAAACTCTTCATGAAATCAAATCAGCTGCACCACAGCCCTGGGGCTGTCTTTGCTGGAGAAAGGATTGTTTTCAAGGGGCCTGTTGTACAACTGAAGAGGTTGGAGCGGGATGCTGGAAAGTCTTCCACTTGATGTATGAAATGTTTTGTGACTTTTTTACTAGCATTCCAACATTGCTTCCTGTACAAAATTAGCTTTAACGTATCCTATTTCATTAAAAGGTCTTACTAGACGAAAGGCGCTGGAGCCCTTAATGCAGCGCTACATGATTTTCCACACCTCGAGGTAGGAGGTGTTGGCTGCCACTACTTGTTCCAAGGCAAGATCAGTCTGTGCCGTACCTCTGGTAGGATGCTGCATTTACAGTTACTTACCTCAAGGTAAAGAAGTAACTTGTGCCAGGGATTACGTAGCTTAAAAATGTCATTCACGTGAATGCAGTCCTGGTAAGAGACAAAATTTAAGTGTCAGACTTGGCTAGTCAACTCATTAGCCGTGGGGGTGTGGAGGGAGCCCTTCCGTTTGCATGACGCGAGGCTTGCTCTCTTGGATCATTGCAGTAGCCTCACCAGTGCCCTGCTTGCAAAAGGGACTGGCAGAGGACGTAGCTCCAGTCCTTTGGTGGGCTGATGCTGGGACGCCTCCAAGCATTGGCAAAATAGGTAGTTGCCTGTGGCATTGGACTGTCTGCCCACAGTCCTGTTGTCTACTTGCCTGTGCCAGAGTGGTGAGAAGGCATGCTCATTGAGGAAAGCCAGAGCATCTGGCGTCTGTGTCTTTTTTTGGAAGGTGGGAGAGGTCCTCTTGGAAGTAGCAGTCATCGCCTGTCTCAGTGCCAGCAAAGGCAGTGGTCCTGGCTTGCCGGGGCTCTCTTTGTGCTTTCTTTCCCAGCCAAATCCTACCCCTTCCCCTTGCAGGAACTACCCAGGCCCCACCCCTCATCCTTGGGCAGCAAAATTCAGTTCTGCCCACGGGTTGCTTTGAGTAAGCGAGTGCATTCACAATCGGTGAGAGGTAGCGACTCCAGCCAGTGCCAAACTTGTGGATCCTCCAAAGCCACTGCCGTGAGCCGAGAGCTGATGTGCCAGGAGTGCAGCCCAGGTTACTATAGCAAATCCTCAACAGTTTCCTGCCCAGCTGAGTCTTTTGGAGTCTGAAGCATTGTAACCTCATAAAAGCTTGAACTCATTCAAAGATTATTTCACACCACCTACAGTACTCTATGAACACGCTGTAACATATGATTAATGATGCGTTCGGTGGTGAGTCACCAGGTAGTCTAGCAAGCACTGCTCACCTCCTAACCAGTCTGTGCGTGGGAGTCCTTACCCAGCGACACACCCAAACGCAGCGTTTTAATAATTTACCACGTTCTGATCTTGGAAGAGCAGTTCTTGTTGTTTAAAAAAAAAAAAAAAAAGTTACTTAAAGGCTTTGCCACCTGTTATGGAACAAACCTCCACCATGAAGAAGAATAAGGTGGGGGGACCCCAAAAAGCTACTATTAATTTGTATGGTTGGAGTATCCAAGAAAAAGACTGGGAAAAATCCATGTTTAAGAGATGGGGGATTGCATCTTTGTGTTATATTAAACAGTCACTTGAGAAGATACACGAATGTTTCTTGAACTGAAATGTAGAGTTACCCTTTCCTAACTGAATGTCCCAAGCACAAAGTGAGAGTTGTGGTTATTCTTATTTATTAGGGGGAATGTTTAAGAATTGTAGGAGAAAAGCGGCATTTTCCAGGGAATGCACAAAAATGAGCCTGTCTGGTTTGTGAGATGGTGGTGGGAGACACGGTTTTGATTCCTGTTGCAGAGGAGGAAATTGCAGTTGCATCTCAACATGATCTAGTATCGTTGCTCCAATACAAATCATAGTAAGAAGCCCAGGGAAGAGAGGGAGTGGGACAAACTTGCATAATACTTCACCGATTACTTTTCCAGCCTCCAACTCTTTTCAACTCAGGGGATTTCCTGACATGAATGAACATGGTTTGTGACTCTTTAGTAACCTTCAATGGATGCTTCTTCCAAGTGCTTGTCCAGTCTCTCCTTGTACCTGCCTAAACCTTTTGCTTCCACAACACCAGTAGCAACGAACTCCACCAACATTCTACATGTTGTGGGAAGAATTAGGCCTTTCTCTTTGTTTTGAGCCAGTCTCCGACAGCTTCATTTGGTGCTTACCAGTTCTTGTGGTGGAAATGACCATGTCAGTCACTTCCTAACCCCCTGCTCCAAGTCCCTCACAAACTTGTGGACCTTTATTAGATGTCCCTCGAACATCTCCTTCCCGAGGTGAAGGCTGTCAGCCTCCTCAGGCGTAAAACCAGTCGCCATGAATTGTCCTTGTTGTCATCCTCTGAGCCTGTACCACTTTTTAGATACCTTTTTGAGAGGAGGTGACAGGATTGCATGCACTATTCAAAGTGCTGGTGAACCAGTTTATACAGCGGTCTAATGAGGTTCTCTTCTCTGTTCGTTTGCTGTGTCTTTCATGGTGATCGCTGGTGTTTGATTAGCTGAGTACAGAGCCAATGGTTTTGTGTAACAGTCTATGATAGTCCAAAGGCCTCACTCCTAATAATAAGCAGTTCAGAAACCGTCATTTCAGACACAAATATAAGATTTATTTTCCCTGCATGCATCACTTCAAAGTTAATCTGCACTGACTTTCAGCTGCCATGTTATTGCGCAATCCCCCAGCCCTGTAAGGGCCATGTGCAGCTCCCCACTGACTGCACTTCTCCCCAGTACTCTTTTAGGTGCGTATCCTCAGCGAACTTTCTTACCTCACTGCTCCTCAAGGTAGTTCACAGATAGATCGAATAGCACATGTCCCAGCCTCACTGGTGGGATGCCTCTGTTGTGAGAACTGACCGCTTACACCTACTTTCTGATGCTTATCTTGACCTGCCCCAGCTCATCTAGTATTAGCGTTGCTGGGATCAAAGACAGATGTTGCAAGCCCCCCCCGTTCCGGGAGTGCATCTCATACCTGGTCCTTGTCTAGACTGCTCCATTTCTAGACATACAGGGTGATACTGTGGAGCGTGAGGCAAGTAACGCCTTAGCCAGCCAGCTGGCTAAATTCTTTTGGGGAGTGCAGCTTATTCCCCCATTTGTTATAAATACATGTAAATGTGCAGGTGTTCAGTGCACCAAGATGCCAGTGGGACTGCCTACGTTGTGCAACAGGGAAAAGCAGTAATCACACATACAAGTGCAAGTTTGGAATTAGCAAAGTGCAGTTTTTTGAAATAGGATGTTTTACCAGAGAAGAGCACATGAGAATAAATGATACTCGAAATTAGTGGTGGATTATGGGCAAAGCATACAAGTCCGCCCATGTCTTATTGAAGCGTAACTGATATGCCTCTTCCGGCAATTAGTCAAGTTCCTCAGAAGAGCGCTGCATTGGATCAGGCAGCAGGACGGGCTGGCGCAGGCAGGCTGCTCCAGCTGCCTGGGGATTAGCATCCTGCCACAACTATCCCCTTCACGCCCCAGCAGCAGGATCTGCCATGCTTGAGCTGGGGCTGTGGCAGGAGCCAGTTAGTTTGAGCTGCTTTTCATTGCTGGGATTTTCTCTGCAGCAGGCGCTCGCAGGGGACAGATAGTTTTGTTGCTGCAGAGCCCCTGATGGACAGCCAGCCTTATCTATTCACACAGAGCACCGCTTGACATGGGGAGCTCTACCAAAGGAGGATTTTCCCTGTGGAAGAAGCCCAAGTGTATTTATTTAATGCCCTGCACTGACCTAAAGCAGTTTTTTGCAAGGTTGAGTGTCAAGTCCCACCAGCAACCCTCCTTTGCTGGGCCGGTGACACACACAGGAGCAAATGTCCCTTAAGAGAAGTTAAGCCACAGGTAGCTCAAATGATTTTGGGGATGGCTGTGAACTCCTGGCCCCATCCCATGCCTGGTGTCCCCAGCACAGGGCGGCTCTACCATTGCACTTCCAGCTCTTTGTCCTGCTAATGCACCAGTGCCAATCTTCAGCATCCTGCCCTCACCCAGTTCTAACGGAAACAGATGATGCAGGATGCCCATACCCCTCTTCATCTTTTTCTCCTTTGCCACCACCTGAATTTTCCAGATGTGGCTGTCACTAGAAATAAGCGATTGAATGAGCACTTGTCTGCAGGTGACTCATTCTTGCCTTGTGAGGGGCTCTGCAGAGGGTGCAGACGCGGAGACTCACCACTTCCTTGGACAGGCTGCAGTGATGTCAAGTTCACCAGAGTGAAAAAGAGCCTCCTGCTCTCCCCGGAGCAGCAGCAGCCAAGTTCTGCTGCTCCTCATCTAAAACATATGTGACAAAAAGGACACCCTGGTCATGGTTTCCAGTTGCATCAGAGCAGTGAACTCCCTGCTTTTCCTGCTGATGCATGGGTTGGGGTGGGTATCCCCTCAGGTTTTACATTCTGTCTCCAGAGAAATCACAGGCTCCCAGTGAAATAATAGAAAAATTGCAAACGAAGGAGTCCCACTGAGGGGCTACAGTGAAATATGGGTGATTTATCCCAGGCGATTTGTCCTACCTCTGGTGGAATACCTTCTACCTGACCATGAGGAAGCAAGTGCAAAAGGGCATCTTTCTCTGGCACATGTCCCTTGGAGGCTGCATTTGTTCCCACTTTGGTTTAACACTCCTTCAGCTGGCATTAACCTGCACTCTTCGCTTCACATACTGTTTTCATGTGGGTATTTGCTTGGACAGGGGAGCCAGGGGAAAAGACTCGCAACACGCTTATTCATGCCTCTGTGCGATGTTTTTTTCCATGAGAACAGGGAGTAGGAACTGCAGAAAGGAAGGTTTGGGGTTTTTTTGTTCTCCTGTCAAAGGCACAGATAATGTGATGGGTGGTACTGGCTGCCCTTCATCGGCAGGTCGGCACTGCAGCCTGCTGAGCACTGGGCTGTCTGGGTTTGTTTGTGTTATTGTGCCGTTTCTTGCCCTGAGCTGTGGGAGCCTATCTCTTTACGTTGGCATGAACATCCTAGGAAAAGTGTGAAATTTTTTGAGGCTCAGTAAATCTATTTTTGATTGAAGCTTTTATGGGCTTGTTTGTTTAAGAAGCTTTGGTAAAATTTTGTGCTTGCTTTTTTTGTCTTTAGGAGGAATCTCAACAACATAGACCAGACCACGATGGGTCAAAGACGAAATACATTCAGCAAGCATTGTCAAGGCAGTAAAACAAAGTTCCTTGAATGAAACCACCACTAATTTATAAGAAGTTATGTACTAAGTTTATGTATCGCTAAGTTATCACAAACACAGTGACCACTGCTCACTTTCTTGCGAACCCAAAGCTGTTTACTGGAGAGCATGGTTTGGTGTATGGTTTTACCTGAACTTTTTTTTTTTCTCCTCAGTTTTTTGCTTTTCTTTTCTTTTTAACTCACCAGCTGTTTTTCACCCATAGCTGCCCCTCTAAGGGTGTGAGTGGATGAGTGGATAGTGTGGCCAGGCTGCAATCAAAGAAATATTTTGAGAGTCCTTTCAGAATTCTTTTAGGAATCTGGGCCAGCTATGAATGCCGGCTTTATGCAGTGCTGTTTTGAAGTGGGAGTGAGTCACTAAAAAACAATTTGCGCTCTCTCCATGTTCAACTTTGACTTTATTAAGAAAAAGAGAAAGAAAACAAACTCGATCCCATTCACTGCCGAAATACACATTGATCCTTTAATCCTCAGGGAATTGTTGGGAACTGCTTCCTCCTTGAAAGAATCGCTGTATTGACGCAACATTTAATTGTGCAATTACACACGCGCATTTTTCTCCTGGGCTTTGCAGAGCAGGGCTCTGTGGCCGGAATGCTAATTGGAAAGCAATTGATACCATCTCGGGGCACACACAGCCTGAATGCAGCCTCCCAGCTGGCATCAGCCCCTAGGTACCTTCATGGGTCTGTCCCAGCCTTTTCAGGCAGGAAACCAAAGACAGGAATTGCAGCTCAGCAAGGTCAGAGCAAGGGCTGGAATTTGGGCTGGAGCCCAAAACTGTATCCCGTATTGGTTTGCTGTAGCCTTCCTTGGTGGAAGCGGGAGGCTCTGGTGCCCATCCCTCCTCGGCACTGCCCTGAGGGCTGTGGCTAGCAGGTACCAGGGGGGACTGTTCAAATGCCCTCGCCTGCAAGCTGAAAACATTACCTGCCTGCAAATGCCTGGTCAGTAGCCTCTCTCCTGCTCCTCTGCCACTGCCTGACCCCTGCATGGTGCACACGCCTTTGTGGGATTGAATTTTTCATGGAAGTTTTGCTGAAAGCATTGCTTCAAAGCTACTGGGAAATGCTCTGCACATGTGTTTGTACATATATATGTATGTATATACACCCACACATACTTGTTTGGTCAGGGCCTGCTTTCCAAGAGCTGCGTTTGCTGTAAACTTCACCAGATTTTTCTGATGCTTCACATGTGCCACCTCTGACTTCAGGGGCGTGCGACACTTAGGACAGAGCCACAAAAAATCACTTCCAGGGTTTGGGGAGCCTCTGGGAGGCCTTGCTGTCACTTGTGTTACTGTGTCATGTCTTGATTCAGAAACTGAACCTTGATTGCACTCTGTTGCCTCATACTAATTGACCCTAATGGGAGCAGGTTGCGAAGTAACATTGAGCATGTCCTTGCTTCGCCTCACCGGGGAAGGAGGCATGGTGCCCATTGGGATTTACAGTTACCTGCAAGTAAATACAGAGGCTGGTTACGCGTTAGATGGGAAGAAATGCAACCCTTCTCCAGCTGGCTTTGAATGCTAATATTTTCTTTGGGTTTAATCTGTTTACCATGACATTACTCTTAACAGTTTCATCATCAGTTCTGCTTTCCCACCAGCATTAGGGATGGAGTTTCCAGATGGGCAATCCTAGCTGTCAGCCACTTGTCCCTTATCCATGGCCACAGACTATCAAATGAGCCTTATACTTGGCCGCACCATCAGTCCTCTGGCGAGTGGGCCCTGGGCCGGCCAGCCTGGTTTTTGGAAACCCTTGAACACTCTTTTAACGGATGCTTCTAATACATCCACCACACTTGCCTAATGGCCTCAGGAGAATGAAAAGGAGAGGCTTTCATTACATTGTTAAGCAGCGTTTGGCTGATGTTATCGGCTCCTGGCCTCCAGGTCCCTCTGCTCATGTTTTCTTCTTATTTCTCTAAAAGCTTTAAGCTGGGGCAAGCTGCGGCTGCTCCTGTTGGCAAAAACTAGAAAAAACTAGTCCTCCTCTGAGTTGGGCTGTTTGCTCCCTGCAGCTGATTGCTCTGCACCCTCCTGGCAGCAGGACCTTGGCACACGCCAGTCCCGTGCAGGACAGGGTGATGCATTTTGTTCCTTCCTTGCATAGCGAGGCTGAAAACACATGAAGAGGAGCAGGCAGCTGTGGTCTTAGCTGACAACCTGAGAGGAGCTTTGCTGGTGGGAAAGCCCACGAGAGAGCAAGGAATTCTGCTGGCAAAAGTCAGCAAGGGACTCTCTCTCCAGATGCAAGAGAAGCAAAGGAATTATAAGTAACAAGTTGAAGTACACAGATAAAGTTACCCCGAGTTATTTTGACCATAAAGCCCAGGACGGTAAAGGCCTTTAACCAGTGAGAAGCAGGAAGAGGCCACACAATGATCTCAGCTGCTGAAGCTGCTGCGCCCTTTTGCTCCCTTTAATTTAATTGTATTAGTCCTGCCCACGTCCTTTGTTCTTCCGCCCCACTCAGGAAATCTGCTGCTGGTTTTGGCAGGGCTCGCTCTGGCTCCCCATGGCTGGTTTGCGGACAGCCAGGAGGGATGAGAGGGAGAACAGGAAGGGAAAGAGGATGGGAAACAGTCCCATGGGAGCAATCTGCTTAATGTGCCTCGTTTGTCTTAATAGTGCCACCGTGTCCCTTCCTGGTGAAACTTCTTCCTGATAAGCCAAACAGGCAAAATTGAATGCAGAAGGACTCCCACTGATTTCATGCTTAAATCTTAAGAATAAAAAAGACGAGCACCTGCGAGCCAAGTCTTGCGCAGCAGGAGCTGCCAACCCAGCGATCATTCCTACCCCCAGCCTTCAGCTCCGTTGAGGGGTTGAGGTGTCTCACCTTTAGCTTAACTGTTCTGGTTTGTACCACTTCTTCCTCGTCAGACCTGTAAGAAATAAGAGCAACTGCTTAGCCCCAGGTCCTACACTTGCTTAGCCTGCAGAAAAGGGTCCAGTGAGCACAGCAGAGGGATTATCAATGCTAAACCCTGACTGTTTTCTCTGCTGGTGGCAATAGCATATCCCTTGCCAAAGCACTGTTCCGTGGTGCTGTTGTGGGGTGCAAACCCTCCCCTGCCCTCCTGCTGCTTGCTGGACTCCTCCAAATCACCACCGCCTCCTTCCCACCCACCTCCACAGGGCTGCAGCTCCCCTCCCAGCAGCATCCCAGGGTGTGGGTAGTTTTCCCTGTTGGCGGTGACCCAGAACAGCTCCAGCTGAGGATCCAGCAGCATCACTGCAACTTCACCAGTTTCCCCAGCAAATGCGTTGGCCTCCAGTCTCCTGTCAGCATCGTTGCAAGAATACTGTCAGCTCAACCCACTAGCGTTTGCCTTCCCTGCTGCCCGAAATAATGATTCAGCACACGCGCACTGGTTTTAGCACTCGTGTCCCTTTACATGACAGTGCAAATATTTGTGTGTCTTCATATAACAGGAGAAGACAATGTGTGCAGTCTCTCACCTACCCAAGCCCCAAAGCAATCCTCACGGTGGGGTTCAGAGGTGATGATGTGTCAGGAAAGCCATCCTGCACTGCTGCTTTCTAAAACAGTTGCCTTTCACTGTAGGAGTGGGTGGATGCATCCTACTGATGCATCCCACCTGCCACCAGAGGGGTGGCACAGGAGGTGTCGTGCGTAATTCATGGGCTGTAATGGAAACATCAGAAAAAAAGAAATGAAGGTACATCGGAAAAAAATTAATGACCTGCTGTGTTGATACGGCATTTTTATGACCCTTGATTTCACTTCATCTTTCTTAAATGGGCAAACAAATAAATACAAGAGGTGGTTTCCTGGACACGAGTGCGTTATCTCCAATTCCAGAGTTTGTCCCTGCCGAAGGACGAGACAGCGGAGCAGCTAACCCACAGGTGTACCTTCATCACCTTTCCATCAAGGAATGATAACACTTAATATGTGGAAAAAGATGAAGCACTTACAGAAAGCTGTGGTTAAGAAAAGGAATTTTCAGATGATTTTGAATGCTTGTCTGGGAAACACGATTTTGAGCTCCATATTTTACTGGATTTCTCTGACTTCAGAGTCCAGCAGTACGAAATGCCACGAAATCATTACAGCAAGCCCAGGCTTGCCCAAATATGTAAAATGTCAAGATTCTCCTCTCCCTTTCACAGCAAGTGAATGATCAGGCATATGCGTGCAGTGAAGTAGTGCACCATTTGCTTACTAGTTTTATAGGGGGATCCTTCCCTCATTGCTTGCTGTAATTCTTCTTGGATCTGAAGAATAAAACATATTTACATTGGTATGTGGGATTCTTGAAAACCTCAGGAAAAAATAAGACTGGAAAGGAAGTTTTTCTGTCCAATGAAAATTTTTGTGATATGTTCTTTGCATATCAGAATGAAAGCTTGAAATATAGAAATGCAAAAAAAACCATTAAGCCAGCTGCAGCTGCTTATTTTGATTATTTTATCCTTTCTATTTTGCTAGTAAATTTACTTTATGTTGCAACGCAAAGTACAAGTTCCAGATTTCTTGGATAAAAATTTGGGTCCACAAAGTTAATTTCAGTAGTTTGGGAACTGTTTGGCAGATAATTTTAATTCAGAAAGTGGCAATCTGCTTCACTAAAAATAAAAAATAACGATCCAGTAAATGACTAATTTTGTGGTCCAGGATAATTAGCAGAACAGCTTGGCAGATGGAAAGCAGCAGGTCTAAATTACTGCACTAAGTCCATTTGCAGGAAGATATTATCTGACTTTGTTGTTATTAATAATAATTAATGAGAATTAAAATATTCAGCTGGGATTTTTGCCGTTACTATTAGTGGGAATACATGTGTATATATATATTTATTTGCTCTTTGATGCTTTTCTTGGTTGTTTGCCTCTCAATCCTTGACTGTCTTGCTCTGGGACTTTAATAATACTCCAGAAATTATTCAGACCGCACCTTTGTCTAACACAGAGGAAACTTGAGGCTTTTACAATTAGTGCTGCTGGTTATTCCATGAAAAACCATGGATGATTCTTTGGTCTGACAATGAAAGCAGCAGTAAAAAGTCAGGGAATACGCAGTCCTTTATCAGCAGGCTCAGAGGGAGCATCGGTTGGCAGCTCACAGCTTGCTTTTGCATCCTGTTTTTGCAACACAGGTTGCTGGGGATGCAGGGACCCGCGCAGCTCCAAAGCCTTCTCTGGTGAAATCCAGGCATCACTTTGCTGAAGTCCAAGGTGCTTAAATTTTGATATATCCAAGACATCGTGGTGGTCACTTAGTCTTGTGCCTTCCATGAGACCAGACTTTGATGTTTCTGCTGGGCGTTCCCACCCCAAACTTGTTTCCTTCGGTACATTTTGAGCACATGTTTTGTGAAACCCTTTGACTAACAGGGTTCCCATGATGGGGGAGGCTTTTAATGAGTTGGTTTAGTGGATAATTGCTCTCACTGTTAAAAACAAAACATGCTTCTCCCTTTGTTTTTGTCTCAACTCTCCTGACTTTCAGTTTGCAGCCCTGGACTTTGCTCCACCTGTGTTTTGCAGAGTTAAAGCCCTTCAGAGTCTGAAATCTTCCCACGTGCCCTTAAAGACTAGGAGGAGTCATTTCCCAATCTTCTCTTTCAAGAGGACAGTGATAATTGAGGACTTATTATTGACTCTATTGACTTTTACGTGGTTTGTGTTTCAGTTTTTCAGATAAATTGTAAGTGTTCCTTTTTATCATTTTACAACTACATTGTACAACAATTGCTGTTCACTGTGTCTACGTCTAAGGATGTGGCCCCACTTCTGTTAAAGATCAAACATTTGAGGTTCTGCTGGACAGTTGAAGGGGTGTTCATTTGGTTTTGGGTACTTTTGGAGAAAAATAGGTGCATCAAAGTGGTGTTTACTCACCTCCTTAGACGGTTTTGTAAATTGTGTTTGTTGTTTTTAGTGGCTCCTTTTCAAGTGACGTTGTATCTCCGGTGGTTTCAGTTCTGGTTGTAGGCTGGGCTGTATTCTACTATCCTTAATCATCTTGAGTACTTTCTTCACTTTCCTTAACTTCATTTGATTTCACTAAGAAATTTCAGAGTCAGATGATACTTAGATGAATGAAATCGGGGATTAGATGGGGAGTTAGATGGATCCTAACAAGCAGATGCTGTGCTTTCCATGGGAAGATTTCTAAGCTTCATTAAACCAAGAGGGGCTCTTTTCCCCTGGCACTTACAGATTTAAAAGCATTGTGTTATACCCTATTATTAATACAAATGATAAAATATCTTGATGGCAATAGTCATCTTTCAGTGGAATTTCAAACCATGGTCATATTCAAAGCCCCCATGAAAGGATGGGGCTCTTTTATAGCCTTATGTACCGCGACTTCAAGGGGATTGTTCCTTATCCAAGTGCCCAAGCCATTGCAGAACAGAGATATAAATTTCTTGATTATACTATTTATCCACTTACCTGTATTTTTTCTGTTTGCAGCATTTTTGTTCCTACCTATGTTGGGCTGGTGGGAAATCTCATAAATGCCGTGATAGCAATGGTTTGGATCCCTTTGCAGGCTAAACCAAAGTCAGACCATCATGTGATGGAGAACAGTAAGTATTTAGTGTCTCTGACAAATAGCACATGAAGAGGGACGGGGCATTGACATGCTGTAAGGACTCTGCTAAAGGACTTGGGGTTGTATTTAAGGGAAAAAAGGTGCCAACCTTGAAATGCTGACACTTTAATGCCTAAGCTGTGCTTGTGGAAGAATATTATTCCCTACCTACCAGCTACTCTGCCATGAAGAATTGCAGGTTTCCAGCCTAACACTTGCCACATATCTCAGAAAAGGTGAACGTGGACTTTTCACTGGGGGTTAGTTTGGCCCAGCATGGGAGGCAGTCCCGCTGTCTCACAGGGATCCTCTGCATGCTGACCCAGCACCAGCTCCCAACCTCCTGCTGTCAGCAGAAAGCTGGTGCTACAGAGACTCACATTTTCAGAAAGGTGGTGGTGAACCTGAGCAGACAGTCTCAGAGTCTCTTGCTTCCTGCCTCTAACCTGTATAAATAGAATATTAATCAATATGTCATCTTCTGTAGGCACATCACAGTCTGGCAGCGTGTTTAGCATCAGAGAAATCCTACGCCTGATGAAGTTTCCAGGAGTAATGGAAGTTTTCATAGTCAAGGTCTTTGCTGGACTTCCAATAGGTAAATCTCGCCCATTACCCATGATTGCTGATGTATTTAAAGTAAGATGACATACAGCATAGACCAGGCTTCTCTCAAGTTACTGAAAGCATGTTGCATTTGATCACAGGGCAGTAAGGATTCAGCTCCTAACTCGATGCTGGATGTTTTCAAATGCTCTCAGCTACATAGGGTCAAAAACCTGCGACTTAACGTAAAGCAGACTACTTGCCACAGGCTGCTTCTGCAACTTTTGACAAATCACTTCATCTCTCTACCCCATTCCCCTGGCTGTAAATGTTTTTTCCCTCTTGTTTGCCATTTCTGTTTAGGCTGTAACCTCTTCAGAGCAGGGGGAAATCATTTGTACTCTGCCAGAAACACTGAGGTCCTTCCTGATTTTACTTAATGATTTTTAAGGGGTATGTGTACACTAGCCTTTTTCCCAATAACTAAAAACTGTTGCTGGACAAGAGGCTGTGGCTGCTCTCACAGCCTGCTGCATGCAGGGGAGATGCAACATGTTTCTTCCTTTGCACATTGATGGTGGTGTTTGTTTTCTCTACTTTATATGTTCTGCTCGGGTTTTTGTGTCATGGTAGGAACCCACTGCTACCTCAAACCCATCCCAAACTTGCCTGTTTCCCTGCTCCCATGCTGTCCTGGCATGGCTCACGTCTCCCGATTTGCCTGGTTATACATATCTTCAGTCACAATTTCATCACCTGTAGTTTTGCCTGTCCTTTGTCTTCTCCACACTTCCCCCACCCGATTGTCTAGAGATTAATCCAGCATGTCAACCTTGGTGGTGGTGGTGTAAGGAAAGGGGGCTGTTCTCTGCCGTTCCACACAGAGAGCCTACACTGCTCTTTTCTCAGTCAAACCTAAAAGTGCAGTTTCTCTTGATTAGAGTTTCAAGGATTGAATTTTGTACACATCAAAACATGTGCACATCACGCATCTGAGCAAACTAAGGCAATTCCCTTCCGCATAAGGATCTGAAGAGAGGATTTAAGGCACCTTAGCTTTTATACTTTGCATCTTTTTCTAATTCATCAGTGTCTGAAGAAGCCCTTGAAGTTTAAATAACATGAAACATAATTTACAAATTAAATTCTAATTTGTAAACTGTAAATTCAGTTTACAAATGAAAGTAGATTTGGCTGTGGAGAGTGGCTGAATCGGAAGGGGGTGGCATTTCTGGGCTTGGCTAGATTCATCTGTTATTCCTTGCGAAGACTCTGGGAAACAAGTCCAACTGGAGCTGTAGAATAACATGCAGGGAAGTGTAAAGGACTTCTGATTTTATTTTTTTTTTTCTTTTTGTGCGTAGTTGGCATTGGCTGAGATCAATGATGCCGGTTGGTCCTACCCCCACCACTGGAGACAGGATACTGTCTCAATGGACTGCTGGCATGCCCTGATAGTGGACTTTTTAGGTTCTTCTGAAACTAAACTTTTAAAACTGTATTTTTAAAAGTGTTTATAAAATGATGATGTGTCACAGAATGAGATAGTCAAGTGATGTTTTAAGAAGGTTTTCTTTGCTGATTCTGACTTATTTTGCAGCTTAAAGTAGCATTCGTTTGTCTGATTAAAAATGCCATCCTGAGACCACATCCATGTGCAATCTGCATGGTAATTTCCTGTGCGCTCTCCTTTTACCAAAGGCCAGGCAAGATGCGCTTGGTTGTAGTCATTGCTGCTGAAATGCAAATTCCTCCCTGTTGCAGAAGATGTTCTTTTCCTCTGCACAGCAAAAATGCGCACCCAACCAAAATAAACATCTCCTGCCCAAAACTGCAAGGGAATGTCTAGGCAAAAAGAATGGAGACAGGGAAGTGGAGATTTAAGGAGGACACGGGCTGATAGTCTGTCACTGAAATGGCTGAGAATGTTTCAGTGAGAGTAGGAATAGGTTCACCTGAGGCATTCCTGCTACAAGTATAGCGCTCACACTATAGAGGGGAGTGATTAAAATCCTAGTGACTTCTCTTTGCAGGTCTCTCCTCAGGTTACTGACCATACAATGGCAGCTGAAAGGGGATTTGGCCATCACCTACTTCTCTGCAGCTCACAGCTGGAGGCTGAGCTCCTCATGAGCTCATTTACCTTTAATCTCCTGGCTGCAACTGTATAATTAATTAGATCACCCAAATTACAGACCTTTCTCTATTTACTTTGTAAACACGTTTGTGATATACACAGAAAAAAATCTTCTGTTCCTTATGGATCTCATTGTTGTCTAAAATTAGGTCGTTTGAGACTGAAAGAGCCTCTCGGAGAGGGCTGCAGGGCTGGGAACCTCCTCCCTGTGTTGCATAAAAGCAGAGACACGGGCTCTGTGCCTCTTGCAGGAATGTAGCTGCCAAGGGCTGGATGGGCAGTGCACCACTCCAGCACGCCAAATTACATCCTCAACTGACCTGGGAAAAGCAAGTCTCGTTGCCTTGCGGTAGATAAGAGACAGAAAAGAAAACATGAGGATAAAAATGTCAAACATACCTTTTACTGACCAGAAATCGCCATGGCCTTGAAAATACTGATAAATAGCTGCTTGTATGTATCTTTCGTTGCCTACTCCCTTTGGAAAACCTGGTTTTAATGCAATCACTTTAGCACCTCTGTCCCATTTTTAAAGGAACTCTCTGTCACGCGTGGATCAGGATTTTGCCATGGGCCCTGAGGCTCTGCGTCCCATCACATTTGCAATCCAGCGTAGGAGGGCTGAGACAGGCTCCCAGAGGCTGTGCTCGCCTTTTCACACCGGCTTTCGCTAAGGTTTGCTAAGCTGGCCCTCCCAAAGCCACGGGCTGCGTTTAGAAATCTCATGTCTTATTTTTTGAAAATACGGTTTGTAGTCCTGTGTCTCCTTGGTGCTTTCCCTCATCTTTATCACATCTCGCAAATCATTTACCTGCCTTTTTCTTCATAACCCTGGTTACTCATCTCTCCGGAGCCAGGTTTTCTAAGGAATTCAGCCCTTTTTTTAAACACACACACACCCCCACACACACCCCAAAAAAGATGAGATTTCTGAGGATACTTTTTGCTATTTTCCATTTTTTTTCCCATTGAAAAACCTGAGTCTCGCAGTGTGGATTGAGGCTTATCCAGGCAGCTCCTGCATGGGTTTTTGGTGTCCCCAGAAGAGCCTGGGGACGCACCACCCCAGCGAGCCCCTCCCCCAGGGGATAGATTGCTTACGTGGCTGCATTCAGCTGACCTGCAGCCTGCCCAGATGGGAGCTGATGAGGTGGTTGTAAGAAACGATTGTTCCAACGAGCATAAAATCCTCTGAGTTCATTCTAGGGCTCACCTTGCAGGTGACACCGAGAAATGTGTTGCCAGTGGGAGAGACACCCTGAGTCACTGAACGAGGAGGGAGCAGGGGGGTCTCCCTTGCCCAGACAACTTTAAGTGACCATGCAGGCATAGGGGGTGACACCCCTCTAAAGAAGAGGCTTTTGCCTCTCCAGGGGAGCTGTGCAAGGTGTAATGCTAATTAAAGAGCACAGCCTGTCCCCCTGCTCGGAAAGAAATCAGGTCATTTGGAGGAGAAAGATCCAAATCTGCCTTAACTTGGTGAGGGACTTCAAAGGGGAGAGGAGCTGTAGAAGTTGGCGTGTGGTACCAGGAAGAAGCAGCAGGTATGTAGGAAGGTCGAGCCCCTCCTAGGTGGTACCTGCAGCGGGGTAGAAGGATGAAGGGCGAGCGCCTGCTTCAATCTAGTCTTCCTGCAAGTGAAACAAAGTGTGGTTTTTCTTTCATTTCTTCACGTGTGCCCTTTATAAACATGTGCAACTCTGTTGCCTGGTTTGGATGTTGTGAGTAAATACTGTTATTTGCGTGTTACCTTAAGCTGGCTTGAGCTAAAAATGATTTCAAAGTAACTGGATAACGTCGGGGTGCTCTCTGCGGAGGGGTGTGGTGGAGCCATAAATCTTCATGAGCCCCAGCTCCCTGGCACCTTCTCCAAGTATCCGGAGAGTAGCAGAGCGGGACACCCTTTCTGCCCCCATTCCCTCTCCCCCAAAGCTGCAGGGCCAGCTGGGGGGCAGGTATCCCCAGTAAGAGGGGAAGAGGTGTCTGCGGTGAGTGGTGGGGCTCAGGAAGGCTTTATGGCAGGTCCTGGGGTGGTGGGGTGGTGGTCCCTCAAGTCAAAGGCTTGGGGTCCTTGGAGGGAGGTCCTTGCTGCTGCAGATGCTCCACTGGTAGCAACACTGCCGGGCTGCTGCATGCAGTGGAGTTGCGCTGGTTTTTTAGGGTGCGAGTCCTCCATAGTGTTTTAGTCAGCAATTTGGGATTGCTCTCCTCATGCTTCTGGGAAATGCCAGCAAGATCCTTCCCATGCTGCGGGATTGGTGACTCACTTTGCCAGGCCACAAGCTGTCTTCTCACTCCTCACACGTTGCCTCCTGGGCTCTGTTTTCTTCAGGAAAGAGAGGACCGCAGCTCCCTATTTAACCAGTCTTTGTACCTCAGAGGATCCTACGAGGAAAGGCAGCACCCCTAAAGGTCATCTGCTCTCTTCTCTCCCCAGCAGGATCAATGCTCTCCAACAGGCATCTCGCGGGGATTTTCATGGACAGAGCACCCCAATTTTCTACTGTCTTGGTCCATCTGAGGTGCACAAGATACGAGGGGAGGCAGCAGCCTCCTACCCCATACCACTCTTTGAGAGCAATGTTTTGTCATAATATTTTTAATTTTATGGCTCTTTGTGTACAATGGGAGCATGTGTACATGTGTCTGGTTTTGTGTATGTTTGGGGGGGAGGGGAAACGCACACTATTGTATTTTCATGTGAGATTAAGTGAGTGGGCATTTTCCGTTATGCTTTCCAGAAATCACCTTAATTGAAAAGCAGACCCAGCCTGTGCTTGTTCTGTCTGTACTTTCCCGACTGCCTGGGTCAACATGGCTATTGGTCCAGGAGAGCGAGAGATTTCACATGCCACCAACATCACTGCTGAGGGGTGCAGTGAAACTGCTGTATTCAGGCTGATGTCAACGGGTTGTTTTCCAGGCAGTGTTCCCTATGGTGAAAATCTGAAGTCAGGCGAAAGGGGCAAGGAATCCAATCAGATTATTTTTATGGTTACAGTCTTGTCTGAACAAATGTTTTCTCACTGGTTAGTTTGGCTTGGATGATGAAAATATTTACCAGTTTACAATAAACAGCTGAATCCACAGCCTACATAGTCACATTATTTTAAAGATGAAAGTAAGGGGGATAGAAAAGTTAGCATTTAAAGATTAAATTACAACACTGACTTTGAATAGGATTCTGCTCGTGTTTATATCCAGTCCTGGTAACCCCAGGGAGATCTACTGACTCATACTGGAGGCGACTGGGAGCAGGGTCTGGGCCACTGTATGCAGTGCAAGTATATTGATGTATGCTTTTCATTAACCTTCCCTCTAGGTTTGTTCCTGATTATGTTCTCCGTCATCTCTATGGATTTCTTTGGCTTGGAAGCAGTGGAGTCTGGATACCTGATGTCATATTTTGGTGTCCTTCAAATGGTAAGTGAAGTGAAAGTGCCCCTCTTGCCATACCACTATCTAATTTGCTACCTTTTTGACGCATGCTCTCCCAAATCCAGGTGTAATATTGACAGGCAAATCCTAACTCTGCCATGTAGCACTTGGCTTCAAAACATAGCAGTGACTCCAAGTTTATTCTATTCCTTAGAATGGGAAGAAATCAGAGCAAGGAGTGTTCTGAAAGCTTTCTTCCCCTTGTCCCTCCTTGCAGACCTTTAAGCTGCTACAAGGAGCTAAAATTTCCTTGGACTGATATGTTGCCCTGTTTTTTGTAACAAAACTTACATTGAAGCTAAAGTGTCTTGACTAAGGTTTTCCCTGGTGAAGGTTAGCTGACTTACATTTACTCAGTAGCACCCTGTAAGTTTATGTAAGTAGGCAGTTTACTGCTGTTTTCACAGATACCTTCAGTGTTGAGGAAGGACTCGTTTCTGCTGCATGGGAACAGGTGCAGCAAGGTTGCATTTTAAAAAAAAAAAAAAAAAAAATTACAAACAGGCAAGGGTACGTGATTAGGAGACTTGCAAAATGGATAAAAGGGAAAAGCCAGCTGAATTAGGCAGCAGGAGGGCCAAAAAAATAAGATGCTGTATTATAGCAGAATTTTCCTTTTGGAGGAAGAGGCTAATAGTTTTGCAGACAGACCGACAGAAGGTTATAAGCAAGCCTCAAGGTAGGAATGCAAGTTAAGCAATACCCTGAAGGAGGGTGGTCTTGTTATTAAATCCACCTTCATTTCCTGGGCATTGCTGCAGAGTTCCTGTGGGATCTGGAGGAGCTTCTCATCTGGGAAATGGCAGCTTTAGTTCCTTCCCTTGTGATTTGGATTTGGCTTAGCGTTACCAGTTGCCTGGGCTCTGCCCTGGTCTTGCCAAATCCGGGCACCTTGGTAGAGCAGCTGATGAACATGGCCGTGCATCGGCAAGTGGAGTCTGCAGAGTAAAATGGCTGGAGCTGAGGAGCCGGTGCCTTCGCCGTGTCTGTTCTGGGAGGGTGGCTTTGGACTAGCTGTCGCTTGGTCCCATGAGCTCAGCATCTGCTACCAGCTGGATGGGTCTTCCCATCCAGTCTTACCGGGAAGAAAACCAGTTTGCCGCCGTACAGCACGGAAAAAGCATGACAAGTGGGGTGATTGGCAACTGGTTTCCAAGCCATGCTTCTGACCCAAACTCCACTGCTAATAGAGGTTTTCCCTACATTAGTCTTCCTCCTAGACCAGGGTTTATATGCTTCCTCCTAAACCAGGGTCTGTAGGAATCACTCAAGTTTTAGAGGGACCAAGTCACTTTCTGGTATCTTCTTCCCTCTTTGAATGTAGAGGGACTTCCCAACAGCTATGCTTTTAACTTAGACGTATCAGTTAAATTGCTGCTAGATATGTCTACACTGAAATCAAATTTGGGGTTGCGGCATGGCTATGGTGTGCTTGTTTCAAACCGGCTAACGTGGGCAGCCAGGGCAGGAGTGGTTTTGTGTTGTTAAATGGAGCTTGGACGCTGCTCTTATGCCTGGGATTTCTGTCCGCCTTCACTGCTATTGTTTTCCAGGTTAGTTTGGTTGAAACTACTGTAGATAAGGTTACCTGTGCCGCCGTGACGGCGCACCCTACCTATAGATACAGCTCTGGAAGACATGGGAATTATAGCATTCACTCTGCTTCCTAATGAATAATCAGATGTCAGTGCCATCCAGGGACCTGACCCTTCCCATAGTCACAGGGTTTCATCCTGCGGAGGCCAATCACACCTATTACCACGCTGTAACCCAGCAGTGGCCTACAGGCTCAGGTGCAGCATCTGCTTTGCTGGGGAGTCTTTGCCTCAGGACATTTGGCACAGAAGCTGGCTTTTGTCAGGCAGGCAGTTTTCTTTCATCTATCCATGCAGTTTCTGTCCATGTTGCTACACATATTCTCCAGCGCACAACTCTGGACATCAGAAATACAGGAGGAGCGAAGCGGTCATACCGTAAAGAAACTTCTCCTTTTCATGATGCTGCGTTGAGGTTTGCTATCAGAACACCGAAAAGGAAAGGGGGAAAAAATGCATGACTTTTTTTAGAAGCCCAGGACAACCAATTCCTGGTGGCAGCAAAGCCATGTCACCCGCGAGCTTGCAAAGCCCTGCTTTCTGCTTTGTCGCTTGTTCTTTCCACTTTATCACTGGCAGTTCCAAGCTCTGCTCTGGTTTATGCAGGACCAGACCCTCAACTGATCCAAATGATACTCTCACCGTCTGGCTTTCAAATTATTGTAAGACATTAGAATTCGTGTCTTTACTTTCAAATCAGGTCTATGGCTAGAACCACCCAGATACCTTTTGCAGATAGTGATGGGGTTAATATTTTATGGCTGCTTTCTGTTGGGGTTCCTCCAGTGGAAGATGTAACCAGGGAATGCAGCGTGTGCTGTCTCTGTCCTGCCAAGCCCCAGAGCTGCTTGTGTGCCTTTGTCTTGCCTCAGCTGGCGTTTCAGATGCATTTGTTTCTGTTGTACAGTGAATTGATACTGCTGGAGATATAAATGCAGATTAAGGTGCAAGCAAATTCCACCAGTCTGGATGAGTGAACAGTGATTAATATCTGCTGACTGGCTTCCCCGCTTCACTGAGTAAATTGTAGCTTTATTCATAAGGAATATGATGTCCTTTTCAATGAATTTCATCAACCAGATCCTTAGCTTTGATTTCTCATTCCTTAGTTTGCCTTTCCGTAAAATATTGTGGGGCTTTTCCCATTCGTCTGGGCTTGCTCTGAGCCCTCCTGTTAGAGGAAACGTCCCCCTCCCGATTGCATCCCTCCCTGGACCTGAAAATGAGTCACGTTTAAGGACTTTTATAGATGGGAGCAGACGTCACAGAAATGAAGGGGAAAATAAAAATCGAGTCATGTCCTGTTTACTTTAAACCTCCCTGTAGATATTGAACACAGTGCCTGGGCAGTTGCACAGCACGGCTGGCTGATACACCCAGCACCGTGTCCCAGGGTCTCACCAGCTCCTAGCACACATTGCTTGCCCTAAGTGGCTTCAGAGCAGCAAGGCTTAGCTAAGCCCTTTACTTAGCTGGTCCCTGAAAGTCATGCTCCAAGGAAAGCATTGCCCGGTCTGCCAATTGCTGCCAATTTTTAGTAGTATCATTGCTTTGTGTTATTGTGGTTCCTATTTTTTTAATGATATCTTCTAAGAATGAGCATCTTCCTCTAGCACAGAAGGTGATGTTGCAGCCTCCTTTCCCAGCCCGACCAGTTATCCCAGGATGACTCGAAGAGCGATGGTCTCTTCCCACTTTCCTCTGCTGCCCCAAGGATATTATGCTCCAATTGCTTAACCTAATTTTTCAGCTTCTCAGCCTCATTTAACCTACTGTGGCGAGAAGCAGCCAATGGACTGTAAACATCTCTGTTTCTCACTGTTTCTCCCATTCAAGCCAGCTGCAGAGCACCTAGAGAGGAGATTTGGAATAGCTTTGTGTCAGTCCACCTAATTTTTAGTAGGCAACGCAGATACTTTATCATCAATATCTCAAATACCTCTTTGCACAGGGACATCAGCACAGAAACACTGACCCCACGAGAGAGGGGAGGTGTTCGTCACCTTTGCAGGCAGAGGACATTAGTTAGGACGTTAGCAGCCTGACTAATTCAGGCAGCCCACCTGAGGGATCCCATCCAGCGCTGTCCAGCTTCACCTCATCATTCTTGGTCCTATTTTGTCACTTTATGACCCAGCAAGCCCCCAACATTTAGGAGGGGGATGGGGTGTGCCCTGTGGCCAGCCCAAGAGGATCCCTGCAATTTGGGAAGGCAGATTCAGGACTGGTGTTTGGAGCCTGGGAGCCTTGTGGTCTTTGGCTGGCCGCTCTCCAGAGCACCTCTCTTGGTCGCTCCCTTGCTGAGCTTCAGCTCTGTCAACGTGGGAATGGTTCATGGCATTTGCCAGCAGCGAAGTGGCTCAGCTGGTGCTAGAGGTGGGTTTTGTCCTCGCAAGCACTGTGCATGGAGCACCAATGACCACCACTTACAGCACAGGGCATCCTCTGCACCCTCTTCCCTTTGCCGAGCTGGCTCTCCGTGGCATGGTCACCCTTCACCCCCACACTGGTGGTACATCTCCTCTCTGCCACTGATACCCCTGCATGGAGGGACACAGGTTGCCTTGCTGCTGCTCCCAGCCTGTCTCATGGAGACCTAAGTGGCCAAAAGTAATACATCTGCTGATGTATTGTTGTAAAAGCTCTGGTGGGAGTACCTGTCTGCAGGGAACGGGGGCTTCCCAGCTCTGGATGAAGCATTGGCCCAGGAGCAGGCACCAATTTACTGATTGTGGTTAGGCAAAGAGCAGAGCATCTAACAGCAGAAGATATTGGAAAGTGCGGGGCAGGCTTAAGCATCAGAAGAGTGGGATGGGGACTCACTTCTGGGTTGGGACTGAGCCAAACGAGGTCAGAGAAGGAAAAGGGCGTGCAGCAAGGCAATGTTGTAGCATTGGGACAAAGAGCTGTTTGATGAGGAAAAGTCATTGCTTAGAAAATGGGATATGACTGAGGCTGCAGAAGGCAGAGGTCTGATGAAGAAGTGAAAATAGCAAGTCAGGGGTAATTCAAACAATCCAGGGCTCTGCAGTGACACTTGAAGCACCCTGGTAGTGTGTGGCTGTGCCAGTGTAAATCCAGGAGGAGGAGTTGAGTGGGAGATAATGAAATGGGGATGGGAAGGCAGACAGCAGGAGAGGTACCTCTGCACTGGGCATCTTGCATTGCAGAGATTCCCTTGCTCATGATATGTTCGAAGCATCTTTATCTGATTGTCAGTGGGTCTCCAGGCAAGAGATGTGAGAGCCCGTCAGGGATGCAATCCCTCTGTCCTCCAGGGCTGGGCTTCCAGAGTTCTCTCATCTCAGAAGCCACGCAAACAGAATTTCCCTCATATTGAATGCCTGGGAGTGTGAGATGCCATTCAATCTCCCTTCAGAGAATAATTAATTTCATAATAATTTAAAATAATTTAACTTTGCATAATGGGCAGAAGCGGGCCTAGGCTCTGGCTTTTTTTGGAGTTGAGAGCACAATAGCATGGAGAACTTCCAGGCATAGTATCTGACTTGGAAAATGCCGCCAGAGGATTAGGCAAGTGAAATACATGGAGTCCCTGGTTGGTATCTGAAGTCACATCTGATGTTTAGATTTCAAATTGCAGGAGGAGGTGGGGGAAGCTTTCCTTTAAGAACTTTTTCTCAAAAAAAAAAACAAAGCAAAATGCACCAAACAAAAACTCTGGGTGGGACAAAGGGGTAGATATTTATTACCCTGAGGATCAAGAAATCATAAGATGTCTGTTCTATTTACTGCGTTTAAATTTGTATTGTTATACAAACTCCACCTCTAGCTGTGCAGCTTCTGGAGGGACAAGTTGGTACGGAGTGATCCTGAAAAGATGAGAGAGATTCCTGGAGGAGAGATTTACATTGCGTATCATCTTATCACCAGTCTGTCCCTCTTGCTTTTTTTTTTTCCCCTTGCACAGCAAAAGAGATGATTAAAGAGCCAGGGATTTAATTACAGCCAGGTATGCCTAGTGGGAAAACCCACTCGGTGAAAGGACCTTGCAACAACAAACAGAAAGTTCTCCAGTTTCCTTGCTTTGAAGGATTTAAATCTGTGGAGGGGGGCGGGTTGGAGAGGGAAAGAAAGTGATTAGGCTGGAGTTTGCAAAACACTTCCCCCTGTTTGGCAAAGTGCTGCCTTCAGCAGTTTGGTCCTCGATGTCTTCTCTCCTTCCAGTCCCACCGCCCTCCTGCTTCTCTGCAAGACCTGAACTACTTCCCAAGCGCTTTCTGGCATCCCTGTGTCAGTAAAACAACTCCCTTTTCCCTCGCCCAAGGTTTTGCACCACTTTCAGCCCATGCAGAAGAGCACTGTGATTTTTTTGTTGCCCCCTGCGGTCTGCCCCAGCCGGTGCCCACCCGCACGTCCCACCCCAGCCCTCGCTGTGCACACCCTGAGAACTGCCAGCCAGGCACAATTTCAAAGGCAAGAGATATGGGTCCGGTGCGTGGGAGGCTGCCTCTGATGTGAATCATGCTATCTGCGCTAGGGATGGGGCCCTGCATCTTCTCTGCTAGGCTGTACCAGCTTATCTGGCCTGCTGTGTCTGCCTCTCCAACCTTCTCATGTCTCTTCATTTCCAGGCTGTTGGGTGAAAGGGAATTTAATTTGTTGCCAGGCTCTGTCAGGCTTTTGATCAGTGCTGATGGAAGAATCTGTAGAAACATTCTTGTGTCCACTGAGCTTGGAGGACCAGCTGGGCATCTGTCTCGCTCCTCTAACCATCACCGATGAGGTTAGCTACTTGCAGGTGCCAGTCCTGCTCAGCAGCGGCTCCACACAGCAAGGCTAGTGCTTCACCGTTCAAAAGTCTTCCAAAAACCAGCACCTTAAACCTTCAGACAGTGACAGTCTTTTCCACCCTGCAAAGGATTCCTGAAGTTTGTTAATGAGGGTAACGATAAAATGGGCAGTTGGCTCTTCTGAGCAAATGAGAGCTGCTGCCTTCCCAGAAATTAAATACAGCGATAAAGAGTATTTTTCTACGTGATTGGCTGAACTAGTGTAACGAATCCTCAGTTTGGCGAATCCAGCATAACAACAAGGAAAGATTTGGCTGTTCTTACGCATTTATTGGGAGACTTATTTGCCTTTAAAGAGGGAGAGGGAGGAGGAAAAAAAAGATGAGTTGGTTTATCCTGTGACATGTATACACAGCCACGGGCAGTGCCTGTTATTTCACTTGCAAACAATTTCCTCTCTCTTTTGTTTATTGATGACAGAAGGCATTCCAGCCAGGTACACTGGCTCTTCCCCGACTTCAAAGGAGGTCAGGTTACAAAGGCAAGCACCATCCAGGCAAAATGAAATGCAGGAGGGAAAGGCCCGTCGCAGTCAGTCTCAAGGGGAGGTTTCGTGCAAGGCAAAAGCCCAGAATGTGCCAGCAGGAATAAAGACGAGGATAAATCCCATTGCTGCCTCTTTGGTGCCACCAGGACTCATCCATGGAAGCGGCAATGGCTAAGTCATCCAGGATGCCCCCGCTACCCCCTGGCAATGGCAACACAATTCCAAAACCTTACATGGGAGAGTGCACATGAACCACCTTTCGCTTCCTCCTTCCCAAAAGTGCCTGTGCAGGCGGCTGCTGCTCATGCAAACCAGGGGACTGTGTGCCCAGGGAAAATTGCAGGCTGGAAGTAATGTGTTTTCAGGTCTCAATTCAGACTGGAAGTGAGGCCGGAGCTCCCGGTGACTGGAAACATTATCCAGTGCATAAATCAAGGCACTGGTGTTTGATAGTGTCCAAAATCAAGATGATGGGCCTTGCGTGCCCGGGGCTTGTGGCTGGATCAGCAATGACCATGGTGGGGAGGGAGTCTGGCAGCCCAGATAACCAGTGGGGAGGCTGCAGTCTGTATAACCCAAAGATGGCTGTTCATCCCCAAAGGGAAAGCAGGTGACCTGGGCTGATGGTTGCCCTTGGAAGAAGTCCCATTGCTGAGTTGTTTGGTTCAACAGTGGTGTTTTATCTCGTGCTTGTATTGCCGCAGTCAGAGTCATGGGGAAGCCCGTACTGAATGCCAGCCTTGGCACAAGGACCACCCCCCTGCTCCGCTCACTCTGGGGACAGCTCTGGTGGCCTCTGGTCTGCCTGTCTCCAGGTCCTGACTGCTCAGGGCCTGGCTTTGCTGCAGCGGCGCTTGTTCCCCACGCTTAGGTTCTCACACATAGTGACAGAGACGTTTTTGGGAACACCACTCCTGTGGCGATCAGATCAGGCTGCTTTGGGACGTTGCTGATGATATACCCCAATGACTCAAGGAAGGGCAGGGATCGGGCTGTGCCTGCACTGTGTATCCCGACTAAATACGCCGTTCAAGTCCGGGCAAATTGAGAAACGTTTCCTTTCCTCTGGTGGCTCAGCAGAGCCAAACTGGGGTTCAAGTGATGCCACTGCTGAGTCAAGCCATGGCCTGTGATGGGGCTCAGCCCCCATCCCACATGACTCAGCACAGCCCCAGCTGGGGCGAGCCAGCGGGAGGGACTGGGAAGTTGCAAAAAGTTAATGACAATTCTTCGTTTTAGGAGCACTCAGCTTAATGAAGTGTTACTCAGCGGCTCCTCCACCCACCCCCTGAGTAGAAGCCGCTGGGACTGGTATCAGCCTCCTCCTGTGTCCGCAGCAGGGCTTTCAGCTAGGATGACTCAAGTCACTTCACGCTTCGTCTGAGCATTGCACCGCAGCAGGTCTGCCAGTGTCCCTGTGACCACTTGGCAAGGGACACAGCTCACCTAGGAGAGACACGCGGGGCCTGTGCCACTGTCACACGGCAGCTGGGCACATGTGGGCCAAGCTCTCAAACCCTGCCTGAGGGTGGGGATGAGGACAAAAAGGAGGCAGGAAGAGCATTTGCTGGGAACCAAAATGTCTGCTTGGCATGATGTGCCCTCATGTAAAAAATGGCTTGTGCTCTGAAGCAAAGTGAAAAGTCGAATTTTTATGTTTTCCATTAAGTTGTAGCTTGTTGGAAATACATTCAATTTGTAGCTATTGCTCTTTATGCCAACTTTATTTTATTTTCACTCTATGACTATTTACTTTTTGCTTTTTTATTTTAATAATTAAATTGCTTTTTCTGGACTGCTTGTCATAGGTTAATGTTTCTTTTCTTTTTAATAATTTTCATATTCATTATGCACTCATTTCCTTTCAGTTGAGTTTGAGTTTCACCCTTAGGACTAACACGGGAAGGTTGAGCATGGTGTAGCTTCGTTGCAGGCCCAAGCGAAGCACCAAGGTTTTCTGCAGGCTGGACTGCCATTGAAACGAAGCCATCGTGCCAAACAAAGCGTTTTGAACTAGAGCTCTTCTTTCAAGTTGCAGGGGTTTTCACTTGGATCAAACAAACCCTTTCAAGGCAGGGAAAACCTTGTAGATTCCTATCTGTCCCTCCCCTGAAATGCAGTTGGTCAGGCTTCATTTTCACAGTGATCTCTTCCAGTCTCTGTCCTCTTATGTCTGCTTGGGCCGGTGTCACCTGAAGTATGGGAGATGCTGAAGAGAGAAATAAAAGAGGGAATCTTAGCTCTACAAAGCGCTGGAAAAACCAAGTACCTCCTGGGATTTAAGTTTTTCCTGCTCCTCCTTCCCTCCCCCTCTCCCCCAGTTTTTATTTAAAAATCTGTAAAACCAGTTCCCCGTCCCTCATGTCTGCGCGTACTGCTGGGGCTGGGTATTAGCATCTCCATCGTACTTGTTTCCTGTTTAAAAATGATGGACCACCCAATTTGTATGTTTGTAGTTTAAAATAATGGCAAGAGAAGATACAGGAAAGGAGGAATTTTCCTCCTCTGCATACAAATGTGCAGTTTTTCTTTGGAAGGACTTGCCAAGAATGAAGACCTTAGTATTAATTGTATTTCACAAAAACATCATGAGTTAGAAAAATTCATTTTATCTGCAAGTTTCTTTAGAAAGTTTCCATCACCGCTGGTGAGTAGGCAGGGATGGTAGACTCAGGCGTGCACCCTGAATAAAGACAGGATGGATCTATCCTGTCTTTATTATTATTTTATTTTTATAATATTTTTATAAAAATAATAATGAATTTAAATAAATAATAATATTTTATTTAAAAATAAAATAATAAAATAATAGTAAATAAAGCTGACAGGATGGATCTATCCCTAGGATGCAAAACGCTTGAAATAATGGATCATGTCTTCCAGCCATTTGCTGTGACAGTGAGGTCCCTTTTTCCCCTAAAAAAGTGAGGGAATAACCCATTTGCTGCCTTTCATTTGCTTGAAGTGCTGTAGCAGTTCTCTTTTGAGCTTGTTTAAACTGTTATACGTCGGGCTTAACAATGCCCGTGTGCTTCTTTCCCAGGTTATCCAGGGTCTGGTTGTTGGAAAACTCACTAACCACTGCACGGAGAGAACCCTGCTCAGGCTCAGCGTCTTCGTCTTCGCCGGCGTGGGCTTGGGCATGGTAAGGCTTGGCATCAAATCATCCATGGTGCCTTTTAATAACACAGCGACACGAGGTCCATGAGACCTGGCTGCAAGCTCTACCCCTTGAAAAGCCACCGCCAGCTTTGCTGCGTGGTCCTCGGTGGGGAAACCGTCTCTCCTGGGCCTCTGTGCAAACAGAGCCACGCTCAGTGTAAGCACCACACCAAATAATGATAAACAGCCACGTGAGTAATAGTTACAGGGATTTAAAAAAAAATTAATCTCACACAGAAACTCGTTAAGTCCCTCCTGAGTCACTGGATTTGCATAGAAATCCTGCCCTCGGTTTTGTCAGTGACTGCATTTCCTGAACTACCCAGAAAGTAAATGAAGATTATTGGGGGGAAAATCATTGCGGTTGTACGCTGCTGTGAGACAGCGGAGGTTGTGTGCTTTTCTTCTGGGGCTTTGTTTTTGCCTAATTCCCTCAAGCTGAGAGTATTTGGGGAAGGAGGTGGAAAGGCAATAATTTTGTTCCTCCCTTTTGGGATGAGTGATATTATCTGTTGCCAGTTGTGTCTGCATGGATGACAGTCAATGCCAATCTCAAATGGTAATTGGAAAACTGGGTTGACGTCGGCAGCTCTACTGGTAATCGTGTTTGCTCAGATAAGCCACACTCGGGGAACCGATAGCTCTGCCCAGGCTACGGGGATGGAGGAAGGGTGCACACCAGTCCCCATCAGTGAGATGGGCCCAAAGGACAATTGAGCTGTGTCAGCCTTTCCATGTTCCCTGTAGGGTTTGGCCTCAAGCCTTGATACTGGGGCGCCAGTGCTCCTGCTAGTGCGGGTGGGATGGGTGCCATTCCCACAACCACACTGCAGCCACGGGGAGGTCAGGGCCAAATCATGGAGGATATTGAGGCTCGTGGTTCCCAGCTACACAGATGAGATGAGGCACCTACACACCTTTGCTAATCTGAGGCTAAGTCAAGTGTCCAAGTTGAGGCTGGGAAGGGAGGATGGATGCAGATGAAGGATTGGCTTTGCAGATGGAGCACGGTCCTCCTCTCTGGGATTTTGGGGCTCATTGAGGTGCTGCCAGGTGGTGGGATGCTCGGGAAGGGTGCCTCCCAGCTGGTGTTATGTGATTTTAGCTGGCATCTATGTGCCACCTTAGCAAGGGACATCTGCACAGGGCTTGGTGCTCCTGAGCACGGGCCAGGAAGGGCTTTGAAGGTCTCGCTGTGGTTTCTTGGTCATGGGTGGGAGCAATTAGGTGGGACCAAGGTGGACCTGGCCTATCTGGAGCACCCGCAACCAGGCGCAGGGCAGGGTGCTGCTGGGACTGGCTCCCTGTGCCAAAGCCTGGTCTCATGGGAATCAGGCAGAAGGGTAACATGGAGTAAATGGCTTTTGTGCGCTAAGGTCTCACTGAAAAGGAAGGCTGGAGGTAGGAGAGAAAACCTCGACAGCAGAGAAGGGACGCATGGGGCGGCCCAGCTTGCAATGCCTAATTCCCCAGTGTGGGGAGGCTCACATCAGCTGTCGGGAGGGAAGCCGGGAAGGGAAATTGTTTTAGAGTTGGCAATTACACCAAGCCCGGAGGGCTGTGGACATCCTGACAGCACGGGCCTGGGGACAAGGGTCAGCAATGACTTCCCACGAGAACTATTCATAGGCAAACGCAGCTGTGATCCTCTTCAGCGGGGATGCCTTATTAAAAAGCGCTCTGTTTGAGCGGCTGCCGAGAAAACATCTGTTTCTGGGGTGGCTTTCTGTCTTGGTGGGGATGACTGCTGTCACAGCAGCAGGCCCCAAATGCAGAGATTAATGCATGAATCTTTTAATCCTGCACAGCTGCTGGTGAAGGGGCATCCCGCCCGCTGTGCCCTTGCTGCATCTGGCCTCCAAACAAAGCAGATCGCCTCCCCAAAGGGTGGAAGTGAGGAGAAAAGCTAGCTGTTAATAAGAGACACTCTGAAACCCATCTTCATATTGCTGGGAGGTGGGCTGAAGTGTTTTTGGAAGGCGGGCACCAGTGGCAGCAGACAGACAGACAGACAGACAGCGGTGCAGTTGGGAAGAGGTTGCAGGATGTTCTCAGCAATCGGTAGATGGAGAAGGAAAGGGGTGGGCTAAGAGCTTGGCAATAACACCTGGGAAAGGAGAGGAGGGGAGAGCTGGTGTCTGATCTGCAGATGCAAGCTGGGAGCACGTGGGCGGGGGTGTAGGAGGGCTTGGCGGTTGCGACGGGGAAGTTTTTCTCTTTGTCTGAAGGCACGGCTGTGCCTCATCCTGCCTCGCTGCCTCCATTTCCCAGGCATTTGCTTTTTGAGCCTGTCTGCTGAAACTCCTGCTTCTATCTCTCTCACCTGAAGAATGCCATCAGATCTGCTCAGGTCAAAAAGCCTGCTACCTACCCAGCAGCTGAGGAGCAGCAGCAACCAGGCTTTGCCTGGCTCAGTCCTTTCCAAGTCCCAGGGGAGCGAGCAGCCATTTCCCCTCATTTTACAGGAGGCACAGACATGGCTCGGCTCTTTTCTGCCCACTTGATTCAGCCCGTGAGGGAATTCATACAAGGCAGGGGAGGCTTAAAGCTGTTTTTTTCCTATGAGCTCTGCAAAGTTGTCCTGCAATGACATTTGCCCTCGCAAGGAATTATTCTCCCTCCGTCTGAATGTTTATGTACCAAATACCTATTCCTCTGTCTTTGTTCTCTGGTTCCTTAATCAGAAGTGCCTAGATATTAACCAAAACGTAGGCAAAGAGCCCCTCTGAGGAGGGAAACCTGGTTGTGTGTGAGTCTAGAGGGGAACGAGGAATAAACGTCAATATTTCCAAGTCATTAGTGAGCAATGTCTCTGGGCTTCTCCATCTTCTGTAGCCAAGAGGTAGGCGCCAGATCTTAGGAGAAAGAATGCCAGAGAATGAAACTTCTGGCTAAACCAGCGACAGAAATGTTTTCCAGCCGCAATAACACACCTTGAGACATGGGTGAGGGCAAGGAGACTTACAAGAAAGGGGGAATTTCCTTTCCATGCCCTGGAGAAATCCATTCATTTGACCAACAGGGCTTGTGAATGAGCCGAGAGCCGCTCTAGCCCCACGGCTTAGGGAGCTTCACCGCTTTTGTTTCAGTATTAAACAGCTGGAGGGATGTCTCCGCTAAGAATATGTGCAATAACAAAATCATTACTCTCCTTAATTATGCTCGCTAATGTGCACTTATGGCCAGAAGACCTATTCCAGATTACTGAATTTGGTGAATTTATTAGCAAGGAGGCAGCAGAACAGGACTAGAAATCCCAAAGGTACGGCGTTACACAATGCACCGCGCTCATTTGTTTTGACAAGTTCAGTTTAGTTAATTATTTATGATAATGAACTGAAATGCCTTCTCTAGGCTGTTTTGTATAAGTAATGGAGGCTTCCTGAAGTACACCACATGCATCTGCTGTTCAACGTTTCCTCAGGAGTTGGACAAGAGACAGAAGACGGGGGGAGGGTGCAGGGACGTCACTAATTCCCAGACACTAAAAATACCCACAGCAGTGCCAGAGAAACGTGCTGCCAGATTGTAGGATATCATCTGCTGCTTGCAGTGCATGCTTGGAATAACTTGCCGCAGACAAATGGCGGGCTGTGAAAGACCTGCAATGGCCAAAGCCACACCATTATGTACCAGTTGTGGCTCCCACAATTTACCTAAATCATGGGTTTGGCTCATGATATTTTTCTAGATTGTTTCTTGCCACAAAGTCACCGCTTATGTTCTCTAATGATCCATGGTCCATTTTGTCCTGTCCCTTAGGCCCTGATGAGGACTGTGTGGCACTACTGCATTGTTGCGGTGCCACTGATGTTCGCCTACAGCACGCTGGGCACCATCACCGACAGCATCCTCACCAAGGCCGTCCCCGCCTCCGACACTGGTAAGACTCATCAAAAAAGATAAGACTGGTCTTTTCTCATTTTTGAGTTCATCAGGTGCTTCCCAGCTCACAACACTGCTATCGAGTGCTGGGGCACATTCATGGCGAATGCAAATGGCCCAGCAAATCTGGCTTGGCAGTTGCATGCAGTGGGTGTCAGCAGGGCAGATGAACGGGGACCAGTGGGGCTAATACAGGCTGAGCTTGAACAACATTGAGCAAGCATCCCGTGACCTGTGCTGACATCCATAGTGCTGGACACGGTAAGGGAAACCTCTCCCAAACTCTCCTTTCCACGTGAACCCAAGATATGTTCAAGAAAAAAAAAACAAAACAAAAAACTGCTTTTCCACCATGAGGGTGACTGAGGGGGCTGTTTGTTCATGCCTTTTAACTTAGGACATCTCAGGAGGGTATTCTGGATGGCTCTTTGGAAACGTGTTTTGCCTAATGCAGTAGTTGCCCCCTTCTCTACATTTTGGCCATGTTTCAGTCGAAGAGTTACTGTATTTCTCTGTACAAGGGAGCTGAGGTGCAGCAGAAGACACACAAATCTTTATACCTGGGTTTTTTCTTCTGCCAACAAAGGAAATATGCCTACATTATTGTCATGGGAGCCTGGCTGAGTTTGTCCCAGAATGGAGCTGGGTTAACCCAGTATAGTGTCTTTTGCTCAAGCTCTTTCAGGGTTTGCTCCCCAAGCCATGTTCACCAGGTACCCAAGAGTTTCTCTGCTCTAGTTGAGCCTTTCTGGGATGCTAGCCTCCACCCTTCATCTCTCCTAGCAGCCATCTCAGCCAATACCTCTGCATAGACCCTACCAAGCATGGGAGTTATAGTTTGCACAGCCCATTAGTGAAGTTTATAAAGCACTTTTGAGATGCTTCTGGATGAAGACCTTTTCTAAATGTCACTTCAGTAGTTTATTTGTAGAGCTGAAAACTGTATCTCCTGCAAATGCTGGGAGCCCGTGATTTCCAAGTGTGATACTTCTACTTGGGAGGACCACTTAGGTCCCAGGGAGGTGAGGACTGGGGATGTCCCAGCCCTTCTGCTCAGAGGGGAAGAAAATCTGCTGTTTCATGAGTTGGAGCAATGTTCATGTGAGGAGAGAGAGCCGGGGGGAAGGGCACCAAGCGGCTTCAGGATGTACAGCCAAGCTGGAATTCATCCAGTCTCTTCTCAAAGGGGCTTTGTGAGGAAAACTGGAGCATTGCTTGGCTTTTAAAGCCTGGAGGCAGGCTTCGGTCAGAGAGGAAAATGGGTTTAGTTGCCTCAGCCTGCTCCCCGCTTGCGTATGTTGTTAGGTCAGCCTGCGCCTCAGCAGGACAGACAGTCTGCATGGCAAGCTGGACAGCAGGGCAGGATGGAGGCAGCCTGCAGGGTGGCATGGACAGTCAGAAGGGGGTCATGGAACGTCAGGAGAGCCATGGGCTCCATCCTGGGATGGTGCCATGCCAAGTGCTACTACAAATTGCAGAGTTATGGCTGGCTCAAAACTGGGCATGCCGAGCAGGGATGCTGCTGGCATGGAGGATCGTGGCGCTGGGGGAAAACTTTGTCTCCACCATCCCTCCCTGGCCCTCACCTTTCAAACCCCGCTTCCTCCTTGCATCGTTTCTGAGGGAAGAGGCATCTGGTGGGTTTGTGCTTGTTTTGAATGCACCCGGGCAGGGACCGGGGCGAAGACAGGAATGCCTGACACAGCAGAGCCATGTCCCGGCGAGCTGCCTCTCCGCAACAGCTGCGGCAGTGGTGGCGTGGGTGTCTCGCAGAGAAACGCGGCTATTAAAATGCCTGCCATCCGTCTCTGGCTGTGGGTGGCACCCCGCAACAGCGGCTCCACCCGTACAGCAGCTAAAAGGCTTCTCCTTCCTATGTGAGCCCAAGAACGGCTATGCAAAGCGAGTATTTTGGTGGCGCGTTAGAAATCCACACTTTTCTACGAGTGTGAAAATCTGGCTTTATGAAAAAGCTGTGCTGTCGCCACATCAAAAACCTGAGCGCTAGCTTGCAACAACTTTTAGTTAGTGCAAGGAAATCACACATTGGGAATTTGCCTTTGGAATCATCACTTTTGAGCCTTGCTGCTGTCTTTCCTTGATGTTTTTGCCAGCCTGGGGCTGGCAGAGCCCATGGAGGCTTTTCTCTGGGCCAGGGAGAGGCTATCTGAGGAGCTGGAGTTTGGGCTGAGCTCAAGTGTCCATACAGATGGGGCATTGCAGGAGGGATAAACTGTCCGCCCTTGCTAGACACTGAGTCACTCGTCCTTGCCTTTTAAATAGGTGTCTCGGAAAGGGAACAGTGTGACATAGGATGGCACCATCCCTTCCACCCATCATCCTGCTTTCAGGACGGATCCAAGGTCACTTCCTACCGAGGCTGATGCGTTTGCCACTTGCTCTTTACTGGGGCTTTGCACCGAAGGGAAGAGAGCGGAAATGATTTCATTCATCTCCCTTTGATATTTTTTTCCCCCTCTCCAAATCTTCAAAGGCAGGAAGCGAAAATTCCACCCCACGTTCACGTGCTGTTCAGCTGGGTGCGTGAGCTGGTGGGAGGGCAGCCCTGAGCCCAGGGGGACTTGCATCCGCACAAGCACTCCTTGTCAAGCCCGGTCCCTCCCTGAGAATGGAGGTTTTGTTTCTCCACAGAGCCCCCTGCCCTTGGGGGAGGGAGGGAGGAAGCCCAGCAGAGCCTCCCTGCGTAACGGGCCCATGTTTCGTGATTTTAGTTGCGCGTCAGAGGCAAAACCTTCGGAGGAGAGCTTGCAGCCAGGCAGGGCTTGGCGCATTAAAACCCCCAGCTTTGCTCAGGCTTTGCTGGTTTGAAGGCTGCTGCTAGCAGCGATGACCTAATCGTTAAATTAAACCCTGCGATTGCCCCGCAGGCGCGAGGCTGATCTGGGCCAGCACCATCATCTGAACGCGGCAACAGGATGTGAGCTGGAAAGGAGGGCGAGCCAGGGCGCTCCAGCACAGCAGAGGGTGGGAGGAGGGATGGAGCCGCCCGGCCTGGGGAGCTGCCAGCACCCAACCCTGAAACCTGCGGGAGGAGAGGAGGGATGGGGCAGGAGGGGAGGATGGGCACCCAGCCAGGATGGGTCATGCCAGGTATGGGAAAAGGGGGAAAAAAGCTGGGGAGAGAGGGAAAAATGGCAGGGAAGGTTCAGAAAGTGGGATAGCCATGGTGAAGAAGGTGAGCATGTGCATTGGCAGAGCTGCACAAAGCCACACAGGAATTTTTCTTCTGACGTGGTGACTTGTCGCAGTTAAAGGTCTTTCCTTGAACGAGATCCATCACATGCGCAGCTTTGAAACAGAGCTAGGGCCATGCTGCAGAGCCAAGATTTACAATGTCCCAAAGCTGGAGGGTGTCTGACACGAGGGATCTAATTTAAGCCCATTAAATAGAAATTACCTTTCTCAGCAACATGTTGGAAAAGTGCATCCTTTTAAGAGGATAGATTTCTGCTCCAGAAAAAAAAAAAGGAAAGGAAAAAAAGGGCCTCCTCAATCATAAGAGCCAGTTTGACAATTGTACGTAGTAATTAGTTTAATTCAAATACCTAGAGGGGAAAAAATAATTGCAAAACCTGCCCAGAAAGTTTGGTGGTTGTGGGATGGTTCCCATTGGCAAAGGGTCAAGGCAAGGTCCCACCCATTGCCTTTGTGTTCCCATGCGCGGGAGGAGCGCTCGGCAGCGCTTCCCGGGAGATTTCCCTCACCGTATGGCTACGCCCTCGGCTCAGGCTCATTGCACAAGTATTTTAAGCATGCTGATAAAAGCCCAGCAGTCACTGGCCGGCACTACACGAACACCTGGCTGCGTCTTCTCCCCTGGAGCCAGGGAGCATTTCCCCATGGCTACTCGCGTTAGATATCGCACTCAGCTCCACATCTTCTTATATGCGGGACAGCATCCTCCTCATCCGTCCCAGATGCTGCTGGCTTTGTGTGGTGACAATGCCTCAGCGCATGTCTTGGTGGAAAATTGATGCCAACAGCCCAAATAATCATATTAAAAAAAACTAATTGCAAACATCATTTCAGAGCAGGGCACAAGTTTCGTGCATATGCTGTCAGCTTGCCCTTCCTCTCAGTTTTGCGGGCTAATGATTTTCTGGCTGGACAGGGATTTTCTGCTCGCCTGAGAGATAGCTGTCCTGCATGAAGACTGCAGGGCAAAGAGTGCGCTGGGTGCATGGGGGTCATCTTTGCATCCTGTGGGACATCCTGGCCATCCATCTGTGTGTGGAAAAAAAACCTGCCTTTGCCAAACTGGAGGTGCTTCCCCATCCACCGGGTTCCTGCTAACAATGCAAATGGAAGAGCTGCTGGAGGGGAAACCGGCCCAGCCGGGTGAAGGGCTTGCATTTCCATCCAAATTGAAATATCCGTTCTTTTTGCAAAGGGGGGTGGGGGAGTATCTCCGGGGTGGGGGGGGTGTCAGTCTTTATCTATGGTTTTATTTATTTATTCTTAAAGATCTAGTTCGACCTAAGCCTCTTGCTCCTGCCAAGCCCTCGAGAGCTGTTCCTCTATCCCACACCAGAGAATAAATGGCAATAGGAGCTTGGATGGAACAGGGCCCTCTTGGGTAATCATGATATTGGAAGAATCTGTGTAATTCGCTTGGAAGTCTTGAACATGACCCTAGAAATTACCTCTCCATCCCTAACCCCATGCAGTAGTTACCAGCCCTGCTGGGTGCAACGTTCAGAAACATCTTCTGGGGCCAAAGGCATCCTTGGACCTCGGTGAAGAGAGTGGTGAACACCAGGTTGCTTTTTGGGCAGTATTATGGTTGTCCAGACAGCTGACCTGGCCCGTGGTGGAAACTAGTCCCCATGCCTCCAAGAGTCCTTAGTCTTAACATACCGTAATTGGACTTCTATAAATTAATGCAAGAAATTATTTAAAGTGATTTGCTGCTACTGCAGGGGAATGCCATCAGGGACAAAGAGGAACCCTCAAGCTCTTCTCCATTTTCCTATCCCAAGACTTGCCATCACCCTGATGTCTTCCTGTCTCTGCCATCTCTCCTAGGTACCATGCTTGGGATTTGTGCCTCGGTGCAGCCCTTGACCCGGACCGTGGGCCCCACCATCGGTGGAGTTTTATACAAACAATTTGGAGTCTCCTCCTTTGGCTATTTACAGCTAATTGTCAATATAGGTTTGTTTGTTTACCTCTTGAAGAGTAAAATCCCGCTGAGAGAGATGAAAAGCCAATAACTCAGCTGCAAGAAAGTAACCCCATTACTTTTTCTATAGAACTAAAGATGTTCTTGAGTTTAATTTTTGATTCCATAAACCTGGAATAAAACCATTTGAACAATACCTTGCCTTTCATCAATTTGCATCAAGCATCTGGAGGAAGGGATAAATTGGTTTGCAAAGGCCTTGGAGCCGTGCTGGAGCAGCTGACGGCTGTGGGACTCCAGGAGCTATCGGGTTCCCCCCTGCCCCCCTGCAGTGGTGGCTCTCATTGCAGGCAATAGCTCTAGATCCTCAGCTGTTGTCAGGCAGCATTCCTGCTTGGATTCACCAAAACTAAGGGGATTAGGAGCCAGTGCCTCTACCCTGCTTTGGCCTGTGAGTTCACCCCCTGCAATGGTACCGAGGAAAATCAGGGTAAAACACATCTGCTTTTGAGTACCATTTTGCTGTGTTAAATGCACCTCTGGCGTTCTTGTGCTAGAGAGGAATCGAGCCCAAAGGCTTTCAAACGCCGTGGCCAAATGTTTGCTACATCCACAGCTCAATCATGCGCAACCCTGCCCCTGCACGAGCCTGGCAGGCAGCAGCGTAGCTGCCAGCAGTATGCGAGGAGGATGCAAACCCCCCAATGTAGCACGCTGCGGTGCCAGAGTCTTCCTGCTGCTTCCAGAAACGGGGGCCAACCCTCCTTCCAGGATTTTTTTTTTCCCTGTACTGAGTCTCTCCTGCTCTTACTACAGGCTACTTGGAATTACATACTTTGCAACTTCCTCTAGTACAAAGTCTCCTGCAAGGATTGCACTGATAATGGGAGGGGGAAATTACCTGGCTGAAATTACCAAATTTGGAGCATTAGTAGCGAGTACTTTGCCTGCTAAGCTTGTAATCCTGACTGCCGGAGCTGAGTCATGTGCTGCAGCATTGCTCTCGAGGAAGCCCAGGTTAGTTAGTGATAATTGAGCTGCACAAGATAAAACTTTTTTTTTTAAAAAAAAGTAGTTTTATCCAAAAAAATAGCTCCTTTTTTCTCCAAGCTTTTTGGCCCGGGTGCTATTAGAGAAAAGACCGTCTCTGTTCTTCCCAGTTATCCTGTAGAAACTTAACTCAACTGCAGAGGTGGAAGAAGAGGAGAGAGTGAGGAGTTCAGCTTGCTTTGTTTCAAAGCTGAGGAATCCCATGGAACATCAATGCTGTGTTATTCTGAAATCAAGAATCCAGTTTTCTGCCTTAGCACAGCACTAAGCTATGGGGGCCAGGGGAAGGATGTGGGGCATTAGCAGATAGCAGTATTTTGTTGTCGCAGGGAGCTCTTGCGCCTTCTGTAGCTGCCATTACTCGATTATATGAGAAAGCGCTTCAAAAATAGTGCTTATCCAAGTTGTGGTAGGCTTTTCTGTTTCCACCACTGACCAGAACTGGACCTCAACACACTTTCCGTCCCTGGCCAGGAGATGACCTCCAACGCAAATGGGTTATCTGGGCTTTCTCCACCTCCCACTGCCCAGTCCAGGGCACCAAAAACCTGAGCTTACCCACTCTTTTTAAGCCACTACACCACTGCCTGCTCCACAAACATGCATCAACAAAAGTTACTGCAGCCCAGAGTATAGTAATAAAAAGTGAACATTTCAAGTAATTTATTTGGAATGGACATATTAATGCAAAAGCAATATTAAGACCAGTAACTGCTGAAAGACATTCATCAAAATAAATACAAATATAGATACTACAAATAATTTAAATTGTGTTTAACACCACCAGTCAGTGTTGAATCTTCCTCGCGTCTCATAAATAGAAGATAATTGTTCGCAAAGCTGTGCCACTCAAAACACGTGGATGCTTCGCTAGAAGTCCTTTACAAAAGTCTTTGGTTTTTCTTTAAAAGCATCTCAGGCAAAGCTCGGGGCTCTTTGCTCAGCAGCCTCAACGGGCTTGGAGAAAACCAAGCTGCTTCCAGCTCTCTTCTTCGCTTTCCTTCATTGGTACCCTGTCCCATTTCAGTCCAAGACACTTGATCTGGTTTATCATCCAGTGGTATACTCTAAAGGCAGCAAGAGAAAGCAGGTTAGTTAAATGAACATGACAGCGGGGCAGAAAAAAAAAAGGGGAGGTTTAAAGGGAGAGTAAGCGTTCAGTATTTATTTCCACGGATATCGTACTTTTAGCAAATTCTGTAAGGAAAGCACTGCCAAGTGCTATTTCTTATTTCCTCACCTAATAGCTGCAATTCTCAGTGCCCTGCATAAGCTCGGCTCCCACCAGAAATTCCCAGCGCCGCATCAGGAAAGGGGGAGCGAGCCCCGAAACTCCTGCGCTGAAGCGGCTGGGCAGCACGCCCCGGTTTCGGGGTGCGGCCGGGCACCCTCGGGGGCCGGCGGTGGAGCCGCAGAGGCGGCGGCGGTGGGGCCGGAGGGTCCCTCCGGTAAAACAAAAAGGGGGTGAGCGGTGCCAGGGAAGCCCCGCCGCCCGTCCCCGTCTGATTTCCCAGAGCAGGCGGGGTGGGGGGGAATAATAAAGATTTTTAATTTTTTTTCAATTTAAAAAATTCAAAGCCCAGGCACGAGCGCGTCGGGGGCGGCGGAGGGGCTCACCTGGGGCCGGGCCGGCCGGGGCGGGAGGCGGGGGCGCAGGGGGGCCGGGGCCGGCGCCG
>VYXH01011867.1:75091-91229 GCA_013397275.1 Burhinus bistriatus | reverse complement strand
ATTTATCTTTTTTTTTTTTTTTTTGGTATAATAACAGTCCAGCGTTCTTTGTAGGCGACCTGTCTTCAAAGATCTCCTTTTTGATCTTTTCATAGGCTAAGCAACAATTCATCCTATATAAATCTCAGATTGAAAGTACATAATTTGTTTTTCCCTGCTTTTTTGAAGCGGTAAGAGATGAAACGGCTTAGGGGAATGTCAGCAGCAGTTATATCTTAATTGGTTTTTCTCTGCATCAAAACACCTTGAACTATTCACTCGTGTGCAGGAGCTCTACGTGACCTTTATGGCAAGTGCTTTAACTCCCCTAACAAGTTGTATCCCATCGTTAACTTCAGGAGTTTGCTGTGGTAGTGGCTCCAATACTAATTTTGTACCCAACCCTCCTTCTCTTGTGCTCTTTATGTCCAGGCAAATCAGAGTTTGAAATGTGCCTTAAGTCAGAAGTGTGAAAAGGAAGAAGGAAGACTAGATAATTGGGTGAAATAAAAAATAACTTAAAGAAGAAGGGATTTGTTTGTTTGTTTGTTTGTTTGTTTTCCCTAAGTGTGACCTTACCACTGTTGGTCAAGTAGACGTTAATGCTAAAACACTGAGACAAGTTCCTCCTTTACCCCTAAAAGGTGGATGAGCGTGGACTCAACAACCGCCAGAGTGAAATTGCTTTGTGAAAAGATCAGTTTAACAGCTCACAAGGAATATTTGCATGGTGCAAAGATTTGCATCAGTGATAGACCAATGGTGCTTTTTTCCAGCATCATCCTCTGCTGTTTGGTTTCTGCCCCAAGCAGGGGCAAATTATTATTTTTTATGTATCTTTTTTTCCTCCCTTTGGGTCATGTTGCATAACGAGTAAATTCCTTTTCCTACTGTTTCCCTTCTCTTCAGCCTTTTTCTTAAGCTGAGCTGTGTCTGGTATGGGTTATGTTTAACTTGTAGATGCTGGGGGCAAGCAGTGAGGCAGGGGCAAGTCAGCATGAGGCCACTGCGCCACTGATGATGACTCCTTCGGGAAAGGAAAATTTGCTAGGAGAGGTTGTTTTTTTGCAGCGTGGGACTGTTACCAGGAAGGCTCGCACAAGCTGGGAGGATGCACGGAGCTGGGCTGGCGATTGGAGCACACGCTTGCCGGGTTGTATTCACCTGGTTTGGCATCCCCACAAGGTGTCCGGATTCCCACGGTAAAAACCGGAGGGTAAGGCGGCTTGTGCAAGAGGCGAGCGCGCTGTTGGGCGGAGCGTGCCTTTTCGCTTGTGTAATGGCGAGGTGAACAAGCAGAGAGGAAAGCCGGTCTGGAAACAAAAGCTGGCACTTGGTGAACAGCTCAGCCTTCGTTCACATGATGCTTCATTAACAGTGCACAGGCTTGGGTTTTTTTTTTTTTCGGGGCTTTTTTGGATGCTTGTCAAACCAGAGTGACTTACGGCATTTATTGTTTGGGCTTCCTGGCCCTGGCCTGCAAGAGGCTGGAGGTATTTAGGACAGCAATATGAGCATATGGAAAAAAATAGCTCTGCCTGCTATTAGTGTAATGACTATAAACTGCTTGGGAAAGGCAGAGGAAGGTTCTTCCACGCACAGGTCACAGCTATGGCGACACAGCTCTTTGCACACTGATTATAGTGAAAAATGTGGGCAACAAAGGTAAAAAAAGTGAGGACTTCAGTTCTAGGGGAAGAGTCATGAGCAGATATTATTGACACGAAACCAATGCCTCCCAGACTTTATTTGGGAAATAATACAGGTATTTATCCATGGGAAGAGGCAGAGGGTAAAGAACCATGAATGCAGCATTTTTTTTTTTTTTTTTTTTATACATTGCCATTTACAACAGGCTATCAAGAGGTGATTTGCAGTAGTCCAAAGTAAACGTCATGTTTTTCCAAAAGCCACACATCGGTGGACATAAAAAGCCACGGGACCAGGTGAAGTTTAGCGATGGTAAAGCTTTGGGGCATGTAACATGTGCTCCAGCGGCAGGAGAAGCAAGTCTCCCACCCAGCTCCATGATCCCCCACTTGCACTTATAGGTTCCACTAGAAAGGATGTTTCTTCCATTTTCTGGCTGAGCTGTAATTGTCTCCAAAAAGAGACAAGCTAAAATGCTTCAGAAGAAGGTGCAAATTTCAAGCATGAGTTCACAAGGTTATGTGTTACCTCACTGCAACATCAGGCAGCCAGGGCATGTCTCACATCTGAAACTCGCCTCCTGAATTGCCGAGCTCGCAAAGAGCAAGTGATTTCCTCGTGCCATAACTCGTCTGTCCTCTTCTTACGCGCTTCTCTCCAGCGTGGGCCTCCTCCGGACCACGCTGTGCTGAGCTGGCTTCCTCGACGAGACCTCATTTGCTTGAGGAACTGCCATCAAGGCAGCATTTAACTGAGGATGAATTTATTACAAGTCTCCTTTATTTTAAAACAGGAAAAGCCTGTTTAATAAGGAGAGTGGAAACGTGCAGAGACCATTTTAATTTTTCCAGCTACCACAAATCCTAACCAGATAGCAAACCCCAGCTAACTGAACTTACTGAAATTGGACTGAAAACCTACAGCTCTTGGTTATTCCAAATACCAAGCTCCCATGAAGGTACCACAACGCTGTGCAAAAGGCTCCTGAGAAACCACAACCCATCCCTGATTTTCAGTTGGAAGCAGAATATTTGCCATTTGCTTCCGTATCAGATAGGGCAGCAGGGTATTACCTCCAAGGCTTTCTTCCTAGACAACCGAGGCGCTGAGAAGCTATTAATCACACTGCAGCCCGAGCAGGTGACACGCCAAATTAATCTCCCTTGAAGCGCTTCCAGCTGCTTCAACTTTCAGACCCAGAAATGGAGCTTCTTTTTTTCCTGTTCAAATGAGAAGCTACCGACATAAGGACTGTATCAAAAGACTGCGTTCCCACAGACTAAACTTCAGTTTCTTTTATCAGGGTGCTGTGATGGTAATCAGGCATGTACACTCACTTTTTTGGTATCACCTCACCATTTTTAGAACTTCCCACCTTCGTTTTGCATAGGGCCCACAATTTATCTGTCTTAAGGCACAGCCTTCAGAAAACACGAATACTGATTATTTTTTTAAAATTTTCCAACAGTTAATCACTCTTACCTCCTTTCTGCACACCCACACTTCCCTGGATTTACCATCCAGCCTGGATTTGTCCAGCTGTGACATTCCAACAACCAACAGATCAATTCTGCATACTCTTTTCTGCTGGAGGGAAGAGCTTGAGCTGTTCAAGTACCTGTTGGTTACTTTTCCTGCAGACAGTCTATAAATAACCAAATAGACAAATCTATGAAATGCTCATCTTTGCCATTATCAGCTAGATCTGTAATGCTAAGAGCATGGCTGGATTTTGACAAGATCTGTTTTCTATTAGGCTGCGTCAACCGGCATGAACTGTGCTTTAAGGAATCCCAGCTCAGCTTTCCCATCACTTTCCCTACAATGAACATCTCATTAGGCAGCTTCATTACCCACCCATCTCATTTGTGCTCCTTGAATGCTGGCACATTTGATCTACATGTTCTGGAATTTCCCGTTTTCTCAAAATTAAAGTTAGCCTTTTGGGATTCATGCACATAAATTACTTAGGTGTGCTAATTTGCAGATGTTTATCTCCAGGTAGCAGCACTCCTGTTTAACCATGTACTGGAAATTACTTCTTTAGCACAGGGGAACCATCATTCAATTTCTTTTGATATAAAAAGAAAAAAAGCTGGTCAAATACCTCTATTTGATGTGCCTAACATCACTGGCACTGTTTTAGGCAGTTTGCACGTGTGCAAAGCCCATTCATGTTCCTCCCCTTGTCAGACATGCCTTTACACTGTTCTCTGTGCCTGCCATAGTAGACTACAGTCTGATGACTGGTTACAAACTTTTTTTTTTTTTTAAATAAAAGTCCAGAACCTATCCCTATTCCTGCCTTCTTCCCCCTTTCCTCACTCCTGCCTTAACACTGCATCACCTGAGCATCTTCTGACTGCAAGGTATTGACATGGGGATATCTTAACATATCATGAGGCCCCTTGCAAGCTAGACAATTCTATAAACCAGTTTATGTCCCCCAGCACCTCATTTAGTCCATGACCAAATTGCATAGATCACATGGCATCTTTGGCAATTACATTGCCTCCCCCAAAACCCCCATTCCTAGAAAACACTGCAGACAGCTAGGAGTTAAGGAAACTGTTCAGTCGCAAATTGAGCAAGTTTGTTCTGATTTACATCAACGAACTCCATAATGCAGTATTTACAAGGGCTCCTTTTCTTTGGCTTTTGACAAAGGAAAGTAGCAGGATGTTCAGACGAGCTGTACAGCTGGCATGCCCCTTGTTAAACACTTCATCGTTCACTACTGAGAGTCAAAGGGATATTCTTTTAACCTAGGAAGCATTATGGACCAGACAGGCACCAACAATCATGTTTCACAACTTTAATAGAATATTCTATCTATTCTGTACAAATTGAAAACACTGTATTAAGTTACAAATGTGTCAGGTAAGGCTGGAGCACTCTACATGCCTGGTCACAGTGTTGATACAGCTGCTATTCAACTGCTGCCAGAGGTTGGCAATGGATGTTGAAACTAGAAACGTGTACCTGAAGTGCCACACAACAACAAAAGGTAGTTTTGAAGACTTCAGAGCTTTAAATAAAACAAATTGTGGAATGGAATAATTTCAGTGTTGCAAGTAAGACACCAAACTTCAGATTTATTGAACTGAATTTTGATAAATTTCTGTGTTCATAGTGAAAGGTCCTTCCATGCTGGACACTAAGCAGTAAGACTACTGGAAATTTTCTGGTTCTTTGGCTGCAACCCACTTTCATCAACAGCAACAGTTTGGCCTTTGCATTTTGATCTTCATCCAGAAGAGTTGTCATTTTGATGCAAGTTTGTTTCTTCTGTCTAGACTACTACATTGAGACCAATTCAAATTATTTGTTTTACAAGTACCCATATTGTATGCAAAAGAGGAAGAAGATTTTCAAGTATATTAAAAACTATTAAAAAGCACTACTTCTGTCAAAGTACTTACAAACATGAATAAATAAATAGTAAGATGAACAACTAAGTCTCAAATATGACACCCCCTTCAATGAAGTAAAATTACTTCAATTCAATTGGTTTTACTGAGATAATAAATATGACATTTAAAGCTGCTCAAGCACTAGTTCAATTTGTAGGTTGCAAGAAACATTAAAAAAGAGGGGAGGGAACTAGCAAAAAAGTCATATTGCTCTATCCGTTTCAGCTACCACACATGTAATCCATTTACTTTAGCCTCTCAGCACATTGCTATTCCACAATTTTTAATGTTTAACAAGAAAATGGATAATCCTCGCTTGGTAGTCTGGACTATTCCCCTATGCATAGGGCAAAAGGCTCTAAAGGCCTATTGACATACTTAGCTACAGTGTACCAACGGCTGTAGAGTGTGCTTTATTTAAACCTCATATTTCCCAAATGCATTGAAGTTGCCACTGTACATGTTAAGCAATAAAGAAAAGTTAGTGAAAATCATGCATTTTAAAACAAATTAATTTTAAGCATTGTTAATAAGATTGTGCTGCAGCAATGGAATATCCTGAACTGCAGGCCAGGTATCCAAATATTTGTTACAAGTTGTTCAAATATCACTTCCAAGTGGTACTTCCTTATTACTGTTGTTTGCATTCAGCAGGTTGACTGAAATCTTTCTGTATAAGGGGAAAAAGAAAAAAAAAAACCAAACCAGTCAAAAATCAAAATGGCATACAAGGAAATAAAACAAATAAGAGACATTGGCTACACAGTTTTGAATTAGCTAGAGATATCATTAGCATGAACAGAAAAGCTACATGTAAACTCAAGCTAGATCATAAAGGTCGGAACAGCAGTCACCATATTTATTGGGTCCTGTCCCCCCCAACTGCTTGATACCCCACAATATTTTTAATCTACATTTGCGTTCTTTACACTCCACCCAGTAGGCCAAAGCTCAAACAAACAAGAAAGCAAACCACCTTCTGTTCCCCCCAACCAGAGGCTCAATTTGACTTTCAGTTCCTATTAGAACAATTTAACTAACTCTGAGGAAGGCAGGCTGCTTATTCTGTAGCACGTTTGAGTTTTTCCTTGGAAGGACTGCCCTTTCGGCTAAGGTGATAAAAATTGTAATTAATGTGTTCATTTCTTCTAGGTTCTGCATCACCAGCAGGTAACTATTCAACAGTTTAACACTGGGCAAGAAGTCCACATGTTAATCTGAATATATTCAAGTAGAAACACCTTCATTAGGTAGTAAAACAACTTCCCCTTTGGCAAAAGGAAGTGTATTTGGGAAGGAGAACAAGTAGTCAAACAGCTAAGAACTTCAGGTTTTACACTGCACTTCTTGATTTTGTTGTAAAATGGGATTGTCAGAAAGCAGGGGAATTTATTATCCTGTTTATTATCCTGCTTCTCCCTTTACTGTTCTTAATATAGTCTATTATAAAAAAATCGCAGTCACAGAAACCTGCTGAATTCTGGTAAAGAAAAATACAGGTATGAAACAACACCTTGAATGTCACTGATCGCAAAATAAAGTATTTCTTAGTAACTATCCTAAAGAAAATGTTGTAAAAGAAGCAAACATGCAAGAGTTCATTATACATCAAGTGCCCACAAGCTAAGGCAACTTACACATTTTGCCTATGGTGAAGAAGAACAGGTGCAACAAAGATTCCTTATCATAAGTTTTGCCCTTGATAATCTGCACTAAAGCCAGACTGTTTTTCCTCTTCCTCACGCAAAATGCTTTAGGGTTATAGTAGTCACTATCATTCCCACTAGAAGTCTGGATTAAAGTCTCCTCTGCACAGATATGCCAAAGACCTTTGAGACTTCTTCCTTGTGGTTTTCCTCCCCCAGTCACATCTGGCTAACTTCATCTCTCATACTCTCTCATCTGCCTGGGGTTCCAAATAACACTGATGTGAATCCATTTTCACTGATATGGGACTAAATACAGCATGAATTCCCTCTTCAAAAGAGAGACAGGTTTACACAGAACACAAAATTAGCATTGTCTTTCAAAAAGAAAAAAGAAAGTCTGACTGCCACTGGTAATACATTGCATGCTATTCCTTTTCATTTGGAGGCAGGCAAAAACGGGCAATATTTGTAATCAAAAAGCTTTCCAAAAGTATCTATTTTTCTTATAACTGCTTTGTATTTGAGCATCGCCACAGAGTAGTGCACAGCATCACTTTCCTCCCCCATGCATTTTGGCTAAGAGCCAAAATCAAGTAACAAACCTGTTATTTAGAAAGTACTTAAAAATCTTTCCATCTACCTCCTTCCTTCCTATTCACCTGTTATATTTATATCAGACACAGTTAGGCTGACCACTGCAACCACTTCAACCAAATTTTAATGATCAACTAAAACCCTTGTTATATTTTCTAATAAACTTCCTTATCTTTTCTTTATACTTGTCTTTATTTCTGTAAACATTTAAATCATTATTGCATATAAATCTTTATCCTGTAAAAAACCTGAGTCACAGAGACTACAACATTCCTTCTTAAGGACCTTTCAGTGTTTATTACTCTCAGACACACAAAAAAACCACAGTTTAAGGGGTTCTTGGATATGACTCAGTTGTTAGAGAATTTCGAGAGAAATACTGCTAGTTTATGCTATTTTTAGCTTACAGTTGAGGGCATATCTATCTTTACCATATATATAAAATGTTTAAGCAGGGCATAAATAACAAGGCAGTATCTCAGACCCAGATTCCAACATAATAAATTTTCTCCCACCATTCGAACAACACAGCAATGCTCTTGCTGAGCAAGCCAGCACGTGAGCTCCATATTGCCTTCAGTTACCTGTCAGCCTCACACAGAGCATCTAACAGTCTAATCCCTAGATTACAACAGCACAGGCAGATGACCACAATTTTCTTCATGTCACGGCTGCCCCATCAGGCACACACATGTTAAGTTTATCTGTGGCCTCTAATGGCTCCCGTAAGGTCAGTGACCAGAGCCCAGGCTGCAAGTGTGATCAAGATACTACATCCATTCTCCCTCAGGCAAGGCTATTAAGTTTGAGCCTGCTCTTCCTGCGGTGCCCCAACTGTTGGTGATATTTGGTCAGCCAACCACTACCAATGCATTTATTGGCCCTATTAGACAGGCCCTGGGCTATTTATCTCCCCATTCTAGCAAGATTTCCATTCATGCTGTATTTCTTGTAAATTAACTTCCCAAGATATCTTAGAAACAGCGAAGTACATTGGCCAGGCAATAAAGACAAAACAGAGAGACTTTAACTGGCAAAGATAAGGAAGAATTGCACCTTATTTAAAAATAAATTTAGCAGCAAACACATGTACTGAAGTTCACTACCAGCGCTGCAGAGACAAGTAAGAATTCTTGACATAAAGGGACTGTCTATAGTAGTCATGAGCAATGACTTAAACTCATATGAGAAGTTGTAGGACCTTTTTATTTTTACATCTTCAAAGTATTTCATAATATTTACTTATTTTGTGCAAGGAGTTTAAACTACTCTGGGCCTTTGATTCCAGTTGAAGACACTGTTCCAATGGAGATACACAAGCTAAATAAGTGAGACTCCCACCTATTTTTATCTCTTTTGCTAACAAGCATCAATATAAAGCTTTTCTGCCATTACCTCTTATTTATTGCATCACTTGCTCAGAATTAAAAAAAAAACCAAAACTCTTGCTACAATGGACATTAACATTTTTCTTCTGGCATTTGATTACCCAGGAGAACAATGCAAGAAACTTGAGCTACTTAGCTTACGTACAGACCACTTGCTCAGACATGAGCAATTACATCAGTTAAACTACATCAGCTGCTTATGGACATAGAGGACATGCATCAAATTTAAAGAGGGAATTTAATCTAAAACGTGCAGGATCATGGGGCTAAAATGGAGATGAAAAGCAGGTCTGAAGTAATATTTCTTTCATTACTTTCATACACACAATCCACGCTTGTACTCATCAAATTAATCTGGTGTCCTAGAGGATGGGGGCATCCAAAGTATCCAACATCCAAAGTATCCATGCCATTTATCTTAGCAATTTAATCTTTTCAAACCAGATATTTTTCACATAAAGTTACTGCTGAAAGAGACACTGAATTTTTAGTCATCTTTAATATTTAAAGAGATTAGGCAGGACACATTCCTATGTGATTCAAGGAGCAATCAAGCCTTTATCTCCTTACTTTACAAATCACTTTTTGGGAAGCTAACCGTCCGCTAAAGTAGCTGTGCAGGCACAGGCAGCCTATCAAGATCTCATCTGACTCCCAGACTTTGGTGCCAACAGTGGGATCAATGCAGGCAGCAGGCTCTAAAGCTGATGTCCTTTTCAGCACAGAAGGAAGAAAGTCTCTCAGTATTTCAAATGTCCTACTATGAAATAGTCCAGTTAGGGGTCCTAAAGCTAAACCTTAACTTTCCATTTTCTATGTTAGCAAATGAGAAAAAAGCAAGGATATCAAATACATGCATGGGAAGTGAACTTAGAGCTAATTGGAGCTGAGCAAGCAAGTGGTCTGAACTGAAGAATTCTGTCCAGTTATGGAGGAGGCAGAGGTTCTGAAAATTAATTTGCTGCTAACAGGACCTTCTGCCACTGATACTTAAAAGATTGACTAAGCACCCTGAAGCATACGCAGTCTCTCCCCACAGCAGCTTTAGTTCATAATTCAAAACAGTATTCTATGTTACCTTGTCAGTTACTTCTCTATTCAAGCTTAGCATCAGTAATGTGAAATAAAGGCAGCTAAAGAAACAGCGTATGCAAGTACATAGAAAAATATACGACAGGAAACAAGCTACATTATCTGTTTTTGTAGCATTGTCTGAACCTACTTCCAATCATCTGCTCAGTCTTCCAAAGCCACATCTTATACATAGCGTAAGCGCTTTGTGTAAGAGACGATAATGATCTGGTTCTAACTGCAACTGAAATGTACTTAAAACTGACAGAAGCGAGAGGAAGGAAGGAGGAAAAATTAACAAAGAAGAAAGTGTTGACATTTGTGCAGCAAATGTAGTACCACAATAAAGGAGGAGGTAATATGGAAGTGACTGAAGAGGAGAAATTGGATTTGAAAGGAAAACAGACCAAAGAACATTTTTTGTGTACATGAAAAGGAAAACTATTCTAGATACAAGAAAAGCAGGGAGGAAATGAAAGGCAAAGAGGGGCAAGGAACAGGACCAGAAAATGGGATAGACAATAGAAAGAATGGAAAACAAGATCAGGGGTATGAGTCTTAAAATACAAAAAACAGAAGTCCAAGTTGACTTGAAAAACTGAAGCCAGTGGCTGACAATTTTTGATTGCAAGAAGGGGAAGACAGCTGTGTACCAGATTGCAGCAGGACAATGTATAAGCTCTTGTGACAAATGGATGTTCTACTACTGCAGATGAATGAACAGTGCAACTATGTTGAGGTAGGGTGGCTGACTTCTCAAAGCATATCAGATTGGAAATAAAATTAAAAAAAAACAAACAAACAACAAAAAACACCACACCAAAACACAGCCCGGTTTTGGAGTTTAACAAAGGCAAAGACGGGCATTATCAATGCAGAGAGGGAATGAGTTGGAAAGACCACAGCTTCTCCTACGTAACCAAAGGGGGAAAAAACCCAACATACAAGCCTAAAATAGGGGGGGAAAAAGTATGCAGCCTGTTGCAGGTAGTGTTCTCTATGAGGCATGGGATGAAAGATAGAAAATAACCATACAATAGAAGGAACTTTCTTTTTCTTCTAAATGTGTTCAGAATCATGAGAGCTCAAGAAAAGGCCTCTAAGAGTGACTGACTGCCTTTGTCAAGCAGCATAAATAAGAAAAATACTGAGAAAGACATACTAAGTAAGCTGATGACTTCACAAGAGTTCCCAAGAAAAGCACAGGAAATATTTAAGAAATAATTTGAAAGTACAGTAGAAACACTGAAGAGATGCAACATCAAATCAGAAACAAGGAAAAAAAATAAAGTCTGACAAGTCTCAGTATCTTTTATCATGTATATACAATACAGTTTGACTGCTACAAAGGTAAAGCAGATGTTGTGCCAGGAATGCAGACAGGTCATTCTGAAAATTGTAATTTAATTATATGATTAAAAGGCATTCACCTCTGTACAGATTTCTTTATTTTTTACTAATAAAACCTATACTCTGAAGTCACCATTCCCCCATTTCTTTTCCCCCATTCAAGGAAAAAAACAAAAACCAAAACAGAAAACCCTAGGAAAAAAAACACATTGCACAACTACAAATGGGACTCTTGGAAGTTAGGTATGAATGGAATTCCACCTTACCTAGAAATGTATGAATGATAAACAGACTTAAATTATACCTAAATGGGAAAAAATTGAAAGGAACTGTCAGCATGAACGAAAAGTGAAATGTACAAAATAATACAGGAGGCAACAACTATAACCTTCCAAGATACCTTAAGCTTTTTTCTACAGAATACCAAATCCTTTAAAGGGATATTTGGTACTTAGCACAAATATACTTCAACTCAGAACCAACATTTTCTCAGCTGTCCCACTTTTTCCCATTACATGTGCACCACTGCATTTTGATCCTGCAGAATAGAGTCAGAATACTCATTTCTGCCGCTCTAAACCTGTTCGATCTACCTTTCCACAAGACAGACTTTCTTTACTATACAGTATTTGTCATTAAAGAAAAACAAGCTCAATTCTTGATACAGTGACAAAAAGCATTTACTAGTGATATGATGATGTAAATAAAACTCTACCTCAGAAGAGTGACATGTTAAGCTGCTGTTAAGACTTTCATCCAAAGATCAAGCAGTTTTACATGCCTTTCACTTCTTCATCTGTGCCTTTATAAAAAATTAAAAGCTGATGTTTTAAGAACTAAATGAACACAAGTCTGTCATCACTGTCCCAGCTTCACTAAATGTAAGCACTAACTTTACCATGACGAAAGGACTGAAAAACACCTATCAGAAGGAGAACTAACCCTTAAGGCTGCATTTTAAACCAGCTCTCGTAAAGTTTAAAATTCAAAGTTGGGGACTAACTTTTTTGATTTCTAGCTGAGTACAGACACATGGAGCCTAACCCGCAGCCATGAGGACAACCAAAAAGAACAATTCTAAGAAAACGAAAAATAAACAAGCTATAATTAGTCTGACAAGTCTTGACTAAGTTGAAGTCTAGCCACAGAATATTTGAAATAAGACGTTTCTGATGGAAAAATATATATCATTATTATACAGAGGTAACATTAAGGAGTAAAGGCACATAGTTCAGAATTTATCTTTTTCTTGGTGCAGGTTGGAAGAAAAAACCTACATATTTTCAATTTATGGAAACATTAACTTTTAAGAGCAACTTGAGTGCTGAAGAAGATTAAAACACTGCAATCAGAGCTAGGGTGGCTTTTGCTTTTTAACAATTTGTTAATCTTTTCACAAACTACTATAGCCTTAGTTACATTGCTCATGATTATAGTCTGCATTATGACTAAGCACACAAAAATCCTGACCTTAGGATCACTCTCTGCATCTTCTTCCTCTTCTCCCTCCTCTTCCCCCTCCAACTCCTATGACAAAATAGAGATAAACTAACAGAAATTAAAACAGGTTAAAAGTGCAACTTTTTGTAATGGAGAAAACACAAAATAGCAAATGATATTACCACTGTATTCCAGAGTGTTTCAGATGTCAACATTAAAACTACCTGGGCTGACATAAAAGAATTCAGCATCTTCAAAATCTTAAAGAAAAATCTTTAAAAGAAGATTTAAAACATTCAGCATGGCTTAAGGCAACCTTCCTACACAAGCCGCTGCAGTCTCCCAGCATTTTTTTTAACTTCTACTTGACATTATTTGGAATTTTACAGTTCTGGTAGTAAGTATGTATGTCTAACTTTGTTTTTTTGTTTTGACCTCCTTCCAAAGTATCTCTACTTATTTGGATTACTGTGGACGGGCTATGTACCCCTGCACAGGATTTTGCAGTATTTTCATGCTCTGTTGTACACATGCCTACATCCAAGCAGTAACATCTGGCACTCAAAACAGATTAAAGATACACATACACGTCTATCAAGACCCAGCTTAAAAAATAAAAATAAAATACTTAGCCACTCAACAGCCTAAGCCCAGAAGTCTGTATTGCAACTTGCAAAGAGAGAGAACAGACTGCATGCTGAAGGCTGCCAAGCACACACCAGACCACCAGCTTGCTAACTTCTGATGTACTCTATTATGGTGAACTTGGTAACAGTCAGGTATGTACCTTTAAACAATTAGCAAGACCACCACAGCAAAAGCAGTAAAATAAAAAATATAATTACCTGTAAAGGACATTAGTTCATTTAAGTGTGGCATCACTTAGTGGTTTTGTGCAAAGTCTTTCGCAGTATGTTTGTATTCATACAAAACTACTGTAAACGGACCAGAGCTCTTGGTATACTAGAAATTCCAGCCTGAATAAAACCTTTATCCTGAGCAGTCACACACTCTCCCTTTTTACGTCACATTTAGCAAGGCCCAGTCTTCAAGCTCATGACAACTAATAGCTGACATCTGAATTCCACTACTGCCTCAGTAACAGATACTTAAAAATAAAACTGAAGGTTCTTATCATGTAGCACTCAAGAAAAAAATCTCGTCTTTAATTTTTGACTCATATTAGAAAGTAGCTTTCAAAATACTAGAAAAAAAAAATGAATAAGTGTTCTTACAGAAAGAACTTCCGTGAAGAGGAGAAACAGCCTTAGATTTTGTAAGTCGGGAATGCTAAACTCTTTTGGGAAACAGTATCATGCAAAAGAGCATTTATGAACAACTATTTTCTGCTCCATATAGGACTATTTCTGGAACTGGAATGCAGTAGGTAATTAGTTATCTATAAAAGATACAGTATGCATCTCACCTCCTCTTCACCTTCTTCGCCTTCTTCAAACTGAAACAAAAACCAAAAGTTTTATTAGCTCTGCTAATATTTGCATAAAGTCTTCTGCAGTAACAGTTCTAACATATTCAAACACAGTAACCGAACTAAGCCCCTTCCACAAGCAAAGCTTAACAACTCACACCAAGTTGAATGATTATTTCCTGTTCCTAAGTAAGAGGAATCTATTCAGGTTTTTTGTTATTCTTATGTAATTAATACTACATAGTAGTCTAATCAGAAAAGAAGAATGTTTCTATCTACATGCTGACCAATAAACAAAATGCTCATAGCATACATACGTTATCATCATCCTCTATAGCTTCCCCAGTGAAATAAAGCACCGCACGAGGGACTATCCTTTCACGGAAGAAGTGTCCGATTTCAAAATCTGCTGCTAAAGTAAACTCTGAATCTTCATCCTGTAAAGGAATCAGTTTGAGTTTTCTACTAAAAGTGTGATATGTTACAGAGAAGCAAACAAAAGTATTTCAAAGGTACAGGTTTGAGAAACATCACATTGTCATCAACGTCAACCTTCAGATCACATGTACCTTCAGTATACTTAACTTGGTAACAATAAAAGAAATACTGCAAGTCTAAATCCAGATTTGCAAAACAGATTTATTTTAAAAGTTTCCTACTTTCTAACATACAGGCTACTGGCCTGCTGAAACATCGTCTATTAAAGAGGCTCATACAGATGTTGCTGGTTCTGACACCTGATGTTACAGAATTTTCAGAATGCTTCAGACTGATTTTTTTTAAAAATCACATACCAGCCATACAGCTGTAGACAAAATAATGATCTCTTCCCAACAGTGATCATTATAGATGTATTAGATCAGCAAGACACGTAACAGTAAAATGTCACCAGATTACTTGGAGAAGTCAACAGTACATTTCATTTGACCAAGATGAAGCTCAGCTTTGGCAAAAGCAAAAATAATGATAAAAATACACAGTATGTACTTAACAGAAGACCCTGAATAGTCACTATAGAGATGTTTAGCAAAAAACATATGGCAAAGAGCAATTGTGCTATTTCAGAAATGTAAACTTACCAATGACTCTCCATCACCAGACACTGCAAAAAGAAGAGATAGTAAATGTAAGAAAAGTTTGTATGGTCTAGCCCACCTCAATATTCAAGACAACAAAACACAGTACAAATAAAGACCTTCTCATATCAGAGAACACTGGGGTTATAAAGTCTTCAGAAGCTAACTATTAAACCTTTAAGGACAGTTCAGATTCACCCTAAATTAAAACCACAGAAATTGCACTTGCAAGAATTTTATGTGCTGTACTAAGTGCACCAAAGCTGCCATTTTGATGTCAAAGATTTTTGCACAGGGAATACTTTGTCTACAAAGATGGGTTCAGAAGGCACGCAGATCACATTTCTCCCCTCAAAGAGCAACACATTTTGTTTCTATATTACTGCTGTAATTACATTAACTTTATTTTGCTACAGTACTATGAACCCACTCCTCTCCCCAAACACAGATGCTACTAAGTAGGTGAACATTTTGTCATGAATTTGCAAAGCACTGTTGAGAAAAGGCCTAGTAATGTAACCAGTAAGGAACAGGGTAGGGTTTTTTTGGTTAAAAAAACACCAACAACCAAACAAAACCAAAAAAGCCAAACACCACAACACCAAAAACAACAAGAACAACACCCAACCAAAACTAAATTTTGCTCCATGGTACTGTGATCCTACTGTGAAAGTAATAATTTGGCTCTGTTCTCAAGTTCAAAACACAAGTATCAACAGCCAGCAGATGTCATAGTTTTATCTTTCTTACACAGCTACCTCCAGAGTATGTCCTTAAAGTATTTTAAAAAAGTGATATAAAACCATCATGAGGCAAACAAATCCCCATCCCTTTCTGAAAGCAGCAACTACTTGTAACAGCAACGAAAAAAAAAAAGAAGTTATTTACGTTGAAAGACACTTCTGTACCAAACAAATTCCAACTTTGGAGATCTTATCACTTGTTTCTTATCCCCATGTACATGAGGATTTGCAGTGGTATTTAGAAGGGACAGGTAGTACATAATAGCCCATGACTGAATCAAGAACTAATGTCCATTTTGTTCAGTACATTTCTCAAGTCTGCAAAGTAAATTGCTTCTTCCATCCATGTTGGGGGG
>VYXH01011867.1:57869-75041 GCA_013397275.1 Burhinus bistriatus | reverse complement strand
GGGGGGGGGAGTACAATGGTAGATGTATCAAGAAGAAATAATGGTTTTGGACTAATTTTTTTTTAAATATGCAAGTACACATCTACCACTAGATAACTAGGAAAATGAGGAAGGAGCATTAGGGAAACAGCAATTAATCACAGACGATACCACAGCAAGTTCTGTCACTTAACGCTATGGTTTAAATGAAACCAGTATGCTATAACTTGACCAACACTGGAAGAGTTTTCTCTTGCATGTTAAAAATCTCAAACTGATGCATGGAGCCATCCTGTGGTAAAACAAGTCAACTTCTTTAGGAGATTCTACACGAGACTCTTTCCACACTACGAATCCTGTTTACATAGCACACCTAATGGACAAATTCTACAGAATGTCAGAATGAAATGATGCATTTGGATGGGCTGCAGTGTGCCATCTTACTCTAGTAAGAAGAAATTATACAATGCAGCAGCATAGTTTATAGGTTTAAGCTGTATAAATACAGCTACATATAAATAAAACACAACATATTTTAAGAATCCTAAATTCTTGATTTCCAAGCTTACCCTTTATTGGGCTGAAGAAGTTAAAAAAAGAATCATTAGGTACTTGTTTAGTAATTGTCCGAACTGTGCCTCGACCCTTGTGTTTCTGTTTTTTCTTGATCGTTTTAACGGTAACATTTTTTCCTTTCTTCCAGTCAATAGTACACCTAGAGACAACACGGGGGAAACAGCATTTTAACATGAGACATCAGTGAATAAGGAACTCGGCATGAGCAACAAATGTCAGGGCAAAGATGGCTTATTATTCTCTAAAGCTAGTTTTACTCACACTGGCAACTTAATCTACCTGACAAGACATTAAGTAGACTTATCGTAGTGCTAGACACTATGTATATGTTGGACATATCAAATATTACCTAAATGAAAAAGCTAAATAGTTTGTCTTCTCAGAGTAATCACTACCCCCACCCATATTTTAATACCTCTTTGCCTCAACTACTACTTTTGTAACCAAAGGCATGATTAAGTATTCAAAAAAAATCTCAACAGTTGAGAATTATTCTTCCAACAGTCAGACCAGTAGAAAACAATATATTATGTCCTCTCACTACAGGTCAAGGCAGTATCTGGTTATCCTAAAAATAAATGCACAAAGTGTAGCCAGGAAGAGTCACATTTTAGCTCTCCAAAGAACAGTGCTGAGACTGATTTGGCAGTCAAGTACAGCAAGCTAGAAAGCTCACTTTTCAGCTCCTTTGTGCTACTGTGCAAACTGACATTTTTATCTCAATTAACAGTCTCTCTCCATCCACCTATAGTTTTACCCAAAACTGCACATGGCAAAGAATGAGTTGTAAACACAGCTAGCTCTCTTATAATGGAAATAATGGTGTCACAGTAACCCTAAGTGCCTCAAAATATCTTCTCCTATAGATAAATGGTCAAAGGCAACAGTTTTACAGTTAACCTGTATGAAAAATGTTTTCCTGCTCTACTTACTCCAGTATCTATAACCTTCATGAGGCAACATGAACCGAAATCAAAGTTTCGACATACCAGCAATATTAGAGATTCCTCCTCTGTAAGACTTAAACAGAAAACATTTTGCTGGAATGAACTACAGTTTTCTTAAAAATGGACTAGCCTTTTACTTAGGCACAACTTTCACTGAACATGCAAATAGGCATTTTGCCTCACTACAGGCAAATACTCTTCAAAAGCTAACACGTAGTAAGTACTAAAAGCCAAAAAGGTTTTGAGGTTGTCAGGGTACCTTCAAGAAATTAAGTATGTGACATTCTTTAAGTGTTAATTAAAAAAAAAAAAAAAGAAACAAAAAAAAACCCAAAAAAACCCAACAAAACCCCCCAAAGTCCAACCACAAAACCAAACCACAACAAAAACACCCTCCCACCAAAACCCTGTCCTTGAAGGGGAGGAAAAAAAAAACCACACAAAAAACCCACCAAAAACCAACACACACCACACCAAGGAAGCTAAGAAAAATAAGGTACAATAAGGTGCTCTGGTGTGGCACTGAACATTGGTTATAGAGCAGAGATCACTGGCGGGAAGAGAATGGGTTAGGTTAGACAGAACGATCTTTTACCCAAAGAAAAAGTCTAACATGGTGTCGAACCCACTAGACTTCCAGAACAGAGATGAGAATTCACCATCCCACAGTCTGTTTCTGAACACATTTTGCCAAAAATTTGCTGCATTTTGAGTTCGTTTGGAAGTACACAGCCACAACTGCCAAAACCAAACTGCATGGCTAGTATGCTCTAGCCACAAAACAGGCTGAAAGAACAGATTGTACATATGACCAATTCCTGCCAGATTCAAAAGTACTGCTGGAATAAAAATTGCTGAGGAGGTGAGCAAGAGTCCAAGAGAGTCTAAGGCTACTTAATCACAATGAGGATGTGGGTCTATGAAATGTAATGACTAAAATGAATTTACCCAATTATCTGGAAGTAAAAGGCTTGTTACCTCATTAACAATCTATTAAATTTGAAAAGTGTAAGATTTAAAATGCACATTACATTAAAATGTATCTATATCTATGTATCTGTTACTTCTACATGCTGACCCTAAGATCATCATCATCCCAACAAACATTCCCAGTTTTTAAAGTCAAAAAAAGCTTTATTTTATCTTCATTAATCATTGTCATAGTAAGAGAAAACAGCATCTGCAAAATACAGACCATTACTTCAGAAGTTTTTTTTGAATTTCAAGTTTTCCTTACCCCTCACAATCAACTATTTCAGGTCCTTCAAATGAAAAGGGATCTGTCTTGTCTGGCTCTGACTTCATCTTGTATGTTTTCGTCAGGACTGAATTAGAAAAGTAGTCATTGGGCCCAAAGTGGAACTCTAATGAGAAAGACTAGAAGAAAGTTCCATTATAGTTTTATGTTACCACTAATTTTTATCTTTGAAATAGTGCATCAGTAGAACTACCTTAAATCAAACTCCGAATACAGGAAAAAAAAATAAGAACTTGATGGCAAATATATCTTTCAAGCTACAGCAGAAGCAGGAAATGAAGAATGTTCAACTCTGAATGCCCATGAAGCTAGAACAACCTTGGCTAATTTTTAAATTCAAATTATAATCAGGTAGTCTACTACATTTCATTCACCTTTAAATATAGAACTGCTGTCTTAAAAGCAACCATAGAAATAAGTACTTTGAGAAAAGTCTTGGTTAATTTTTCTGTGGAAGCCTAGTCATCACCCCTGTTTTAACAGGATACAGCCTGAAGCAGGTGTTTCTGCTTGAGTTCACCCCTCCTCTGGCACCTGAAAATTGTTTGCAGAAATCCAGTTTCTTACATGGAGAACAAAAGGCTCCTGTTATAAAAAAACCACAGCATACACAATGCATCAATTTTCAAATCTGTAAAGCTTTCAAAAACCAATTACACAATGCTATATATGCCCACTTCGCACTCAGGATTAACTATGAACTATTTAGAAGTAAAACAAAATTCAAACTGCCTTGGAACAGAGAAACAGGTTTTCAGCAGCATCACTTTAGTTACCTGAAGGACGAAAAAGTCTGCTTAGGCAGGTCAGTTCAACAACACAGAAGAGTTGAAAGTCAAAATCCCCAACATCACTGTATCTACTGCACAGCCACAGCATGCATAACAGTTACCTTAAATATTGTATTTACTAACCCCGGCAATATGCCGTAAGAACTAGACCTAGTGCACATACAAAACAGATCAGATAATTGCCAAAAACACTAGCCTTGCAGACCACGTGTTGCATAGCTCATGGATATACCTCCCCAGGCACTCTTCAGACTCAGACCAGAAAACACTATGTTATCACTCCAGTCCGTGTTGGCCTCCCCTCTTTTTAAACATCCACCATGTGCAGACAGCAGCCTCTTCATCAAAGACATTTATCCCTCACTCATCTCCCAAAGGCCCCTTAGTCTTTCCACACCATCTCCTTTCTGTGACCACATGAATGTCCTCATGTGACAAATCTGGAAAGATAGTGGTCAAGGAATGGTGGGGACTGGTGGCAATAGCAGCTTTCCTAATTCACATGCTCACAGTTTCAGGAAAGGAAGCCACTGGGAACCAGATGTGTACTGGAGTATCTGTATTAGCTTCACATAGCTAATTTCACCTTTACTTCCTTCTATTTAAAGGCAATTCAAGATAGCCAGTATGGTTTGGTGGTTGCTTTCAGCTAAGGCAATTCTCCCTGGCAAACGTGCTCAGAGGATAAGTTATAAACTTAGCTTATCTACTACCAGTGGCTAACATTCATACCCAAATAATCCCACAAACTATCACTGGGGTTATAAATAGGTAGCCAGCAGCACTACTTAACATGCAGGATCCCAAGGACTAGCAAGACGAAAATATCTGCAGAGACAGCATTTCAGTATTTCATTCCATACCTGCTAATTAGGAGACAATAGTAAGAGGCTTCAAGTTTCACATACTACTTGAAGACTTGCAATAACCTTTCCAGTAGTCTTTATTTGGATGTCTTTGCTTTTGATATCAGCTTACCTTTGTAGCATGTATTTCAAGATTTCCCCTATAGTATGAGATGTTCTCATAAAGTTTAAAAAAAAAAAAAAAGAGAGAACTTCCTTACTTTAAGCTACTTAAGTCATACCCAGATACATCATCCAGGTCTGAATACGCTAGCTAAGGATCCTGATGTCCAAATAGATATACATTATGTAAGGAGAAATTATATTTGTACAAACATATGTAAGTTTATTCACATGATTATAAATACATAAAAGCAAATAGTAAGGGAATAGCTTACGCTTCATGCAGATAAAGTTTAAATATACAGGCTACAGCAAACAGAGCTTTGAAAGCACCATTACTGTAGCCCAGTAAATCTATTTTTGGAGGACAGTAACTACAGTTAATCATTTTGGGTCAATGGTAAATCAGGAAATTACTATCACGTATTTCTTTTCGCGGCAAAATCTACTCCCCAGCAGAATTAGTGTATTTATTACACACTGGTTATGCGAGCTTCTTACAGTACGAAGCTACTGCTGCTGCAGCAATTTTCAATAGCCAGAGAATTTCAGACAAGACAGTCAGACACAACTGGACAACAGGTTTTCACTCAAATAGTTAGGAATCCATGCTTTTGTCTCCAAATACAGAAGGGACATGGAATTTGTCAACCTTCCATTACTGGACTTCATGTAGCACTGGAATGGAACCTATTCACAGAAATATGCTGTCAAAAGGTTACGAACAGTGCCAGACAAGATAAATCCACTGGAGTTTTAAGAGCAGTTCTTGAACTTAAGGTACTGTAAAACAAAGCTGAATGAGACACAAAAATGCTGTACGCAAAACCAACTATTCCCAAATCATTGAAATGCCACTGAATAGATAAGCTTTCAAGATAAAAACACCGCCAACTTCTTAGAATACTTTACTTTGCGTTTAAACAATTCATTTTCTTCATAAAACTCATATCCTTTCCTTCAGCCCTAGCAATATTTAGGAACTTAATTCCCAATTTTTCTCTCTCCATACTACTTCCCTTGCCTGTTATCAGCTCAAGTTTTTTCATACTAATAGGAGAAAGACAACAAGGGCTAGAAAACTTTGCTTCAGGTGTTTTAACCTTTAAAAGGTACTTTGAGAGAGTCCTCCCATCTTTCTTACACAAATCTTCAATGAAAACATTCCTTGCATTTGTTTTAGACTTTGTCAGAAGACTACAAGATGAAACAAAAACCACCAGACGTAGGGAAAAAGGCACAAGGATGAAGTTTAAAGAAAGGATCCTTCTCCCTGCCTCGCCCTCAAAAGGAGTTCGAGGAATAAGTATAGTCTGCATGAATTAAATAAGCAACAGAACAAATTTTTTTCAACAGTCATCTGTTTCTGTACACTAAACTCAAACAAGAAAACAATTTCCAAAATAAAGGTAAAGTTGTACTTTAAAAATTACTCATTAGGTACACTTTTAAAAGGTCATCTATTTTTCTATCCTTTTCAGTTGGCAGAGTATCCCTCATCATGGTTTTTGATTAATATTACTAGTGTCACATCTCTTCTTTTGAAGAAATATTTTATATAGTAAGCAGCACACAGAATTTTTTCCACAATTCATTTTCCAGTGAACCAAAAACAGCTGTGTAATTTTCTTAGTAAAAGTACCTAATTTAGAATTTGAGAGAGAAAAAGAAAGTGAAGACTAGGCAGAATTGAGCCAGAATTGGAACCTAGAAACTACAACTACGTCAGAGGTATCCAGGCTAAAGATGAAAGAGCAAAGGGTCAGGAAAGCATGAAGAAAGAAAGCCCTCACATACATTGCAGCTGAAGCAAATGGAATGAGAGTTTGAAATGCTGTTCACTTTGTTACTACAATCTCTATGAGAAACAACCAGAGAAAACTCACCATAGGCTGTCCGGGTTCAGAAAACTTAACTTTAATATCCTGCAGATGTTTCAAGATTGGTTCATCATATTCCTAAAAAGAAAAAAAAAAAAAGAAAAAAAGAAAAAAGGAATTCCTATTCAGCAGGCAATATTTAGAAGAACAAATTTTAACCTTGCTTGCTTGTTCAACCTGTGCTTGAGGGAGAACCAAGCCTTGCAATTATTGAACAATTTCAGCTAAAGTTCAGATTTGGATCAAAATTTCTTGATCGTAGTTCCATATACCACACACAAAATTCTCAATTATTAGGCCTCGTCTTCAGTAAATAAAGCTGCTACTATGCTAGGCTGCATGACCACTACTGAAAATAAAATAACTTTATTCAGGATATTTACTGCTGGTGAGATTCGTAGAAAATTAGGCTTCAGGCAAGTCTTCCTTAACAGCATTAAAAGCAATTAATATAACTGAGGGCAAAACTATGTAAGCCATTTAACACAAATTTAACCAATCCATGGGTATGCTTATACTATCCTTGCAAAAATAATCCTTTATGGACTAAATTAACTATAGAGGAACTGTTGTTGTAAGCAGTACGTAAACTTGCTTTTTAGTATCTACAAAGGTTGTTACAGGATCATTTCTTCCGCAATCCATAGTGCTAGCCATTGAGTCAGCTGTTCTGCTTGTTCATCACTAGCCTTCCAAGCGTCTTCAGGAATAATATTAAGGATTCTGAAGACTCCAAGATTTGGTATCATACACATTCCACAAGCACTCACTATTAATTGGAAAAAGTAGCAATTCATTTAACACATGACAGAAGTTACTCATTTCAGAGGAAAAACTTACTTGTACTAATTCACTTAGCATATCTACATTCCTAAAGATTGTAAACCAGAAGTCTGGAATTCCTTTGACATTTGTCTCTTCTCCTTCTGCTTTTTCTTCTATTACCACTACATTTTTTAAGTCTCCCTGTGAAACAAATACAGAAACATTTAAGAAATTAAATCAACTTCTTAATGTATTTAATAAACAGAGGTAGATGTACAAAACACTTGCCATCTCTGAAGCTGTGTTTAAGTAACATTTCAAATTTACACTGTTTTTTCTCACTAAATGAAGTTAAGAGAGACAACATTTAGTTACACAACTAAACACATATAGATTTAATGCAGATTTACTTTCAACTCATTTGGAATTCTTCTGTAGAAAGACTAAATAGACTGAGTGACAGTTTCATTGACTTGACAAATAGAAATAATAAAAACACATTTCTTTCTACAAATAGAAAAAACAAATACATTTTGGTTTTTCTATTAATCTCATTCCTGTAGTTTCATGTGGCATTTACAGTGTTCCATTTAAAAACTTCAAATTTAACTTTGCCCTCTGAAATACTATTTTAGCTTCCCAATTTTGCAGAATACTTGGTAAAGTTGGTTTTCATGGTTATTTTTCATTATTACATTGTCTTCAATTATTAATCTTTTGTCATACAAGATCGCCTACACATAAGTGATGTCAAATGTTATAAAAAAAGAACGACTAAGTCACTTCTCCATCCCCCCAAAAAAAGGAAACTCAGTCTGAATTAGTTGTATTGCACCTTTCCTTCTACACCACTAGATAGCAGCAAGTAGCTACTTGAGTTATGAGTAACCAAGAATATGAGGCAGCAGTTTACTTGCCATCTAGACTTGTTTCTGATCTTAGAATTGCATGGAACATGGCCCTTTCAATGCTGTATTCATACAAAGCCTAACAAACCTTTCTTGCTTATGCACACAGAGTACTGTGTCATGCTAAATCTCATGAGATCAGTAAAAAAAACAATTCGCTTTGTACATAGTGTCCAAAGGAAACTGAAGGAAGACGGGCCAAGGAAAAAATGCAAAGAAAACCTGACAGAATAGCAAACACAGCATTGTAAGTAGCTCTCTTCTCCAAGAAAAAGAATCAAGCCATGAGCACACACCTCCAAAAAAGATGACAGGAGAGTAAAAGGTAGCCTACTAATCTTATTATCCCTCCTAAATCTAGGTAGCTTCTACTCAATAGGCAAGTAGTAATCCATTACCCAGCACACATTTTATTAGGTAAATTCCACTTTATGACTAGGTGACATCGGTGTATCTAATCTTTATTTATGAAAATAAAAGCTAATTATGTTCCCCAAAATAAAGGGGGCAGGCAGACACACAGCCAGCTTTCTATTATCTTGGGGTATCCTGTAGCACTGGAATGGAACCCATTATCAGAAAGATACTGTTAACAGGTTACGAACAGTGCAAACAAAGGCAACTTTTCAATTCACTCAAGTTACAAACTTGAAAAGAGGCTAAACTGAAAGTTTAAAAGCCTTCACTGGACATAACAGTATATTCATCACAATAACACATTACCGATAAAATCTTTCTTTCCATAAGATGAGTCTTTTAATGGAAAACACTGTACAGGAATTAATTCTGAAAAAAACTAATTTATCTCTAGTTCATTACCCAACTTGTACTCACAGCTAGTTTTTCTTCTTCCTCATTTTCACTGTGCCATTCTGACTCCGCATCTGTGGGTTCAGCTTCCCCATTAATAAACTCTCTTCTCTGTGTTACAAAAATCAAGAATGTAATTGAAGATGTAAAATTACATACACACAAACAGAACTGACTCAGCTAGAAGGAGACAAAGATTATATACATAGTCTTCTCACCTTATCAAAAAGGGGTTGATAGAGTGCTGCGTATTTTCTCTCTAAATCGTGTACTTCTTCATAGAATTTAGCTTCTATATGGGCACATTTCACCTGAAGCTGTTTCAAGGCATCAATTCTTCTTTTCACTGCTTTTGGTAAACTAAAAAAACCCAACAATTCTTTTAAGGTTAAAAGTTAGTTGCCTCAGCATTGTTTAACATATCACTGTGAAATAGGCTGCTTATAAATGCAATTTTTAAAGAAAAAGTTTGTCAAACATACAAATTTCTTCAAAACCTATTTCAAAATGTTGACAGAATCCTCTCCCAACCAAGTTGTTCTCAAAGGTGTTATCTTCTGTTCCATTCCCTGGGGCCACCACCCTCCCCATGTAGTGCAAAGATCTGAAATTAATACCTTTATTTACACCTAAACTTTGAGACTAGAGTTGTGCGAATCCATCTATGAAGAATAAGAACTGTGCATTCTGCAGGGGAAAGTTTTGATTCATGGGTGATACTCAGAAACGTACACACTGCCCACTTGTACTTTAAATCATTAAGCATTTATACAGTCAGGTAAAAACAGCTTTTTATAGCATTCATATTTTTTTTAAAAGAGGTCTACCAGCTATTCCCAGTAAAGAAATAAAAGCACAAATATCTACTGGAGGCAAAATTTTAAAGTTTAGGTCTACAGTTAATATAAAACTAAGCTTCAAACTAAGGACTTACAAGTCCTGAACCTACCACTACATCCTGGATAGCAATCTTATATAAATAATCAGTCAATGCAACACACACCCTGACAGAATAAGGGTCACAGAAGAAAACAAAGGGGGGCAAGGGGAGTTATTTCTAACCAAAATAGTAATATCCAAGGAAACTACTGAACTGGACAGAATTTTCTTTGCCATTTTGTGTAAACTGTAACTTGACTCTTTCTTCCATAAGCAGGCCACTATGAATCACAGTTTAAGTCAGCCATTTTTCTTAGTGAATCATTTGTTCCAATTTCCTACCTTAATTATACAGTAATAACATTCTATTACGCTTTCAGTCTTTCAAGAATTTTATTATGCCCTGTACTTACGTTTCAATGTAACTTGAAGGAGTAAGTGCCGTGTTGTCAAGACGTTCCTGTAGAGCTGCCAGGACCTGTGGATTCTGCATCACTTGGTCTGCTAGCTTTTCTGTGAAGGCAGAAACCCACTTTTAAAACAAAACTGAATATATTTATAGCGCTTTTGTCATACCATGTGTCTTACAGCACTCACAGTCAAAATACTCACCATTTTCCAGATCTCAAATAGAACCACTATAGTTAACTAATGACTCAAAAGTACTTCAGGATCAGACTTCAGAAAGATAAAACTAGGAAATAATAGAAAATGCACATTTCTCTTTGCAAATATATAAAATCTTTGCTTTTAGAAGCAAGTGGTACATTGATGACATAAGCAAGTTTCCTGTCTTCTCTTTTATATACGAAAGTGCAAAACAGGAGTTTCCTATCCTCCCTCTATACTAGCTGTAGCTCATAAGCCACATACAAATTTGCAAGAGAAGAACCATCGAATTGTAATTCCAAGACATTTGTAAAAGGGTTGTCCAGTTAGCCTGACTCCTGAAAAGAACCAACAAAAACTTTCTGTATTCTACAACAAAGCAGCATAGCACTATGACAATTTCCTTGACAACTACTTATTTTTCACATCAAGATGTTTTTACAATCTGTAAGACTCCTCAGTCATCACAACAGTTCACAGAAGACTATTTTCATGGGATGTCAGAACTAAAATGCTTCTGGTTAAGAGTTAAAAATGCTTACTAAAAACCACACAGGTGGTCACAGTAGAAAGACATTTGCTTTTCAAATCTTTACATTCTTTCTCACTGCTCTTCTCTCCAGACATTAAAAAAACCCAACCAAACAACAATACATTGCACAGCACACACTAACTTGATAAAGCTTTTATATAGGTGGGTTTGTCTGTTGTTTTCCGCTTGGTTTTGTTGTTTGTTTACAGGGGGTGGGGTGTGGAGGGGGGTGTTGGCTGTGTTTTCACAATCTAACTTGACTATAAGAATTATTCAATGGCATCTACCAGTTTATATGTGACTTCAAGTTGCCAGTCATAAAGGCTTTCTTAAAAAATAAAAAATGAGACCTAAAGAACATTCAGTGACCACATACGTGAAATGTATTTCACTATAACTTACAAATTTGAGCATTCAAGTTAGTAACAATGGAACTGCAGCTTTTCTGCATGCAGAAGTATTAATTTGAAAAGCATTATTCAGCAGTTATCTGTAGACCTTTCAAATGAAGAATGAAAGCCTCAAGAGGACATATGCTAAAGATGCATTTTCCTACAAACAAGATAGTGAAGAACCAGCATACCTACAGGACTGCTCATTTTAATAATTATGCTGATAAACATTACATGTTAAAAGCTAGTCTATACAAGCCCTATTGCAAGTGTCTAGTGTGTTGTTTCATGCAACAGTGAAGCATCCTAGTCACAACATATGCAAAAATATTTTCACTGTTACAAAAATATAGCCTTTATTTTGCTCTTGGCTGCAATAAATAGGGAAAACAGCAAAAACTGACAGCCTGGAAATGATCACTTTGCTTTCAATAGTGAACACATCTGTAGTTTTGACTGTAAAGGTTTTGGAATGGTAGATAAAGAACCTTCAATACCCAAGGCAAAAGGCTTATTCCACCTTTGTAATGTTACCTACTAATATATATTTCTTACCTTTTTTGTCGCTTGCATTTTTAGCGGCCTCCACAGAATCTGAAGCGGTATCTTCTGTTTTACTAGAAGAATTAAAAACATAACATATTAAAAAAGGCATCACTTTATAAAAATGTTAACACTTAAGAACAAAAGTATTCTGAATTTTCAGTGTTTGCTACAGGACAAGTTTTATAAACAAATATGCCACTAAAACACATGTATTTATGTCTTCAAGCTTCTCAAAACTTAAGAGTAAGTGTTTGGACATGAAACTAGCTCTCCTAAGATGAGTAGGATGCAAAGAAAACGCAAAAAACCCCCAAAGCCCCCCAAACCCAAAACAAAACAGAAAAACCCCAAACCAAAAAAACACTGACAGATAAATTAATTTCATTAAGTGAATGGCTGGCCTTTCATCTCTACTGGGTTGCTCTGGACAGGAAAATGTTATTACTCACAAATGAAAATACAAGACACTCTCTTAATGTAAGTGATGAAGAAAAACATGGGAAAGGACACAGGTAAAAAAGCAAGATAAACAAGATCAAAGCTCTTTGTTTCAAATTTCTGTATCAAGTTGTTTCAATTAATAGCAATAACATTTGCTTCTACTCTAAAAAGAGATGTCCCTGTCCTCTCCATTTCCTTGCTGCAATGTCTTCTTCCATCACACTTTGTGTGCTGGAGAAAGAGAGGGCCCAGAATGAGTCAACAGCGAGCAAGCATTCCTTGTGTTCCCTGCCAGTTTACAGGTCGCAAAATACAGATTGGGTATTGCTGAAATTAACCCTAACTTGGATACAAAAGGAGAGAAGATATCACACATGCAAATGGATATTACTAGTTACCAGACAGACTAGCTTATCCAGCTTACCCTGGTGCACTGAAGGCCTGAAAGACCAGCATTACATATGTATTTATACCAGTTTAACACTTATTTGTTCCAAAATTGCTATCAAAACCAGAAAAAAAAACCCAGCGCCTTTTGCATGGTTTAATCATACAGATCAGAGAAATGCTGAGGATCAGTGTTCTATTCAAGGTTTTAGAGCATTTAAATATGAACACTGAAATCTGAATCAAGAGAACAAAAATCATGTTAACCCAAGAACAGAGTAATTCTGTATCCAATACACTACAATCTCAGCTTCTCTTGTACCAAATGAGCATTTTGTCCTTGCTATAAGGAAACACAGTCTAGCTAGACAAAATATTACCATTTTATTCTTATCCAAGTTTGGTAATCCATTCTTCATAGGTTAAAAAAAAAAATACTTTCCCACAGAAGACCACATACACAGTTGGTTCTAACAACCTTGGTTTAATTTCAAGAAAACAGTCCAACATACCTGTTATCTGCCATCTGTGTGCCTGTATCCACCTGCAAGTTGAAATACAGTGTTTAAAAATACTTTAATGGTAATTTGTTTACCCCAACAAGTGTTGAAGATAGAACAGGTCATTGTTTAAAACCTCAATATAAATTAATAGCTGCTGGTTTTGCTAAGAAATTCATCATGCATAATCTCTTGCAGTAAAGTGAATAGCTGCCGTAATACCCAACCCAAACTGGAACTTGCTCATAGTTTTTAAGCAGTCTGCTAGGTGCTTTCATTTAACCCTTTTTAAACTTTTTTTTTTCCTGTTAAGTATTCCAGATGTAAATCAATTTCTAACAGCTAAGCCTTCAGGCTGAACACAAGTGTCACAGTTTCCTAGACTAGCTCTGCATTCTATTTTAAAAAAATACCGAGGAAGAGGAAGATAGAAATATATTTATTTTCTAATTCCTAGACAGTGTCACAGTAAACAATGAATTTTTAATCTATGCATATCCTGTATTACTATGTCCGATCTGAAAACAATGAAAGTTCAAATGAATTACAACAACTTCAGAATTACTTTTTTCTTACACCTCAGTTGTCTGTATAACCAGGCCTATTTTTGTGAATTGCTGCTTCTGCTGCACTACACTGAACGATGACCTAGATCTGCTGCTAGATAAAGAGAAGCAAAACACTAAGGGCAAGAAATTATTTACCAAGAGAAGGATTTTTAACAGCAACTATGAAGGCAGAATCCTCTATACAAAGATTTGCCTTGAATTTATTTATCGGGAGTGCGAAAACAAAGAGGAAACATAGAAGTTAAAGTCTTGATATTAGCAGTGATTGGAACCAAGTCTAGCGCAGCTACTGCAGCCCCCAAGATCTAAATTAGTTCTCCTGAGAAATCAGAGGGAGCCAGATTGCCTAACTTATTTTGCTGTTACTTCCTTACTGGGGTGAAATATCCAAGCTTGTACGTCTATTTTAGAAATACAGGTTGGTTTTCTCTGCCCCCTATTCTAAACAGTTCATCACAAATCCAAGGAATTGCTGCATACCATACAGAAGCATAGGTGATATTTTCCACTATTGAGCTTTCAAGAAAGCAGGTGTTAGTCTGCAAGTCAAATTTGGAATAAAAAGTACCTCCCACCATTCATAAGAGTCAACAGGTCTGATTTCTTAGATTCTGCAAAGGCTAAGCAGGCTGATCTTTAGCCCAGCTTCCAATACACAGCTACCAAAGAACCACCTAAGTGCTAGTAACGTCTTGAGTGGCAGCCAGAGCAGAGGGCCAAGAGATCACATCCACTCTCCCATCCGGAAAATGCCGATTCCTGCCCTAAGCTAGAAAAGCAACACTTTGACAGCCACGTAAATAGAGTTAAAAAGCTTTGTTCATTTACAAAAGTACTAAGACTATACTTTAGATTATTCCACAGGAAGTAAAGCTGCTTAACATCTACTAAAAAAGCACACAAGCCCACCCTATTAGATTAAGTCCATGAACGAACAAAAGGGGCTTCTTGTAGACTAGGTGTATTTCAGCAACCCAGACATATTAATTTGCAAACACTTATTCTTTCCTTAAATACAACAAGAGAAAGTGGCAATGCCAGCAACCATCCACTAGAACAAAACAGAAGAATTTTACTATTTTACAGCTGAAGAAATAAAGGAGCATATACAAGTCTTTCCTTCCATAGCAGACAGAAAGCAGTTAAAAAAAAAGGACATGATTAAAAAGGTAAGACGTAGCAAATTGACCCAATATCAGAGTTCAGCCAACAAGTTACACGATCCTAGTCACTATTAGAGGAAGCAGTAGTAAGCAACTAAAAATGCAGACTCGCATTACTTAAAAATTAGCCTCGAAGACTTGTCTCTTCCAGCCTAGGCCCAACGACAGAGCTAATGGAAAAGATCCACTCCACATACAAATTTTTCTGCTCAGTTGTTTGTGCTGCATTTCCTGGAGGGAACTACTTCTCAACCCTTCTGAGAGAAGACAAGATTCTCATTCCATCCTCACTTGTGTTTGGAAAACATGAAATAAAGTTCCTATAACTCAAATAATTTTTAAATAGTAGTTGAATTAATCTCCATGGGAACAGACATGAACTGGGCATGTTCTGACGAAAGCCATTCACCTAAGTAACAAAAAACAACAACAAAAAAAAGGCACCATTCCCTGGCGCACATACATACTTTGCCTTGTTTCGCTCCTCAAAGTTGTTCCTTCAGTAACTAAAAAGTAAAAAGTAGTATATAAATAATTAGAAGAAGCTTTCTTATAAAACAGCTTGTGATTCCCAGTTGCATTACTGTTGTCTTCCAATGACTTAACTGCTGCAGAGTTACTAACAAAATTATTTGGTAAAAGCTGGTAAGGGCAGGGGAGAGGAGAGCAAAGTGATTTTAGGAAGACAAAGTTAAATGCGCACCTAGTTGAAAAAGTACAGTAGCAAAGCACTGAGTCTTCATATTTATTGCTCTAGTTATTTTCCAAGCAAGTGAGCTCAGTTTACAGACAATCAAGACATGAAAAAGCTATCACAACTCCAAGAAAAAGAATAGTGTAAAATAGTTATTACCGCTACTACCACCAATAAGAGGCCAAATTCATACCTTATTTCTTCTGGGCAGTTCAGCGTTTTCAAGTAACTAATGCAGACACAAAGCTTTGTTGAGATAGGGGACTGTATCAACTACTTGCCCTACAAAGTAGGCTGCTGCAATTTGTCCAGCACAAATATCACACACCGTCACTCACTTAAAACAGCAGGTAACAGTAAACTCAGTGCATGCTAAGACAGTAAAAGTTCATTATAAGGACAAGCAATATCCTGAAGGATGCAACTTTAAAGGAAAAATCTGTACATTTAATGGAAAGATATATTCATATGTACAAGTGTAGTTCTCTGCTAAATAAGCCTATGTCTTGTACAAACCTTCTAAACACAACTAGAATACAAAGCAGGAAACTTCTACCCACAACTGCTACTGTTTTTTGTAACAACAAATCAGAAGGGAAAGTTATGACTTCTGTTTTAGAGCTGCTGGGATGCAACCCTGTGGCAAGATACAAACATAACAGTCTGATACTTTTTGTAAGAAAAATCAGAAGCAATAATGAAAAAATAGTCTAGAGGAATTAACCTGTTCCACAAACCCTGAACATTAGCAATATTTAATCTCATCTTGGAAGTTTTCTTGAGGGAAGACTATTTTGCTTCAAGATGACTTTATAAAAAATTTGCCTAGTGGTTCTGGTTTCACGTATAACATACACATTTGTTTCTCTATCTTTTTATTTTGAAGCCTCGTAGGCAGATGCTACAGGAACGGAGTCAGACAAATCCTACAAACGCTGGTATTATATACAGTAAACAATCATAGCCACAGCTAAGATTTTAAACAGGCCCTCAACTTGGGAAACGGGGACCTCGAAATGAAAAACTGAGCCCCCAAAATCCCCCATCGCGCTGAGGGAACACAAGATCGTGGGTAAGGTCAAACGAGAGAATCGCGCCTGACCTGAGCGACTAAGAGTTTGACTCAACCCGAGCACCTCGGTGTGAGGGAGACGGAGAAACTGTTCACCACAAACAACAGCCTTCCCACCCTCTTCCACCCCCACTTCCCCCGAGAGGGCGGGGAAAGGGAGGGCACGCTGCCAGGCTGCCCAGGGCAAGCGAGAGCGGCCATACATGTGGCCGGAACCGCTCCGTCCCCGCTCCACCAGACCAAAAACAACGCAGACGTCCCCTTCTCTTGGCCCAAACTTCTCAAAGCAGCCTTAAAATGGTGCCTGACCGGGCCGGGCCCGCCCCTCTCCGCCCGGCGGCCCCCGCCGCCACCCAGCTCCACCCCAGAGCAGGCCCTAACGGCCGCCGCACGCGCGCCCCATCCCCGCGCTGCGATCGCGACGGCCACCTCGGCCCCTCCGCTAGTCCCGCCGGCCACCCACCGCCCAAAGGCCAGGAGCAACGCGCCGCGGCCCCGCCGCGCCC
>VYXH01011867.1:15429-57484 GCA_013397275.1 Burhinus bistriatus | reverse complement strand
TGCCTGCGTCCTTAAAGTGACAGAGGCCGCGCGAGGGGGCTGGGCGGCAGCGGGCGTCTGGTGGCCGTTAGGCGTCGTGGGCCGCGCTCTCGCAACACGCCGGGAAAGGCCCTCCGTGGGGAGGCCTCGGGGGCGGCACGGGCAGGTCCGGCCCGGCCCGGCGGAAGGGGTGATTTCCCGCTGTTCGTGCTGCGGAGCCCGGGTGTCCTTTAACCACCCCGGCGGCGGCGCCGTGGGTTCCGCGGCGTGAGTGATCCGGTGGAGGCCGGGCCTAGGGCGAGGAGCGGGCTTTGGCGAATTCGGCAGGGAAGGGCTGAGCTGAGGGCCGGGGGTGCGCGCCCGGGCGCTGGTGGCTCGGTGCGCGCTGCAGTTTGGAGGAGGCGGGCTGAAGGTGCGTTTGGAATGCCGAGGAGCGGTGCGGCTCGCCCGCGTCTGCCTTGCCTCGGGTTGGTTGGTAAAATAATCCGTGCTGAGGGCTGGGAAATGCAGTTTCTGAGGTGTCCAGTGGCTGGCTGTTAAAACGTGGCGCTGCTTTCCACTTTCTTCAGCAGCAAAGACAGCAGTGTCTGTCTCCTGCCCAGTCACCTGCCTGCTGTCCTAGCAGATACACATCCCTGTGTTTGAAGGGTTGCATTTTAACTAGATTAATACTGTGATTATGCTTTTAAGAATCTGCATATCATCTGCATGGATAAGACTGTGTTCGAAGTTGAAAAGTAAAGCAGAGCTGAGTGCTTCCTAGTTAAAAAAAACCCAACCAAAACCCCTTTTTTGATGCTTCATATTGAGCACGTTTAGAAAATGCAGATGTTAGCCCTTCCAGCATTGTTTTATTCTAGATTAGATAGGGACATAATTTCGTCTTCCATAAAAAAGAAAAAAAACCAACCGAAGAAACCCTAACAGCCCGGCTTCTGTTTGTATGGTAATTTGTATGCAGCAGGTGCAGTGTAGCATGGTGTTAGGAACAGTGCAATTTCAGTATCTAAAGCCACTTAAGAGTTTTAGTAGTCTTTTGCTCAGCAGGAAAAACCTCTGACCCTCTATTGTGTCAGTGGATTCCCGTGTTCTAAAAAAGGTTTTCTCCAGGTCTGCAACTTGTCCTGGATTTTGGTAATTAACAACTAGAGTTTATCATCACAGTCCTTTCATGGGCAAAATTAAAATTTGGAAACAATGGGACCAACATTTTATTAATTAACAACTAATCAATACATTAATATTGGATTAATTCAGTTATTATAGGAAGTTAAGTGACAGGAATAACTAAGGAATTGTTAGTTAAATAGGTACTAATGCTATAATTAAAGAATAAGATAATTTTGAATTACATTTGAACAGCTAAAGAACTGCTGGAATGTTGTGGAATCAGTTGCACAAACAAGCAGATTTGGTGGGCCAGAGGTTGTACTCGGTGGAAGGTTCTGCTTCCACTTATTTTCTTTGCTTCAAGCTCCCTTTCCCTGTTTATCCAAACCAGTCCTTTTTCTAACATGAGCTGGGTAACGGCCTCTTCATACTTTGATGAAATCTTATTTTGGGACAACTTTGTTCATGATATTGGCTACACTTAATTGGCCTACACTTGATTCTGATTCTTCCAAAGAAGAGCGTAATGAACTCTGAAAGGAGGATTTATCTGAAGGTATTCCTACTTCACGCTTTTGTTCTTGCTACTGGTTTATAGCTGTCAAGTATTCTTTTAAGTCTTTTCTGTCCATCTCCAGTTAAAAGCTATTGCCGTTCCACCCAGAAGACCTTTGGAGTACAAACTCCAAACTTTGTCTCCTACAAAAATGTTGGAGATTTTGCTAGAGTACGTGATCTAGCTGCACGTTTCTGCTGTTGCAGGAATACCCTGCAGCCCTGTTCAGACTATTTGTTGGGCTACTGCAGCTTCTGTGGCACGCGTAGTTTGTCCCTCTGCACTAGTCACTATCTTGTTAAGGCAGTTCTCATAAATGCTGCAAACCCTGAATTAAATTAAAATTAGGGTGGTCTTGTAAAAGTAGATTTGGTTTCTTCTGAGCCAATTATTAAAGCCTTGAAACAGGCCAGAGTGCTGGAAATATCTGGCTCTCTTCATCCACTGATGTGTATCAAAGTAAACATATATTTAAATTACTTTACATCCTTGGATTTTTAATGCGTCTCTCCAAAGGCATTCATCTCCCATGATCAATGAGGGATTTTTGCTGAGTCTTTTCTAACCTTTTGTAGTACAGTGGCAGACTTTAGGACTGTTGATAAGGCACAATGTTGGAGTCATCTTGCTGTCAGGTGCTCCTACCCTGCAGAGAGCTGCAAAAAGATATTTGCTGAATCACCCTGGCTTGATTTAAACACCCAGCCTAGCATATGAGAGCTTGCAGAACCAAAACTGAGAGAAGGGATTATGGCAGAGCTGCTGAACAGATGCACTAGACACTAGAGAGAAAGCTTAGGCTGAGATCTGTAACTGGCATTAAAATGTCTGTCTTCTGCCCTTGGGTGGGTATTAATGGAAACTGCTCTCACTTAGTGAGATGCCAGACATTCACAGGCTAATTTGAGAGACAAGACTTAGTTTATCAATGACTTTCTGGAGGGGGAGGAAGTACTGTGATCGTTGGGAAGTGGAGTCTTGGTACTAAATAGCTAATGTGCTTCTTAATTAATTTGTTCTGTCTCTGGAGACATGTTAAGTACTATGCATGTGGTACAGCGTCCTGTATAGAAATTGCCCTGTGAAATCATAGAGGAGTTAAAAATTCCTTTCTGTATTTGTGTGGTAGAAATTCTGTAATTAAAGAGGGAGCTAAAGTTGGTCCAACAACTACCACCACCTGAAAACATTAGCTTAAAATGTACAAAAAGAAGCCGAAGGTAAGTACTGTATGTGGCAGAGATTTGCTTATTTGCACATTTAAAATGCATCAGTGGTTTCCTGGAACAGCGTACAGCAAATACAAACAGTAGAATAAAGAGGTCAAAGATTATCATAAATGTCATTAGGCACTCATTAGTTTAAAGTCTTTGAAAAGATTGGTGGTAACAAGACCAGATCGAACAATTCACAGATATTTCTACCAGTATCTGAACAAACTGAGTGATGGAGGAACTTGTTCTCTTTAGTGGAGCAGTAGTCACATTTGACATAAATGTGAACACTCACATTAGAAAGGCTGAAAGGCAAACTGAGCAAAAGACGGAAACAAAATTTGCTGCTGCCAAGTTTGGCCTTCAGCCAAGGATGCAATTAAGAACAGAAACACCACACTTTCACCTTGCCTTGCCATCTCTGAATAAATTATTTGATAGGTGGGAAATAAAAAGCTTTGTGTTGTACAAACCAACATGAGCTCTGTGTTTCAGAAAATTAAAATATTTAAAAATTCCAAGATTTTGCTATGGAGATTTTCATAGTGCTTAGAAAATCAACATTCCAGACTGTCTTTCCTGAGCATGTGTATGCATACATGCACATTTTAAAATAAAAAAAATTAAAATACTGTGGAGTCTGTCCTCTCCCTTTTCCTTGCTGAGAAAGACAGGTGACACTGAATGCTGACCATTGCTGTTGCATTCTCTTCTGGTTGCCAGGTCACTCTCACTAAGCAAGTGCAGTGGAATTCACTTAAGTGCCACCTTGATGGATTGCCAGGGAAGAGGTATTGCGCTGTGCTTTCAGTGATTGCACAGATCAATTGGCACACATTCACCGACAAAGTCATCTTAAATAGTGTGCCTCCAAGCCTGGCTGCAGCATTCTTTGTTTCCTAGCAAGTTTTCCTTCACCAGAACTTTATGCATACTGTTATTTTTTTGCTAAATTGAGGCTGTAGAGAGGCTAAAAGTAACAGATCCTGTAGTAGCTGTGGAGCTGGTTTTTTGTTATAAATTCTAGGAGAGTAAGTCTATTTTCCTGACTCTTTGCCAAAGTCATTGTCTTTCTTATCTTGCCGATTTTGGAAAAAAAGGAACTCAAAATATGGGCAAAACTCTTGATTTTATTTGGAGAGAATGAATTAACTTGCTGTTTTCGTATGTATCAAGGTAAAATATTTTAGCAGCTTCTTTACAGGAGGAGTTGCCAATTTGGGGTGTGTGTGTGGTTTTTTTAATAGAAAATATTTAGGCCTGTCAACAAACAGATGCTTCATGAAGCAGATATTTTCCTCACTGACGATGCTGATTTCCAAGGACAGCTGAAACAGATAGGAAGAGAAAATTGTAACTGAAAGACCAGTTCAAGTATGGGAAGAAAAGTTCAAGTATGGGAAGTTTTTGAGGGCTTTATTGCTGGAGGAATCAAGTGACAAGCTTACTTGAAGAAGGCAACTTCAAAAATGCATGAACTAGATAGCAAAGCACTGTAAAAAGCAGGGGAGAATAAGTAGCTGTGTGGAAGAACAATGATCACCGAAGACACAAGGTGAGCCTGAAGAGGCTCTGATCTTATAATGTCTACGAACAGAATCCCATTGATTTTAGGAGACTTTTTGATTGTGTTCAAAGAGAATTCAAAGACAGGAATGCTGTTATGCTGTAGCAGAAGAGAAAGATGACTTCAGCAGCACTGGTGTTTTGGATAAGGATTCTTTCACAGAATCACAGAATGGTAGGGGTTGGAAGGGACTTCTACAGATCATCTAGTCCAAACCCCTGCTAAAGCAGGTTCACCTAGAGCAGGTTGCACAGGATCGCATCCAGGTGGGTTTTGAGTATCTCCACAGAAGGAGACTCCATAACGACTTTCAAATCATCTTAGTTTAAAACAATCAAATTGACAATCGGACAAAACACAAAAATGGCAAGCATGAGCTAAATAATTTTGGAGGTGGACTAAGACCTTAATGGGGCAGTAGATACAGCAGAGATCCTTACCTGAAATGACTTATGAATTTAAAAAAAAGTATTGAGGGAGGAAGCAGTGTGTGCATGCGGGAAGCATACAGGAAAAAAACGAAGACAACCTTTGGAGAATGTGAGTCTGAAATGTTCCTAAGACCTATGCAAGGAGAGTTGTCCCAGAAACAAAATGAAGCATTTGGGAAGGGAAAAAGGGCATTTTGTTTAAAATTATTCTACATTGATGCAGCAGATAAACCATGGAATTGAATGAGGTTTTACTAAAAACATAGCAGGAGGATGAAAAACTGGGGGGGAAGCCAGGATGTTTTCATGGAGATATCATAAAGAAACTAGAATCCAGGACAACAATGGATTAACAGCATCTTCTCCATAGTTATATACTAACCAGCTTTAAGCAGTGCTAACTCAGATCACCAAAAAGTCATTTCTGTAGTAAGCAAATTACTGTCACTATTTAACGTTAAGTAGCAATTTCAGAAGCAGTTCATATTCAGGAAAGCAAAGTCTCTGCTGTGGTTAGAAATGATTCAGGTCTAGGATTCCTAGTAAAGTTTGCAGAACTGGCCCTGGAATCTGTCTAGGACTGCAGGGAGTTTGGAATTGGAGAACCTTATCTGGCTGAGAAGCAGCATCTTATGACTGCAGCCTAGGCATATCCTATTCCTTCATGGATATCCTGAGTGCACTTGGGTCTTGGGGAGCACAGTGGGAAGAAACCGATGAGCTGATAATGTTGAAGGGGGTTAGAATCTAGAATGGTGTAAAAATGCAATTGATCCTCTTCTGTTCACAGACCAAAGGATGGAGAAGTTGCCCTTGTGGCAGTGGTTGGCTGTTTGAACTACCACTGTGCAGTTTAAACACGCATTTATACAATTAATTAGAAATTAGCAGAATAATCAAATACCGAATGCAGAATGATTTAGATTAGTAATAGCAAGCTAAAGGAAAAGCTCTGTAAACCACATTTCAAAAAGATGGTTGTGGAATAAAAATAAGCTCTATATTCTTTCCATTATACAAAGGTCACATACAACTTGTACTTCACAACATATTTTATTTTCTGCATACAAGATGCATGTGCTTTACTGATCTTAACATTACGTATGTTTTCAAAGGCAAATACAGACAAATTACAAAAAAACCTACTAGACCTTTCTGTTACTCCAAATATGTTCATTCCTCAGAAGGAGAACTATAAATATAAAAATACAAAGATAAAGCAAAGATGTTTTAACTCTTAAGTAAGGAAGGAACATAGCCTAATTGTTGCAGCATGAACCTAGAAGTTGTGAGAACAGAGGTCACAGTATGACCTTCTGCAAGTCACCTTGAGGCTTAAGAATACTGGATGAATACAGTGCTGCATATCGGACACTTAGCTGTTATATGCAGTTGTGAAGTAGGTGAGATATTTTTTAGGATTTCATGAACTTCAGTTCATTTAGTAGCTACTGTCAGTGAAATGCATTATTAGACAACAGAGAACTGTCCTTGCAGACATAATGTAACCACACTACATCAGAAAGATTATTAACTCAGCTAAGTTGTCATGTTAAAAATATCAGTCTTGAATAGCGCCATGTATAGCTGTATTGCCTAATTGCAAACCAATTCACAAACTGTATCTCAGTTAGAAACCTTCTGTTAATTCCCCTTGGCTCTGAACAGTTAATTAGGTACTGAATACCTTGGGTAATTGGGTACTTTGGCAGTACTCCTGTTTCTTTGGAGCAATAGCTCAAAAACGCACCACCCTCCAGCATTAGTCCTTTATGTCATTCCCACCTGTTTGTTCAATGCAGGTGCATTTGCCTTTTACTTATGCACTTGATTGCAACTGCCGGTTGAGCAAAGATGATGACCTGTTCCCTTTTGCAACAAAGGGAGCTTTAGCTTCTACTATGCAAAGTGTTCTGGTTATACTTATGAGAGTTTTTAATAACAGCAGCTAGAGTAAGTATCATAGTGGAACCACCCAGTTTTTCCTGCTTATGTAAAGATACTAAAGTCATCTGGAAAATACTGTTCTTACTGTGGGACAAATTACTCAGCTCCCATTTACCAGTAACTTTTGCTGACTGTGACTGATTCCAGAATGCAAGCTACAGTGGGTCTTAGATAGAGATCAGTATGCAGGACAAATTAACCAAAGCCTGGACAGCTATAAAAAAAAAAGAATCCTTATGTGGATTTGCTGACTGAGCAGCACTTTCCCAAATAGAACTGGCAACCATTCAACCTGCTACTGTTGTTGCGAAGAAACTTCTTACATGTTGGCTTTTTTTTAAGGATGGATTTTTATTGACTTTCCAGATGACATTATTAATCCATGTAAACAGGATTTTTACTTTGCACATAATAGAAAGTGTAAACAGAAATTTGAGCATCAGTATATGCTCACTTCTTCAATGCTGACCCAGCGCTCGCCTTCTAAAAAAAGTCCTGTTGTTTTCAATTTGCACTTCCATTCTGAACCATTTGTAGATACTCCTTGTATAGCTTTTCTTGGGTTTCATAAAGTTTCTTTAGCTTCTTAATTTGACCTTTGCTGAGTTCTTTGCCTTCTGTATCATGGGTGGGAAATCCCTGAAANAAAAAAAAAAAAAGAGAAGAGAATATTTAAGATAAGTTCTTGGACTGCTTTTGCTCCTTATGGAACAGCTTTTTAATAAGATAGGGGGATAATGTCATAATGACAAGCTGTCAGGAGGGGGTGCATCTTGGTTATTTTTAGTTACCTAGAAGTTTGACAACTAACTGACTATTGTTTATGTTCCCTTCCTAGTAAATGAAGGGGCAAAGGGTGTATTTATTTTCTGTCCTAAGTAAGAGAAGCTTAGACAACTAATTTCTAGATGGTTAGAGTTAAGAGAATAATGACTAAGCCCTAAACAGATGGTTAAGAGACCACTTTTAATCATACTAGCACATTGAATCCAAGGCTTAAAGCAAAACCAGTAAAAGATTTGTGTTATCGATGGAGAAAGTATGATCAGAGTTTTTATGGACATTCTCCTTGGCTTGCAGGGTTATTTTCCAGTATTGACGCTCTCCATTCTTACTTGCCCCTAGGGCCTGAATTTTCATGGGTGAAGAGGACTGGCAGAAGCAGGGTCAATGCCCCAGATCAAGTGCTGAAGAAACAGCGCTTTATGTTTTCCAAGTAACACCTTTTATTCTCAAGGGAAGCAATCAAGAGCAAAGTTATCTGTACAGCCCCTTCAGCCCTTTCTCGAGAGAGAGCGAAACAGTGGGCAGAATTAAAAAGGAAGCACAGGACCTCTCTGAAGAACACGGCTGTCTCCATCCGTTCTGGCAGAGTTGGGGAGTTTGTATTTGCAAGTGAATTCCTTGCCTTGCAACAGGGTAATAAATCCATGAACACACATCATGCACGTTCCTACCCACAACATCTACAGGGAATTTTGCTCTGCAATGACAGGGGCCAAAGGAGACAAATGTATAATGAAAATACCCTTGAAATGGTGGCTAACAGTTAGAAAGCCTTGCTCACCAATGAAAGGTAGGTGCAATAAAATTAATATATTGCCTTTTCTTTCCTTCCCTCCTCCCGCTATGTTAGTAGCACTGCCGTGGAGGTTTTGGAACAAGATCAGCTACATATACACGTACAATTGAGTATGTACAACTTGGGAAGGAAAAGCAGTTCCTATCTAAAGAAAAGTCTCTTACGTTTTCATCAAACATGGAATATTTGTCGTGTTCTGATTTAAACATTTCATGTGGTGGAATCTTCATTTTTGCCAGTTTTGCTGCCTGTAATATAAAACATGCATTAACTGCATTAGCATCACAGTTAATTACTGACAACCTGTTATATATGCAAAAGGAAAAATAGTCTATAATTTGCAAATCAAAGAACTTCTAATTCACAATTGTTTATCCTGTGAAAAGAAACTTTCAGTGAGGAACAGCTCAGTAAGTCTTAACTGTGCTTGTCTGAGGGGGGGGCAAATGTTTTAAATCTGTAGAGAACCACTTAATAAAATAGATGTATTGCAAGAACTCAGAGTAACTTGCTCACATACTCCAAAAACTACATCTGATTTTTGCTAATATGGTTCCTTAGTATTTTAGGTGTAAACACAAAGTGAATAGTTGCTATGAGTAAAGAGTATTCAGCAGTTAACTCACTGCAAAGGGAACCACCTTTATCAACAGTTTCCTGCTGACAAGCCCAGGTTTCTGGGCGGGTCACAGCAGGATCAGGATGCAAGTAATTGCACTGAAAATAAACTGAACTTTCACTTATCTGTAAACAAGCACATCTCAGAATCCTTTCCAAGTAATTTATGCCCAATGCAAGGGAATCACCTTTTTGAAAGAATGCAAAACACTACTTGGAATTTGTGTATGAAAATGATCTGTTTTTCTCTCCATACATGGTGATCTCTAAAAGTTTACTTCCTCTTTTAACCCAGGAGCGCATTTCCTGTTAGAGTCATCAGCGCGGCAAACAATCTTTTCTTTTTTTGTGATCATCTCTTCTGGCTGCCTACTCCTCATCCAAAGCCCAAAACCTTTGAGCTATCTCAATTCCAACTGTAGAGAAAAACCGTGTTTTTACAAAACACTACATTTCAGAGTCCAATCATTGGGAACAGGTAGATGCTTAAAGAGAAAAAAAACCTGTTTTCAGACAGAACTACAACACTAGAAAGGGAAGAAAATAATAAATGACACAAGCAAAATCTTCTCTAACAGGCATGTAAGATACTACTTTGGCAATAAGGGAAGTAATACTGTCTATATAGACTGAAATAAGTGCTACAAGTTCTTCTAAGAAGCTTTTGCAGCCTTTAGTTGTGTTTTCAAAGATGGCTTCTCTGTAATAGGAACTGATTATTCAAAGCTAAACTGCAAGCCAAAGTCATTCTGAGCAGGAAACTGTAGACAAAAAAATAAATAAATGGAGGCCCGGTTAAGGCCGGGCAGAGAGCCTGTGTTCTAATGTAATCTTTCCTGCACGTGACTGTTGCTGTTAACACTTTTCTTCAAAACCAGATTAAAAGGTTACTTACTTCCTGCTCTTGTTTTTTCCTGGCTGCTTCTTCTTTCTTCCTTTTTTTCTCTTCTTCAATCTATGAAAGGCAATGTTAATGAGTAAAGGTAACTAACTATTTCATTTGGTTGTTTTCTACAAATCTGAGCCAGCTAGCTCCCCTGGATATCTAATTACAGACAGAACTGGCAGCATGACCTGCAGCAAAACCACCATGCCTTGTAATTAGGATTGTCTGATACTTCCCGCTGTATGACTTTGATTTCATTTGCTTTTATTCACAGTTAAACCAGTTTTAACTGTTCAGAACACATTTTGCATGCAAAGTATATCCATATAAAAGAATACCTACAAAGCTTGCAAAAGCAATGGTCCTGCCATTTCACAGGGAAAAATACTTTGCAAATGACTTTAAAAAAAGACCATATTTTGCTGATATTTTAAGCTCTTGCCTCAAGAAGAAATTACAGTTTCTCAAGAAACGGTTGTATCCCTTGATGTTCCTAGGGAAACAACTATCCAAATTTAGCCAACTTATGAAACTTTAATAAAAATCTCATCTTGCACTTGCTTAGGAGAGACCTATCAGTTCTCCAAGGGTTCTGACAGTACTGCCCTGTTTCCAGGGAAAAGGTACTCTAGCTAGAGGTTCCACCCAGCAGCTGTATACAAACTGCCTTCAAATGTCTTTTTGTTGAAAACATCTGGAATTGGCTGAAACTACATTTTATTTTTCCCTTTTCTAAAAAAAAATCTACATGAAGGAAGAAACGTCTTCCAGACATTTCTAGTCATGATGGAATTTTATTATCTGTTAAAACTGAACACAGGCATATTTTAGATGTTACAAAGCCAACTATTAATGCTTGGAAGTGCCACAAGGATGGTTCCTGTACAGACCATGTGCGTGTGAATTAGAATTCACAATCTTTATATAGTAACATGTGAATTCTTGCCCCCACAACCTGAATATCTCTCTCACTACATTAATTAAGATTTAGCCAGTGCATTTTGTTCTCACATATCAGATAAATACAGTCCTATGGAAAATTTCAGCTTCATTTGTACAGACAAAAGAAGTCCAAATTAGCTTCTCATTGGAATTGTTCTTCCAGTGAGATAAGACAGTATACATACAATACTCAACATCCCTTAATTATATGAAGACCTTAAAAAACAAACAAACAAAAAACCTTAGAGGTATTTATTAGGTCCCATACAAAATTTTCAAGAAGCTACTGTTTCAAAAATTCTTTTCCTGAACACACTTAAATTTTGTATCAGTTCTCTTACATTATTTGCCTTGTTGCTAGTCTGTTAAGATTTTTCTTACAAGTTATCAAAGAAATGTAAAAGTATCCATAGCTTACACATTACTTTAAAAAACATAGAATGCTTAAAATAATAACCTTTTTCTTTTCTTCTCTTTCTTTCAATAACGTGTCCTTATCCACTAATTTAACCACCGTTGGAAGCCCTAAGGAAGCAAAAACAGATGAATGAGTTTCCAATGCTTCAATAGTCAAAGGTAAATATATTCACTCTATGCTAACTTTTCCTTTTGCAAGCTGAATGCAAATACAACTGAGTAACTATTCAAAAGCAAATAACAAATCAGGTGCTGTACAAAAAGATCGCAATGTATGTTTTTATATTTTTTATATATATTCCAATATAGAGTTCTATAATATATATACATCAGAAATACGATATGCTATAGCTTTGCAGTCCTTGAGTTTGTTGGATTATTCCAGATTAGTCTTGACAGGTTGTTTCCCCACTTCTTATGGAAATAGTAAGACTATAAAAACAGATACAAAGTTGCAAGACATATAATTGGGTACCTTCATGATCTTCAAATCGAACACCAAGTTCAGGAAGGATGTCATCTCGAAGAGCATCACTCAACTGCAGCACTTCAGTGACTACAGAGCATGAAAAGTACTTTTAGTGAAGTAAGATTTGGTGAAAGTATACTTCTATCCTGCTACACAGTTATTTAAATTCAATTAAGAAATTGCCACTCTCACACAGGCCAGAGAAAGGTCTTTCGTTTTAAAGTGATAAACCTTTTAAGTAGGTTCGGCCTTCTTTCAGCTACACAGAGAAGCAGCATGTTTCTTTGAAGGGACTTAAGATTCATAAATTTCTTCCAAGATACCCTCATTGTTCCTGAAGGGGAACACAAAGAAAATCCAAAAATTCAGAAATGATGCAAAAATTCTGCCAGGGTATGGTAGAAGGGTATATGACTCAGGAAGATCCTAATGGTTGCTGCATGATTTCCAATAAGAAGGGTCAAGAACCCTATTTTAGGAAAATCACAAATTAATATATCCTGTGCTACATCTAACAGTGCCTTTGAAGCACTATGATTTTGTTGGTTTGGTAACTACACAGACATTTCTCAGAGCAACTGTAATCCAAACATCATCTGTTTCTACAGATAGTTACCAGATCACCTAGTCTGACCAAGCTGGTTTTTTGCAAGCAAGCTAGTTGCAGCAGAACAGAGAATTTTGATTTGGCTTTCTGCATGGTGATCAGAACATCATGACTAACATTCATTCTTTTTTTTTTTTCCTTGCAAACTTATCAAAGAGTCTTTGATGACAGCAAATGGTTAAGAACTCAAGATTTAGCTGAAATAGATGCTATCAGGTCTTAAGAGGAAAATAAATCTTCATACAAGATATTTACTTGGATGAGAAATTCTATCAGCCGAGAAGCAGCAGAACAGTTAAGAGGAACTAAATGCATCAAGAAGACCCGGTATGTTGCTGTTGTGAACTTAATTCAGTGGCATTTTTTATAGACAGTCTTGTATTTAGGAGGAAACACTTTCCAAGTCTGACAAGATAGATACTTGGGTTAGATGATACTATGTGTTTATAATACACAAGTGTTCTTCCTTTCAGCAACTCTCAGCTGCTTAAACCTAAGAAGTAATAGGGTTCTCAAAGGTAATAATTCTGACAGTAGAAGCTACCATCCAGACACTGTATTGAACACTGCCCATATCAGTAGATACAAGTACAATCCCTGACCCTTCATCTCTTCTGTAATTCTCAGAGCCTCACAGAGCTGAAGAGTGAACAGAGCACCGACTATCCTAGTATCATAAAAAGGAACAGCCACCCTATTTCATTGCATCGTAGTGTTTTGCGACTCTCTCTTTGTATAGGAAAGCATTGCAGTTTATAGAAGCTCTTTTGTCTGCCATGAAATAAATTGTTATTTTTCTTGATCCAGAGAAGTTACACACAGTGAACCACATTCCTGTTTGATGCAACTCTAAATAAGCCATTAAGGTAAACAAGGGATAAGATTACCTCACTGGCTGTTAACACTACAAGGTGTTGACTCTAACCTAGGCAAAGGAATAAAACATATCATATCAAGAACGTATCAGAAGCACCTACTGCTTATTCAGTAAAACAGCGTCTGCTCAGTTATAAATATTTACTTATCTGAAATCATGAATAATTCAAAGTTTAAGAAGAAGAAATCCATCAAGGTAGAGAATAAGAAGAAATGTATAACAAAACATGTATTATTTATGAAAGGACACATCCTCTGATCAATCCTCTGTCATCCAGAGGAGTCAGCACCGTGCTTCTAAGGGCTGAAATGTGCCTATTCTTTGCATGTGGTACCTCCAGAGCAAAGATGTTTAGGCTTGGGTAGGGGGTTGTTTATGGTCTGCCCCAAGACATAAACCATTATCCTCACTGAGGACAGCGACCAGGAAACCAGTGGGATAGTGTCTTATCACCAGTGCCCATAAACACCCTTGCAGCATGGCACTCCTTGAGTCTGTGACTACTACTTCCCAGACCTCTTTTTGCATTTTCTGTGAATCTCAAGCCAAAGAGTCTCTGATGTGAAACAGATGTTGTGCTGTTGTGAATGGGAACACTGTGATGGGAATGCTGGATGTTACAACTGGAAGCAAAAGACAAGAGCAGGTATGGTTACAATGATCAAGTTTGTCCCAATTCTGATCAACTCATGATATATTAGGAAGAGGGCAGAGAGTTTCCAACTATGCTCTAGAAGCAGCTTAGAGCAAGATACCACATGGCACCAGCACCCATGGCAGGAAATGAAGATGCAAGCAGAGTTCAGTCATGGACATCTTTACCACAGGGTAGTCAATTTAAGCAGATGTCCTGAGGTAGGTAACAAACAACTGAAGAGACTTGCTCCCATTTAAACATCTGAATAACAATTTGTTGCTGATGAGAATTCTTCCCCAGCATCAGGGACTGCACTGGAGCACAGATCTGCTCCACTGTGCATCCTTGCAGAGACAACTATATGAGGTCTTTGCAGTTGGTCGAGTACTCAAGTAAAACATCAGGATGCACAATATAGAGGTGCTCTGACCAACCAATCATTGATGTATTTTGCAGAGGTTTTCTGCATTTCTTTCCCTTGTGCAGCTAGCACAGTGTTCTCCTTTTTCTGTTTACCATCACAAATTAAGTCAAGACTCAACTGCAAATGATCAGTGAAGGTCTCCAGTTTGAATACCAATAAACTTTTAAAGTAGAGAATTTATTTTACTAGTATGTTTGACTGTTAGCCATTCTGGACGATAGTAAAATTTTTGTAGAGTATACACATTTTGATTCTTACAAAAAACCATAGTTTTACAAATGGCTATTCTGTGAAATGTTTTGTAAATATAGATACATTTTTAAAAGTTATGTGTATATGGATGGGGACATTTGTGTTACTCTGCAGATTTTATAGAAGCAGCATACTTTTTATTTAACCTCTAAGAATACTTAAAGCAATACAGATCACGTTAATTAGTATTTAACACCATCCTGCTAGCATCGAGCTATGATGGGGAAACTCCCTTCACTTACAACCATGTAAAGGCAATATCCCCAGCCGTTAATCAGAACAACTTTTACAGTAATTTAACACTTCCCAAAAGCAAGAATTTAATGGGTACAGGGAAACAAATCAGTAGCATGTCAGTGCTGGTCCTGCCAACCATCACTCAGCTTCCATATACCAAATAGTTTCATGAAAGGTGCCTCCCTGGTGAAACTGCAGAGTACTATAACCACGCCATAGCCCAACCAAATAGCAACTAGATCCAGCTTTATTCTTACTGCCTGATTTATTTCAGGCCAAAAAATCAATACCTTCCAAGCAAGAAACTCAAGTGCCAACAAGTAGTCTAATGCAAAGTACGTTCTAAAAATGATCTAAAAGAAGCCCTGTGATATTTAAATCTTACCACTGTTAAGAGTGAGGAACAGTTCAACAGTTTAGCTCAACCATCAGAAAGCAAGGGAAAAAAAAGCCTCATATAAAATGAGTATTTATGTTAAATACTGAAAGATCAAAGGTCACATTTTTGGCTGAGGATATACACACAAACTTCTTGAATTAATTCCAATAACAGAAAATATTTGCTTTTGGAACTAATAAGCCTACTTCTCAGCATCAATTAGGCCTATAGGAGTTTGACAGTAATAGCTGAGTAGTCACATTAACAAATAGTTTTGTGCTTTTAAGGTAAACTTATTAGCCCTTAGAAGAACTCAAAACAGTAGCAGAATTAGGGTTCAGATTCTTTGCCAGTTGAATAGGTTATCAACCAGACACTACAAGTAATTTTATACTTCTGTATAATATATGGGTTACTTATATATATTTATATGTAAAAAATGCCCTATTTTGCCTTCAAGTACAAACCTCGGCACAAAAAGGTTTTAAGAAAACAAGACTCAAATACATATTGAAGACATGTAAAATTCCACAGGGAACAGCAGAAAATAGTAAGAGCTCCATTAGGAACCAATCAACCAGTAAAATCAAAGAGGACTTAATGGAACAACCTTTTTAACACTATATAGTTCTGCTGCCAACACACACAACACGATCAAAGCTTTTCACAGAGGAAAAAAAAAAAGCACCCAAAACAACTTCTAGCAAACTCCCAGATTAATTCTCCAAAGAGAGCACTCAATTACCATCAGGGGAGCTACAATTCCAACTATGCTAACAAATAAGAACGAACATCTCAGGCTATTTAAACACAAACACTATCACTGTGTAGCAATCTACACTTTTAAGAGACAACAAGCTCCCTGGGAGAAGAGATCATGGGTATTTTCATACCTAGAAAGCAGGGAGTGCCCTAATGTAAAGAAACAACAGCTAGTCCTCATCATTCAGAACTTTTAGATTCTTTAGGAAATAAAAAGAAAATTAGTTTAGCAGCCTGTAAAAGATTCCCCAATTAGAGACAGGTAGCATAGATGCAAATATTCAGACCAACTGTGATTTAAAGATACCTTACTTTTATTCTCTAAGCAAAGAGAGACTCTTATCAGCTGTCTCACCCCACCCCTGAGTTTGATTCCTACGACCTCTGAGTCTCATGTGCAACAATACAGGAAAAAGTGAACTCTCACCCTTCTTCTCTCTGGCAATTTGTCGCACTCCTTCTCTGAACTCAGAAAGAACTTGTAGGTATGGCATCACTGTAGATTCAATCTGCAGGATAATTATTTCTACAGTTAGCTAATCATCATTTAGATATAAAACATGTCCTTACCCCCTTCATATTTACATGCTGTTGGATGGAACTTGACCCTCAGGGCAGATCTGTATCAATAAAAATTGTCATTGCTTTTGATGTCAAAGGATAGATGATAATTTGCAGTAGCTGTCAATTTTTATTTTGTGCAGATAAAATCAACTTGTAAAGTTCTGCCTCTCCCCATTCCTTTTTTGTCTCAGTTACAGATACATCACTTCCACAGGGTTATGCTACAGTCCAGCTAACTATAATGCAGTACAGGGATAAAACCAGCATCCAGATGAATTTGCCCCTTCATGTTTTGTGTTGTCTTACTTAGGTCAAACTGCTCATCAGAAATAATACCAGGTGAAACTGATATTAGGACTTATTTTCATTGCAACACAGAGCTGTTCCTCAGATGTTAGCTTATGCTAATTGTATTTATTTCCAATACAGTGTAGTTGTCTGTATTCCTCCCACAACTCCCTCCCCCACAAAAACTGGGGAGAGATTGCTGTTGAATTATTTCAGATGTAAGTAAATGCTAGTCATGAAAGCTCAAAGAAAAAGTCCTGGGAATCCTGCTCTCAATGGTAGTGAATAGCAACAGCAAACAGTTAGTGAACAGCAGTGAACCATTACAAAAACAACTACAGATCAGCACTGTCTGCCAACACTTCTCTAGAATCCCAAGAGGAGAAGCTGGGCACCCAGGGAACTGCTTAAATTAAAAGTGTCGCTACTTTGGAGGGTGGGGGAGAGAGGAAAAAAAAAAGCACGCTTTTATTTCTCCTACAGTTTCCATGTGTCTTTCCCATCTGTTTAATCTCTATGACAAATTTCTGTGCAATTAACAGACAAGATAGTCTGTTATGCTCTAAAAGTGCCCATATGAAAGGAGCCGAAGGGCTCCATTAAAACTTTTCATAAATGTGAATGCTATGCAATCAGCTTCACAACTGGAACCTGTGCTGACAAGTTTGGCAGAAAGAACGGAATACGCTAAGTGAGCAACAGTCAGATCTCCACTACCCCCTCTACACTGAAACTAGCTCAACGTGCAAATGAAGTGGCATCAGGAAAGCATGCGCTATCACTACTTTATCAGACATTTAAAGATGAAAGATTTTTACTTCCAGAATAACTAACCTGACAGCAATGCTTAATTCATTTGGAAAATGCGACTATGGAACCTGAGGTCTTCTGACTTCAAATCTCTTCTATCCCCTTTCAAGTGAATTACTGAACCATGGTAATTAAGCTAGTTTTCTTTCAGAGCTTTTGGACAGGATTATGCCTTTTTTGGAGATAATGACTCTATTGGTTCCTTCATCTCCAATTTAGACAAAGAAACAATAAGCCTGATCAACAGCCTTCTGTAATTAATGAGAAGTTTTCCAATCTTGAATGTTCACCTGGTAATTTTTGCTAGGAAAAATAAGTATATGCATGGAAGACTGAAAGAGGGTGTAAAATTTAATGGAACAGCCAAAATATTTGTGTTATTATGCATCTTTATATTATAATGCTTAAAACCAGTAATGTCTTAGGTGATAAAAACAGAAGTTTCTTCCTGTGAAGAAACTTGTGTGTAACAGGTGTTAGCACAGGATTCTTTCTGCACAAGATTCTTCTAACTCTTACTACCCTTGGCAACATTACTTTAAAGGAGTGAAAGGGCTTAGCTTCTTGTTCCAAGCTATTGCCAGTCCTTCCATAAAGGATATCTGTTGTAAACACTGCCTGAAAGAAGTGCTAAATACAAATTTAATTTTCATTTTCCCTTAAAAGGTAAGTGTTAAGGTGCTGCCTTTCTTCTGAAATTCAAAATAATTCTGAGCAAAGTTAAAATTCACTGTTGATGGGGTTTGGTATGGAATACGGAACATCTCCCTTGTTATCCTTGTTACGTCATTACTGGAGATTTCCACAGCACAGTAATATATGTATTTGCATGGGCAATTATCAGATGAGTGTTCATTCACATTCTTCAACCACAAGCAAGCTTTCCTCTTCCTTTAATGACTAAAAATTTTAGCTTTTTTGTTACACCACAAATGTTTTAATTATTCCTTCTAAGGAGGAGCAACAGAAAAACATATGGTCACACCTTTGAATGCAGAAAAATACTTGAAAAACAGCATTGATTTGTCCATGTCAAAAATTTCACATGAACAAAGACAGCAAAGTTGATAGCTTTCATATGGAGTTATTTCTCCTGCCTGCACCATGAAACATTACTGTTATTACAGGGCCCATCAGCACTTTCATCAGGTATCTCCCAGGTATTTCCAGAAAAATTTTGCATCACAGTGGAACTGCTGGGTGACCAAAGCAAAACAGCCTTCAAAAGCCAGATAAAACATGTGGCTACAAATGAGATCAGAAAAAGAGATTGAAATGCAGATAAAACTCCAGCTGCCTCCAGGCTAGTTTTTGGTGTACCACAAGGAAGTTTAGTCAGTATAATTATATTTTTGAAACTACTTAACATACAAATACTTGTAATGAGTCCTTAGACTGCAGCATGTGCTGTCTGTAGTTAACATGTGGTTTCTTAAACAGACTCATCATTCAGAAAACACGATAATTCTTTTTCTGGTTGCTATACAATTTGTCTGTCATTATGTCAAATAAAGCTTTAAAAAACCCCAACTCTCATAAACAAAAAATCCTGCTTCCTAAGCCAATTAATTACTTCAGATTCAAATGTTAAAAGCAGAAAGAATGTAAGTCAGCTACACATTAGTAATGTAATCACTTTATCTAACCTAAGCTTTCAAAGGACACAGAGTGATTTTGTATAGGGTACTTTGTCCTTCACTTACGTTTATGTTTTGACTGTTCCCTCCAACAGGAAAACCAATTGCGTCATCACTTTCTATGGCACCAAAAATCTGGTCAAGGGAAAAAAAAAGAAAAAAAGAAAATAAAAGATTGCATACATCAAGTCACAGGTATGTGAAAACTAAGGAAAATCACATGTACTAGGGTTTTGAAGCCACCTAGTTCTCATATAACCCACAATTCACTGCTCTAATAAGAAGTTGTTCTGGTTGTTAACTGATAAAGCATACTAAGCACTGGCTTTCAGATTTAGCTTTAAAGCTGTCTGTCCTGGTTTCAGCTGGGATAGAGCTAATTTTTTTTTTCCTAGTGGCTGCTGTGTTTTGGATTTAGTATGAGAATAATTTGATAACACATATTGTCTTAGTTGTTGCTAAGTAATGTTTATAGTAAGTCAAGGACTTTTTCAGCTCCCCATAGAATTCGAGAGGGAACATAGACAGGACAAGCTGGCCGAAGGAATATTCCATACTATAGACATCATGCTCAGTGTATAAATGTGGGTTGTCAGGGGACAGGGATCTGCGATCACTGCTCGGGATGGACTGGGCAACCAATCAGCCAGTGGTGAGAGTGACTTGTGTTCTATTGCTTCACTTTGTATATTCTTTTACTATCATTATTATTACTGTTATTGTTCCTGCTGCAGCACACACTGCGATTTGGGGTTATTTTGGTTGGGGTGTGTGTTGAAGATATCTAGTTTCCTACGAGATTTAAACAAAGACTGTACAGATCCCTACATACTTGAAAAATACAACAGTTATAATTGCACAGTGCAATAGCAACATTGCTACTTGCTATTACATACCTTCAGCATATGAGTGAGATAGGAACTGATGTTTTCTAAAAGAAGTCTGTTTGGCATTTCTCTGGAAGATTTCTTTGCAGCAATATAGGAGTTACTCTGACTGACTAAGGAACGCATTTCTTCTAAGACAGAGCGAGTGTCAATATTGTCACACAGTGCTTCATGAATTGCTGCCTTCTTGTCATAAAAACTAAGAAGAAAAAAATTATTTTTACTATTGATGTCAAAAGTATCTGCAACCTACTCTGAAGAACTTCTGTTAGAAGAGTAAGGGAACCCAAAAGTGAGATAATCTTTTGTTGGTCACAGTTTATATTTGAAGGAAAAACAGATGAGCAAGAAAAGGCATTATCATGATGCTGCTGTTTTGCTGCTATGGACAAAGGCAGGCAGGATAATCTAATTGACAACAACTATCCAAAAAAATTACATCGAACACTTTTTCAGCAACTGACATTTTCATACCAGGTTTTAAAAGCAGTATAAATTGCTTATTTAGTACCTTCTTGTGCTTACTATTTTTTTTTCCCCATCGTATTGCTCTGCTATCTCTATGTACTAGCCAAGTACTCTGTTTAGTATCTTTCCAGAATGGAGCACCAGTTTGGAAGTTAACTTACCACAAAGTGAAGTGTTATGAAGCTGTTACAAGCAAATACAAGGAATAAATTCATGTAAACCTTTGTAATGTTCATGAACAGGCATAATAAGTAATACAGTATATTAAGTACCCTTTCTTTACACAAGGGGTACTATTGTTTCAAACAACATACTTTTTCCAGAGAAAAGAGAATGAGAAGTGGTAGAGAAAGGAGACAAAAACAAATACCCATGAAGCATGTATCTTCTGTTCCTCCCACTCCTTTGTCCCTTCCCTTTGACCTCTTTATTACTATCTTCCCCCTTTTTTAAGAAAAAGGATTCTCTCTACCAACCTCAAGTTGAAAATGAAATTTTCAGAGGACATCACTAAACAGAAGCATCTGCACTTGGTCCTTCAATAGTAAATGTCTCTGTCCACAACAGTGAACTGAACTAGGAACAATTTTAGTACTGCAACGTAAGATGCTTCTACTTTAAATTTCACTCATAATAGAAGTCATATGGGAAGCTGTTCATCTTACAAACAATAATGTAGTTTTGTTATAAAAGTGAAAGACTGCAATACTGGTATCACTGTCTCTCTCAATAACGCATTTTCAAACACTGGCACTCTGATCTTTTGTGCTTTTAGTCAGGTCATTCAACTTCTGTTTGTCTCAGTTTGCTCACTGCACTTTGAAATGTGTAAAATACTATTTTTCCAGTTGTAACCACTGTGACGTCACTGCTCGGTCTCAGATAGAAGGACAGCATTTCAAGTAGTGAAGAAAATGACAGGTATCTAACAAAAAAGTTATCTTTGCCATCACAAACAGGGCGATAAAAGGCATGCCAGTATACTTAATATAAACGAAAGGGAAATTAACAATTTCATCTATACTTCATAAAGCTGTTGTGAGATTAAATTCACTAGCTTGTATAGAGTTAGTGTACTCAAGTGGCAATGCTACAGACTTACAAGTATCACTATAATATATAGCAAGTCATTTTGCAAGGAAAAAAAAATAAAATGTGTAGCTACACAATGGCTATTCACAGAGAAGTAGGAATGCTCCACTTACTTTTTGTTCAGCTCTGCTTCCTGATTTTCCCATTTCTGAAACTGGCCTGTCACATCAGTGGGAGCTCGAAGAATATCCTTCACATTTAAAAAGAACTCCTGTAAAATAAGAATATAGCTAAAAATCAGTTTAAATTGGACACAGCCAACATTTACTATGAAAAGGCATTATTTCCTTATTAGCCTCCTAATGTTTATGGTTTCAACACTGTTCCAGCCAGGATCTACTGAATGTCTGTCAAAACAAGGAAACCCACATATTTTGCATAACTCTGTAAATCACAGTTGGACTGTAATTCAGTTCTATCTCTTGGCTCTACCACTGCATGATACACTATGATACTCTAACACCAAGCTGCTCAAATACCACACCATCTTAAAAAAGTTTAGGCGAGAGTTCTTAGGGCAGATTTTTAAGCATGTTGCTAGTCAACAGAAGCTGAAGAATAAAAACAGCTTTATAGTGACAGCCTATTTTACATGGGCATCCAGCTTGGTGAAAAGTCTTTTTCACTTATTCTGTGGCCCAAACCAAACATTTTACATAAAAAGCAGAATAGCTTCAGCTGGAGACACCAAGATCAACAGTCTTAAAATGCTGTACAGCCTGCTTGTGGGAAACACGGGTTTAAATCACAGCTCGAAACTAAGCAGGGAAAGGAACTGTGCCTGATCCTCACATATGCCTGCAAGGCATAGAGACCAATGCTCAATGTATGCGGTGAGGAGCCAAGGTAGGAATGATACTCCTGCTTCCCCTTTGGCTATATTTGTGTAAAGTCTGATCTGGTAGACATAGTATGTGAGTGTCTGTTGGACTGAGTCCTATAAGCATGCTGAACTGAGAAACTAATGTTGTGTCTAAGTGCCAAGCTGCTCAGAGATGTAAAAACTTGGAGAGAGCACCCAGCTGCAGAGAAATGTAGCTGTCTGTGGAATTTACATGACTTGAATGTTCAATGGTAGCTAAACAAATACTGTGACATCCCACCTGATCAATTCAGAAGGCAAACTCAGTCTATGGATATGGCCTATATATCCTTGGGTTCTGTTCCTTGAAACACATATGACAACACAAAGCTTAGAGAGCTGGAGGAGGAACGGAAAGCTTACTTACATTCATAAACTTCTCATACTGAATAGCTGACTCCATGGTATTATTTGAATAATCCAGTGTATCCTTCCAAGAGTGCATGAGGAAAGCCAACCGTAACTGCCGTGCTATTAGGAGTTTCAAAATAAACAAGGAAAGTAATCATAATCTAAAGCATTTTTGTGGCCTCCAATACTGTGGCTAAGAACATAATTTGTAATATTCTTACTATCAATACGTCCACCAAAAAAGAAAGGACACTATTATCCATACAGATAATACCAACAAGGAACAGAAGAGCAAGGAAGCTGTTCTAAAGTTAGTGAAGAAGAAAGACACCTGAAGTTAGCCATTTTTGGAAACTCCAATATGTGCCTGAATAACAAAATTACCACAGTCACCACTCAAAGTACATTAAAAGCATTCAAATTCCAAAGTAATTTTTACCTGTATGTTTCTTCAGTGCATCTTTTATGGTAATGAAATTCTTCAAAGATTTGGACATTTTACAGCCAGCAATTGTTAAGTGGCCAGTATGCAGAAAATACCGAACCCAGTGATCGTTTTCAAAGTATGCCTGCAGGAAATACAAAAAACCCCAAAGATCCAACACTGTTTACATATATACCATGAAGTAGGATAACCTAAGAATAAAATCCTGAGAACAAAAAGTTATGCTTATACAAAATACACATAAAGTCTTAAAAATTAGTTGATGGATTGTGTAAGTTGCAGTCAAAGCAAAGCATGCTGCTTTTTCACTGCAGAAACTGAAGGCTAGTTTATTCACCTCAGACTGTGCCAGTTCATTGTCATGGTGGGGAAATCGGAGATCAAACCCTCCTCCATGAATATCCATCGACTCTCCTAGAATGGATCCAGCCATCGCGGAACATTCAATGTGCCAACCTGGACGGCCCTGTTAAGAAAAAGACATTTCTTGGCTACTAGTTAATTATCTCCCTCTCCTGCCTATGTATCATTCCCTCGTTGGTCTACCCCTAAGCAGTTACACACCTGAGGAAATGAGATACAGCATTACCAAGAAAAAAACATTCTCGGTCTCAGCTTCATAGAAGTATACTGTTGGATTTAAAGATCAAACATGTGTGATGCTTTGATACATCTGTGGTGCTTTGATTACCCTTATTATTATTCTTTTTAAAATTAACACTAATATTTTTGATCACAAGGAAAAAAAGGGATATTGAAATTGCTGCAGATAAAGCGTGTAGATTAATAGAGGACAAATGACCAGTAACAGCCATTGTGAGCCTGCATGCAGACTTCTGTTTAAAAAGTATCAAAAAGACAGATTGATACACGTTCCGAACTATTAAATGACCATAGCAACAGAATCTACGATTGAATACAAGATCCCCATAATCCACACATTATTAATACAAGGTGAGGCAAAGTATTTGTCTAACATGCTATTTAATAAGCTGTAGAAGATCTAAATCCTGATTATAATGTCCTTACCTTTCCCCATGGAGAGTCCCATGAGGGCTCTCCTGGCTTGGAGGATTTCCACAAAGCAAAATCATTTGGAGAATGCTTCTCACTTAAGCGATCAGCTGAGATGCTCAGGTCACCTTTCAAAAGAGAAAATTACATTTTATTTAAACACCAGCATTATTAATTTTTGGCCTCACCGTACCTCAAACCAAGTGAATTAAAAAAACCCAAATAAATAAGAAAAGAAAAACCCTCAGCCCTCAAAATTCCTCATAATTAACCTTGATAATCCTTTGGGATTTTGATTAATGTGTGGTTGACAGGATATCTGAAAACAAGTATCAGCTGTACTGCTTTCTAAGTCTTGATATGACATTCATCTACATTCTCTCTGCTGGCACAATTCCAATATTGCAGTTACAAAAAAAGAAATACAGACACAAAAAACCCTACACTCAAGTAAGACTGCAGAATCAATTAACTCCAAAATTAGAAGAATCCAAATTAAGACTGGGATTGTTTTAATCTGCACGCATAACATGATCATAGGATATTTCTTCTACCTCTAATCTCAGTTGCTGCACAGAATGGCTGGTAGTTGTTCAATTGCTATGTTTACTGGTTTTTTTTACCATCACAGATGTGTTATGCATTATTTGCTGTTAGGTCCTTACGATCATTTAGGTGGTACTCTCATTATAATGTCTTTAAAACACAGGGAATTTACCATTTCTGCAGTACTGTCCAAGACTGAAAGTGGCTAACAATACCACCTACCACTTAAGAATCCAAGACAGACTAAAACCAAAATTGTCAAGGTTAAACTTGTCAATTAATTTTGGTGTACAGATTGAGATACCTGCAATCTCAATTGTCTAGAATATCTAACATTATGCACTTTAAATATAAAAGTATTATGCTTTTATTTACATTAATTGCAACTTTCGAAGCTTAGCATTTCTGCTGCCTGTAATAGTCAAAATGACATTATCTGTCAGGGTTATGATTGACAATCATCACAAATGAGTCAAAGCAGCTAAGATGACAAGCAGTAACTTCACGTATGCATACTCTTGGTTAGTGTCCAGGATTCAGCTGGGATGGAGTTAATTTTCTTTCTAGTGGCTGCTGTGTTTCAGATTTGGTATGGAAGGAATGTGGATAATGTATGTTGTTTTAGTTGTTGCCAGGTGATGTTTATATTAGTCAAGGACTTTTTTTCAGCTTCGCATAGAAGCTGAGAGGGAGCATAGACAGGACAAGCTGGCTGTCTATTCCATACCATAGACATCATGCTCAGTGTATAAATGGGGGTTGGCCAAGGGGTGGGAATCCACAATCGGGACAAGCTGGGCAACCAATCATCTGGTGGTGAGAGTGACTTGTCTTGTATTACTTTATCTTGTAATATTTTTTCAACATTATTATTATTTTTATTTTCCTTTTCTGTTATTTTTCTATTAAACTGTTTTTATCTCAGCCCACAAGGTTTGGGGTTTTTTCCCTTTCCCCTCTTTTTCTCCCTCTTCTCCCTGCCCTTCTATGGTAGGGGGAGAATTGGGAGAGAGGCTGCGGGGTCCTAGCTGCTGGGTGGGGTTAAACCGCAACAGTTTGTTACATGAATCACTCAGCATAGGTTTCTATTTGCAAAAGGACACAACAATTCCACAAAAGTGAGGGATTAAGTGGTGGAAATGATACATTCAGTTACTACAAAGATGATGGTTTAAGCTAACACCTTTTATTTGACATAAAAGATTTCAGCTATAAGGGTTTGAATTAAGAAAACAAAATCATAAATCATAAAATCATATCCATTTTAAGATGCGTATTTCAGATATTGCTAGTTTCGTCTAGTAATTTCACCTACTATGAGTGTTATATAAAAACCTTTTAATATTCTGATAGACTTTGTGGATGATTCGCTACTAAAACTGCACAACCTTAGCAGCAGATAACTAATGAATCTGGTTTATTGAGCATTTGAAGCTACTCCTCTGCTACGGCTCGACTCAAAAAAAAAAAATCTATATTTGGATATAGTTCAACACAACAAGTTTTACAAAGTAAAAAGAGTTCTCAGTATGCAAGAGAAACCCAAATATTTGTCGTGAAATAAGCATGGCGTGATGTGGAAAGCTTTCACTTGGCATGTGGAAGACCCACCTTCAAGTCTTTGCTCCTCCTGCTTTGAACCAGATGAACAGACAGATAACTGGGCTATAGTCAAATGACTGAGCTATTCACAAGTCTGACAAAAAAAAACCCCAAACAACCAAAGAAACAAACAAACCCACAACCCAAAAAATCCTAAAATGAATAACATTTTTGTATTGTCCAATTAAAAACTTTCAGGAAAGTGCTGGCTCAGGCTACCAAACTTTGGAAAAGAAATCTAGTGGTAAAGGAAGTGCAGCAGGTAAACCATTCAGCTCTGACTAACTTTGATCCAAACATCAGTGACATCAACTGAAGAGATCAGCACATCATCAGTTTCTTCAGCAACTTAAGCAAATGTCATTTCCCCTTTTTACCTTCACCCTCTTGAAGAGCTTTTTGATCACCTACAGCTTCAGGAACCAACTTAGCATAGGAGTGTTTTTCACTGGAATCAAACTTCATAGTATCAAAGTATACAGATCCATTGGACACATACCTGAAAAGTTAAAGATCATTATTTAGCTAACTTTCCACCAAGACTTAAGTTTAAGACAGTGATTTTTGGGATAAAATTCAGTTAAGTTCTCTAGTGAAACCACATACAGTCTGGTACTGCTCAGTATTGTAAAGATGACTTTGGTGAGCCTAAGTTTTAAGGCCTTACCATAAAGACTTCAGACAAAACATTGAAAGTCATAATAAAATTGATCAAAGGGAAAACAACACCTTTTGTTAAACTTTTAAGAAGTGAGACATCAGATAACAGTCCCAAGAGATGAAATATCTACAATACTTCTGGTCCCTTTTAGTATTTTGCAATAACATAATATGAATCATGTTTGTTTCACAGTCCATTTTGTCCTCTTTCACTTTGCTCAATTTGTCCCACTACAGCTATAATAAAAACTCTGACAAAAAGATAAGTCCATAATAAAAACTCTGACACAAAGGTAAGTTTCAGAACCACCAGGAATGCTGATAATTCAGTGCAAACAATTTTGAACTGTTCCCCTCCCCCTCCCTTTTTTTTAAGAAAAGGAAGAACATGCAAGAGAAATTATGGCAGTCTGAACCACAGGTTTGCTCTTTTCACAACAAAAATACATCCATGACAAAAAATTGAGGCTATAAACAGAAAGAGAACTCAAAAATTTCAGATCGGAATCTATCATGATACTTAGGAACTTCTAGAGCATTGATTTTCACACGTATTAGACAATGGCAGAAAAACAGTTCATGATTACTTTTTCTTTTTTTACCTTATGTTATTTACAACTGATTTCTAGCCATCTACTCAGGCACCCATTTTTGAAACCCCTTGCTGAAGGCCAGGAGTCAAACACAGTTCAAGTGAATGAGACTTTGACTATTTTCATGAACAAGGACTTGACCCTATAAATTTAATAATCTAACCTCTCTTTGTAAGACATTGTAAGAAGTATACAATAGCACATTTTCATCAGGTGTGAAATAACAGGTCTTTTGCAAAGGAACTTGAAGTCTGGAAAAGACTACTATTGCATATGAAAACAGAGAAAACAGTTCACAGTTAAGTGCTGAAAGCAATCATTCTAGCTCTGATACACTGTAAGCACACAACAGAAGTATGCAGTAGCAAACTTACCCATAACCATTATCCACAATCTTTTTCACAAAATCCACAATTTCTGGCACATATTCACTAACCCGTGTTAAAACATCTGGAGGTAAAACCTATAGATAAAATGTAGAATTTTTTATATATATTTTGAAATATATATAAAAATAAAAATATTTATACATATGCATATTTGCACTAAATATATCTATATATTATACATTGGTTAAAAATTGGCTCAAAAGCCAGTGACAGTAGAATCTAAGACTCCTGCTCTGAAACAATGTGCTGTGGCCATTTTTTCCTCAGCCTTTAAGGTGACGTTAACAACAAACTACTGCAGGAGATGTCAGCTCTTCCACCTATTGCACTTCTGACAGAACAGGCAGTAAGTCTCTCTGATTTGCAGGTAAATAAATAAACGTTCATTGAGCTGAACCATTGCATATGACATGGCATTTCATCTGTAACAGACAAATCTGTCCTTGATTTTTATCATCACATAATTTCTTAGCGGCTGAAGACTGGTAAGTAGTCAGTCTAAATGCTGAGGTTGGCAGGGCTCTTGTGCAGCTAACAGATTCTATCTCCAACTTCTCAATCAGTTTATGATTATAAGCTGATGTTACACCAAGGGGAAGGGATGGAGTGCACATATCAAACTTGATCACCAGTTAACTGGCTCTGGTAACGTGCACAGTGGATTTAAGATAGTTGGGATGGAAATGGAACAGGTACTAATTTAACAGCTACCTATTCACATTAAAGGAAATTCAAGAAGGTTGAAATATGAGGGGTTTGAAAGCTATTAAGGAGCTAAATTGTATTCTGGGTTTTATGAGGCATGGCACATACACTTTTAGAACAGAAAACAGTTTGCTTACTTACATTGAGTGCTTCCATATCTTTATGAAACTCCCCTTCCCAGAATTTGGGGAGCTTTGAGAATATGGAATTGTCAGTCACCTGACTGCCAAATTTTGTGTCCAGCCAGTCAGACAGCAAATCTTTGGCCTCTTCCAACAGCATCTATAAAACAATGATTGTAAGTGCAACTCATCAAAGACTTGCCCTGTTTAAACTCTGCAGAAAGATCTTACTCTGAACAGAGAGGTTTGCTTAAGGAAAAAGACACTTGGCTATGAATACTGAGTAATCCATGTTTCTACCAAATTTTTATCATATTGGTCTTCATATATATGGATGAAACAAACAGAGGAAGGAAGATAAACAGATAAGTGATACCTGTTTTGATATCAATCACTTAAACAGGCATGTGGAATTTACGCTGTAAACACTGAATGGGACCCGCAGTTCTATCACATCATCTGTTCCCCCCATTACTATCGGATAATCCTAACAGAAGCCTTACTGTGCACATTGTTAAAAAGTGTTTGAAAGACTGATTTGAACATCAGCAATGATACATTTCAGTCTTGTATCAAAAGATGACCTATTTTTAGAATAAGATATAAGCCAAGAAGGTGTGATTGCTTAGATTTTAGTTGTTTTTAAAATTGTGTTAGGTCAGTATACACTTTTATAAAGGTCCTTGATATTAGAATAGCTGGACTTTTTTAAAAAAGATGATTAAGAGAGAGTCTTCTCAAGAAGGGAGCACATACCCTGTGCTTCCTACAGTAACTATCACACATAATCTGAAAGCAAGAAAAGATGGAAGTGGAAATGAATTACTAAAAGACAGTAGTTATATTGACTGACTTGGTTACTGGGACAGTCCCAAAGGCCAATAAAGTCAACAGGACTATTGTCACTAAAGGTAATGGTCTTTGGATAAAAATTATCCTGGGCATAATTTTTTGGGATATATTTTCTTCTCTGATCAGAGACAGAAACACTTGTGTAGAAAACTGCCACCAGTATTGGAATGTCATAAATGCATGTTCAGTAATTGATACTGAAACTAATTCATCAAGACAAAAAAGTCAAAGAGAAAGTCTAAATATATGCAAGAGAAAAATCCCCGTTGGAAAGGTAAAAATAACTGAGTAATTATCACAGTGGGAGGGGAAAAAAAAAAGTCATTGATAAAAACAGCATCCAAAAACTATATAGTTGAATTCAAGGACCAAATTTCCTGTATTGAATGCAAAGTACTAGAAAGTCCTCAGGCCCACCATTCCTCTTTTTATGAATAAAAATTTCCATAATGTTTCAGGGAATTACTACAAGCTAAATATTATTTTAAAAACCCCTAACAATTATAAGCCAACTATAATTTAAAAAGGAGCTCAGACTGACCTCATGACATCTGTTGATCTCTTCTGCAGGGAGTTTTGCTTGCATAGCTTCTTGTAGAGGGTCAAAAGCAGACTTCACTGCATTGTGAATTCTTTCCAACATTTGCTTTTTATCTGGGTCTGTTGTCTCATTTAATTTAACTGAAAAGAGCTACAATTAAAAAAAAAATTTAGAAAGCAACTTGCAGTACAGTACTGCTATGTTCCATATACAATATATTATCTTAGCCATGTAGGACCTTGCTAGTGATGAGTAATACATTATGCCACATCAAAAGCTTTGATATCAAACTACTGAAACATACTCCATCAGAAATAAAGGTGAAGTCAAAAGAATTTAGTTCACATTGGAATCCAGTTTTTCAGAAAGACTTTATGAATTACTACATCATCATTACTGTTGTTTAGTAATTTACTACATCATCATTACTGTTGTTTAGTAATTTTCATTTTCTAGGCAGTTGATCACCTTAATTACAGAGCTGATTATCACAAATCTGAAAAGGAGAAGCTTTAATGTGAAAGACAGAGAGATTTAATGCTATGCTTAGAGAGTATTTCAGGCAGTGATAGTTGGGCAAAATTTTCAGGCCTCCTATTCCCAGGCCTGTATTCAATTTGTTAGACTGATAATCTATTTGTGGTCTGTAGTTCTAAAAACGACCAGAGAATCACCTTCCCCGCCTTCAGTCCAGCACACACAATTTATTAAATCCCTAAAGCTTTAGAGACTTTTTGCTCTTTCCATGACCATTAATGGTACAAAAGAGAAATTTCACAAGCTTTAAAAATTATGGACATACCACCATTTTAAAACTATTTTAAAGGGTTGTGTTTAAAGTTTGAATTCTAACACACAAACATGCAATTGCTTTTTGAGCTTTTCCCCTAATACTCCAACAACAATATACATGCACTCACAAACAAGTTCTATTGATATAAAAATCAGGCATGCCTTTTACACGGATAGTTCTTGTCAATTCTAAAACAATGGAAAATCAGTGATGTGCAGTTCCAATAACATTTCTAATTTGTGTGGTACCAGTTCAATAGAATAACGGAAAGAAGCAGAAACTTTAAGGAGGTAGCAAAGTCAGAGGCATTTTTTAGATGCTTTGCTACATTATTGAGTAAGAACCTAAGACACCAGCAGTGATTAAATACCACGCCCACCTCTGAGGCAGTTTTAACATCTTCAAGTAGCTGATCTGGTGCCGACTTGTTCTCTCTATACCGTTCAAAAAGGTAATTTTGTCTTGCTCTCTTGATGATCTACAAAGCAGAAACATGAAAATACTTTTGTGAAGTGACACATAGTTCTACAAAGTACAAATAAAATCTATTACATACCAAAGGCATTTCCGAATCCCTATAAATTTAACAAGCTACAAGAACTACATGCAGTAATATGAATTAAACACACCATACATAGTTAATCAGCTACATCAACAGAGTTAATCAGGTATCTCAACAAGACGCAAATAAAATAAGTTATCTTGGTAAAATGCTTAGTCTTCATTATTTATGACAACATTCATTTATATACAAGAATACAGGCTTTGCTACCATAGGAATGCTACAAAACTGAGAAAAATCAATGAGTTTGTGTTAAAAAATATATGTCTAAGTAAGTGTAAGATTTATCTTGGCTTATGAAATGGCTATTACATATGACTCTCTGAGTTCCATGCTTAAAGTACAGTATTTTAGATTGCAATTTAAAAAGACCTTACCTTATCATCAATATCTGTAATATTCATACAATAGAAAATGTCATATTTAAAATAATCCCTCAAGATTCTTCTCAGGATATCAAATGAGATGTATGACCTAAAAACATAAAAGATACAGGGGTGTTTTTAGTGAATACCTCAAGTCTATTTCTATTCTATGCACAAACTACTGTAATCTCAGAGTCAGTAATTTTATAGCAGTTTTAATTTTACCTCATCTACTAGTAAGTTTTTAATCACACAATGACATAATATTATAACATGCTTTTAATTTTAAATCTCAAGCATTGAGTCTAACCAGACTGTCTTCTAGTAATACACTCATCTAAATAAAGTACCTTTTTCTATTAATCTTTTACTTCCAATAGGCACTGTTATTACCCATATCAAAATAAGGAACTGCAGTACCTGGCATGTCCCATGTGAGAAGCATCATAAACTGTTGGACCACAGCAATACCACAAGACCTTTTTTCCATTCTGAGGCTGAAATATTTCCTTAATTGAAAGGGAAGGTATAGTGATCAGAAGAAATTGAAGACATGTTCTCAGGCCAGTAACACCACATTTGGAGATCAGAACATGAAAACATGGATTATAATTACAGAAAAGGAATAGTTATTCCATTCCCAGTTTTACTGTAAAAAAAAGATCACCACTAGCTTTATCATGTAAGAGAGATAACAGGGTGTGGCTGTTCATGTTATCTGCACTCTTACCAATCAAGATATCAGATTATTTTCTCCTGGACTAGGCAGGGCATTATTCAAGCTGTGTTTGTAAAAGGGACGATCAGGCTTTCTTTTGCATTGAAGAAGGTTACAGAGTATAATCTTTTCACACATACTCAGATACTACATCCCGTATAACATTAGTATTCTTAATATTTCCTCTCTTTCCAAAAGGACCTTCAAACAAGACCACAAGAAGTTTTACCAGTTTATATTACAATAACATAATTGGCGAGACTTCTTTTTACACAGACAACATCTAAAGAAAAAAACTGATTTTATTCTGTTCACATTGCCTATACTTATGTGTATTACAGTTGAACCCCTGGCTATTTTGCATGATGATAACTTGAAATTGGGAACTATATATTATGCAATATACACATACATACACACACTTGTAGTATATCTATATTTATTGCGTGTATTATAACACTTGCCGAGCAGACACACTTGACTGACACAAGCATATGCTTGTTAACGTGCTGCAAAATACAACCCAGAAACCTGTCTACTGATAAGGTAAACACTTAAGAAACAAACATTTGATGACTTGTCTACTTGTGTTTCTGTGGAAATCTCTGCTTTTCTTTCATTTAGTCACCTTATTTCGAGTCAGGCTGTTGTAGAGGCAGAGCCTAGAATGTTTTGTCCCTTCAGGGGGAGACCAGGGAGGCTGCACACGCTTGCCTTTACCTAGGGGAAAAAATAGTTTAAAGAGAACTGCAAAGACACTTTCCACAAACAGATTTGCAATATAACATTTTCTGCTTATCACATGTCTAAGTTATTTCAAAAGAAAAAAAATACATATAATTAGACAAAGCAGCTCCAATCCTAGTAATCCAACTACTTTTGCTAGAGCTTCCTACAAAGCCACTAAAACCAAAGTAAATTATTTCAATCTAGTTTATTTTCTACTCTCTGACTTGCCATTGCTATTAACTTTTGATCCAAGTAACAGGAAGGAAAAGGGTATAAAAGTAAGACCGTGCAATTCAGTTAAAGCATTAACAAGAGCTTTGAAATTGAATGAATTATTAATAAAGTGTTACGGCAGTCCTGGGCTTTCTGCAATGCCACTGATTTTACTGTGAGAGCATATCACAGATCTCATACAGAATTTGCAAAAAATCTCCAGAGACCAGAGTTAGTCTCTAAAGCCAATATTGACAGAGTATGTGTACTCAAGGTGAGAGGGAGGGGAGATGGAAAGGTTTAGAAAAAAACTCGGCTTTTTATCATACATTGTTGCTATGTACACAAGGCATTTTTAAACACACTTATTTACCACAAACATGCTCCAATTCAGCAGGAGGCTAAATTTCGCCATTAAAGTGAGTAGATAAAATCCAGGGTAATATTAGTGACAATATTCTTGCATTTGTTTTCTTTTAAACTTTTAAGAAGCACAGGGCTGCTTACAGCTGTAATGATGTTAAACTAATTATCACATTAACTAGGAATGAAAGCAAACCAGGAAAATAAAAAATACAGCAAGGTTGCCAGCTTAATATGCACAGCACTGTCTTTAGGAATTCTCATGGTATGCATTTTAACTGCAATTAAAATATTATAGAAACTATTTGTTTTGACAACAGAATTGCCATTCTGATCCTGTGTCTCACAGTGCTCTTCATTAACTTTGTTTCCCCTGATATCTTTCTATGAATATTTTGGCTGAAAACCTTCAAGTAATGTAAACATTCATGGTATAAAAAAATTGACCTCTTCCTCATCTTCCTTTTTTTAATAACTGCCTAAATAAGAAAAAAAGATATTAACTGTAGTACTCTGTCTCACAAACGGACTCCATTTAATGTCCATGTTATGGATCCACAGAAATACGTGTTTATTCTAAACATTTCATTGTATGAGGTACTCCCGAACAGAATACCTCAAGTTCAAGAGCAGTCTATCCATAACACAGACCATATACGAAGGTATGGATTTGTTTACACTTTGATTTACGAAGATTACGTTGGCACGCTTAATTGTGGCTAACATTCCCCTCAGGGAAAGAAGCCTATGTGGGTTAGTCTAATAAAAGATAAATCTGTAAAGCTTTCTTTACTTACAACCACACTAAACATAAGAAAAACCCCAGATACTGCACCCTAAAGTTCTCAGCTTGAGAGTTAGGCATCACGTATCCACTACATGGACACCACAGGCAAAGTAAAAGGCATACAGTTTAGTCTGTTCAAATATGTCTCTGGCAGCTATAAGTCTTCCTCCTGGTTGAACTGAAGTTCATTTGCTCTAATCCACCCCTGGAGCTCTCTGATACACCCCAAAAATCACTGATAAAATATCCAAGGTCTAAGAAGTGTGGCAGATTCATGTGTCATTTTCAAAGTGAACACTGCAGAACACCATTTCAGGACTTCCAATACATATGCACAGATCATGAAGATAACAAGACATAACTTCAGAAGGAGAGACTTAACATTGAAGATTTCATGGACAGGAAAACAGAAGCCTTTTCTCTTATTGCTCCACCCTGATCCATGAAAGTCTGTAGAGAAATTGTAGTTAGTGGCATTAAATCTGCTATTGGAGCCAGGGATACAGCTGAGATCCCTTCACTGCTGAAAGGAAATCAATAACCAGCACAAATGCATGCAGGCGCACACACATATAGAGAATCTACTCGCAGCAGTCTGATTTTAACTGCTGGTCTGCTAGGAATTGAGAACACATGATGAGAGGTTGTGAGAAGATGGCATTGGAGTAGTATTAGTCAACAACCATCATGAAAAACGACAGACATTATGCATTCATTTGTAGGTATTGCAAGCACTATACAACAGCTCTGTGTTATTATTATTAATTATTTCATGACTCCCTGAGCAATATAAAGCAACTCCCTCACTATAAAGCAATTAAATTAGACTAGCTCATTGGAAAACAACTCAGGAGAGTGATGCAGCTCCCAAAAATGCCAGCACCCATGCTTACACAATGACCTAGATTAACCGGTTAGTATTTCCTCAAATCATCAGCAATACCTGAATTACCAGGGTTAAAAAAGAACCTCAAACATTATTTTTGAAATTCAGTGTTAATAACAAGCGTAAGAGGCAGTATTCAGTTTACTTCATTATGATTTGTATATTATACAACAACTATTTAGTTACCCTTGCAGGGAAAAAAAGTGGACTGAGCAAATCCTGATATTTTAGGGAACAAGCCAAAACCCACACATTCTTTTACAATCCAGCAGCTAGCTTTTTAAAGAAAATACACATAATCGAATTCTGTACACTGAGGAATTTTAAAAATCAAAGAAACATGGAAACAGAGCTTTAACATTCAAGTAGGTCAGGATCTATCAATAATGCAGTAACTGTATGTAAGAAGAATTTCATGACCTTGAATACAAGTTGATACGGTAAATTTTAAAGCGTGCAAGAGACTATGAAAGGGAACTTCTAGGAATTCTCAGCAATAAAAACCAATACAGTGTCAGCTAGTCTATAACCTGCCCACCAGTTTCGTATTACTCACTTGTTTGAAGTTTACAAGGCTCATTTTTTTCACTGCTGCCATCATAGATTGCTTCTATGTGCCTGTACCACCGGACAACATGGATATACTGGTCCACAGGTGGCCCCGAAAACTTTCTGAATACCTCCACATCTGCATGTGAAAATGTGAACCCCTGGATATAACTACGAGTGCTCAGGTACTCATTCAAAGCCTTCACCCTGGCTTCCTCTTCACTAATGCTCAGAATAAAACTGTAGCTGGAAGCTGTAAAGAGAGGCACAGGACATTTGGTCAGTATTAAAAGAAGGAGATCCCATGACCAAAATATATCCTTAAACTATACATCTCCCCCTCTAAATTAGCTCTGGCGAGTGACAAGAAATTTGAGAAAACTATATTTAATACAAGCTACCGAATAACTATATATTTCCTATTAATAGGATTATGTTCATGCTGTGATAAGGTTTTTGGAGACATCTTTACAAAGAGTAATAAGGACAAAAGCACGGGTCCTTTTCATGAAGAAATACTATCTAGTTGAAATTGGAGAAAATTCTTCACATACAGCAAACTGAGTAAGTCACTCTTTTCCATGCTGCTAAAACACTCATCCTGCAAATATTTAAATATGATTAATTTTACACACTGTGGATAGGCTGTGAATATGTCTACTGAAGTTGAGCATATCCTTAAACCTTTGCAGGACTGGTGCCCGCATGCAAGCTCCCAGCATGATGCTCAGTTACTCCTACTTGCTCTCACAACTCAAAATTTAAGCTGTTGCTGTGTATTTCCATACTTATCCTATACCACTTTCTCTCCTCAGATGTGAGTAATATTTAAAATTAGTAAGATCTACACAAACAAACAGGAAGGATATCAGATCATGCTCCTCCCTCACAATTTTTTAATTCCACAATTTATTTGGTATACAGGCAAAGCAGGTTCAATTATGTCTCATCTTTACAAATGCAGGGACATGGAGGAAGCAGAGCAGAGTTCTGTGACTTGGTAGGGATGCTCACAGTAATGGCAAGCCCTGTGTAAGTCAGTGAGTATGAAGCACTGCGGAGGTTATGGCATCTGGGCTAGCACTGACATTAGGTAAACCCAGCATTCATATTTTCCTACAATGATCAATGCTTGTAAGTCCATTCGTGTTCAAAGTACTGTATAAACATTACGCTGATATCCTGCTTAGGTAGTCAGCCAAGAAGGTAATTTAAGACATAGTCAAGGTCATAGTGCAATAAAGTGAGAGAGGCAGAATGAGAACACCTGTCCCTGCTCCCAAACCCTGACAGAGACCACGGCCACAAGTGTTGCTTCTTACACTAGTATGAACATCTTCTGCATGAGTAGTGTCCAAAGCATTGGAGGTGCTCACAGACCAACGCTGTTGGAAACAGGAGGATGAAAGGAGATGGGGAAGCGATGGCTAGGACACAATTTGAGGAACTGCAGAATTGAAAAGTTCTTCCAAATATCATCAGTTAAGACTATGAGCAGCTCATTTCCTATATGGAAATCAATTATTAAAATATTCTACAGCAATTCAGGATGACAGGGAAATAGCAACTAGATATCAAGTACGTTTGTGTTTGACTCTTTTGAGTATAAGTGAGATATAGTAGCAAACCAGCAGAACTAATACAAAATATCAGTAATTAAAAAAAAAAAAAATTAAAGGTCACAAAAGATATTTAAAATTCATACACAAAAGCAAAGTCAGATTCATGTAAAGTCTCAATCCCTCTCAAGGACTATCTATGTAATTGTTCAGTATAAATAAGGAATAACACGTAAATAATGGTTCATAACTAGACCTTATGGGCTTGCCTTACCCAGCTGAATGGGATTCAGCTTTGGCTCACATAGTTAATTTTACTATAAACCTTTCAGGCTCCTAAGTATTTACTGATGTTTATCATCATAGAACTCTACCTGTTTATACACATGAAATAGTTGGAAATAGTTATGTTCATTAACTACAGAAACTTAAGACATAAGTCTTTCTTGAATGTGAATTTTGTGTCCATGAATCACAGGAGGGAGAAGGCCAAAAAAAAAAAGTATTACAGGAATGATCTGTGTAGAAACAAAACCATATCTCAAAGAAAAGATCTTTAAAGACCTATTGCAAGGAAAGCAACACTCAATTTGCAAAGTATTATTAGGGTTATTATGACCATTATTCACACATCAAGCTGCTAATGGGAAGCAAGTCAGTGTATCTGAAACAATATAAGTGCTTTCCAACCACATCTGCAAACCAATCTAAAAGGGAAGTTGCACAAACTTAAACACAAATACAACAAAGATGACAGGACTCATATAAGCCAATTTTGGTGAGGAGAGATGGCAAACACTGACTGTGTATGTCAGTACCAGCTTAGCCCTGATAGCAGAGCAGCCAAACTTACTTTGAACAATCTTGGCACACTCGTTAATACTTGAAATTATAATGTTTGACGTTATGTCTAGTTGCAAGAGCAACAGCAAACTTGAAAGTGTAATACATCAAAGAAACCAGTTAGCCCAGGGGACCTAACAGGAGGATGTCTTTATGTTGAGACTGATCACTGACTCAAATTCAGCCCAAACTCGTGTCCATGACTGCACACCACAGCAAGTGCAGTACAGTAAGAACACACCTGAGCAGCTGTTGACAAGGTTCCTCAGGACACAGTAGCAGTTGAGCCACAGCAGTCTTGAGCTCCCAGCACGCTCACTGTACCAATACAAGTTTTCCACATTGGATTCACAGGCTGTGCTGAGCTCCAAACTTCCTTTTCAAGACTGATGGCTACTTTGCAAACCATGGCAGCTAGCTTAAAGCTGGCACAGGTCGGTTCTACTCTCTGCTGTGGTCAGATGTAGAGATACAAGCAAATTTGCTGTGTTTGAGAGAGTGCTGAGTGATCAGTGCAATTCTGAAATACCTCCGAGCATCCTATTTCAGCACATACAGGACAAAATCATTCTCACTTCTGGCATTCTTGTGAGTAGCTCCAAACTGGACTGAACTAACAAAACAAAAGCTCTTGTCCTGAAGCACAGGGTGCTCTCCTGGGAATAAAGAATGAATATGGTAACACTGTCCTTTGGAAGCCAGTATACCAGAGGACCATTTCTTTTCAAGCAAAAGAAATCAGTCAAAACTATCTTTACATAAAAGTCTGTTCTGATTTCATTTATATCACTACTAAAAACAAGAGTAGTAAATCTACAGAATCTTGTTTTTCTGTGATTTGTATTCTGCACCCTCAGATTCCCCCCCTCAGTGTCTTGCAATGCCTTTAATTCATCACACCCTCCCACGGGAATATTTCGTCATACCTCTTAAGTGCTTCATCCTCTCTCCCCATACACTTCAGTATCCCCATCCTCTTGTACAGCTCCAACCCATTTTTGCTCAGTCTGCCAACTGTGTGCAAGAGGCAGCCCACTGTCAAATGTAACTAATACCAATCAATGGGAGGGAGAAGGGACAATGGACATATATAGGCCTGACCTGTTTTACGCCTGTTGCTTTAGGAAAACCAGGCTAAGAAATAGCCTTTCTCTCTGACTGCAATTTTTTCCCCCTCCCAAAAGAGAAAAATTACAGTTGCTACTACTCAATTGCATTAAGAAGTGTCTTCTTGACAACAGAAACACAGGAGTATTACAGAGCTGTTGCATAACACTGAATCTTAAGTCATGTGAATGGAATGATTCGTAGACATCAAATGATACCACTTAAGGGCAACTCCATTCAGAAAACAAGCACTGAGCACGAGTATTGGAGAGGTAGCAAAATAACCTTGAAAAATCATAAGAATGAATGTTAATAATGTAACACTTCCCTGGCATTAAAAAGTTGTTTCAAAAAAAATTCCACTGTAGACATTAATTAATACAGTTCTTGTACAATAATTGCCAGTGTACGATCTCTTTGGGTGATATAATTGTCACACATTCTTCTTTCCATGCATGGAGTGCTTTGGAGACTACTAAAGGACACTGGGAATTTGCCTGCAAGACCACAGCAACCCACAGACTCAAAGGTATAAGATCGCTTCTGCATTTTATTTGCACATAAAATACCTTTTGAAGTTTAATCAAGATGTGTAACCCACACAGTATCAAATTTGATGGAAATTTTTCACTTTTATTAACTTGAAAATGAAAACCTCTGTTCCTGGAAGGTGTTGACAGCAAAAGTAAATACATAAATAAAATAGGCAGTAAGCTAGCTGACACGAAAACAAGGAGTTACTTTCCTCTGGGGAAAAATTAGGTTTCCTGGGCTTCCCTGAACCTGCTAACCTTGTCAGTCATAATTAGATGACAACTGAAATGTTCTGGGATTTCTGCAGAGACACTGACTGAGAAGAAATCTTAGACGTTTCTGAATATTTTAAAATGTCATTTCTCTTCTAATTTGGTTTTCACAAATTTAAGACAACTCATAAAAGATAAGTGTAACACGTCTCATTATTAATACGGCTCCAAATTGGCCATTTATCATTCTGGCTGGCCACTGTGGTAGCTTTGGAAGGAAGTCCAACTATCTGCTCAGCCAAGACAAATTATCCTTTTCCATAAAAATTTCAGAAGAACTGAACCAATGTAGCTATGCCACCTATGCAAGACACCGCATACACACAGAGAGACAACGGACTTTTCAAGACTCACACATGAGGATCAAGAGGCTTTTAGCAGAGCAGGGATTTTTAAGACAGAAGTATCCCACCAAGGAAGAGCTTGTCAGTCCTAGTCACTTTAGCCCTGTGAGTTCCCCTTCCACTCCTCCTGAACTGAAACTAAATCTAACAACTACAATTTAAGTAAAAAGCAAATAATATTTGCCCAATAATAAACTCAACTAAAAAGTTTCTTAAAGCGTACCTGAACTGAGCCTTTGGTGGGGGTCTTTCCCCCCCTACCTTATCTAATATACTGAAAAGATATCTGAAAAAGTCAGTCTCTTGACAACTATAAATGCTTCTGGACTCCCTTACATAGGAATGTTACTTGTGATGACCAAAGAGCAAAGTAACTTTCAATAACAAAGAAAAAGGGGAAAAATCTTTGAATCTACAGATCCTTAACTGGAATGACAGAAATTTCCAACCCCGTACATACCATAATGGTATTTCACACTTGTATGACTGGTATTCCAAGTTTCCATTTGCTACAGTAGTACCAAAAATTATAGGACTACCCTAGCCCTCCTTCCATATGGAAGAGCATAGTATAACCCATCATTAAAACACAACCACAAAAAAAAGTCAGGAAAAGTCAAAAAGTTCAGACACAAGTCCAAGGGAGAACACAGATGACTAGGAAAGACAGTAAGGGAGACAGAGGCAGGCCAAAGAGAGCAGACAATGTGGTGATAAATGCACAACTGACTAAGCGGTCTGGTAGCCACCTAACATCTCTTTGAACCCACCAAGCTGGAGAACAGCTGTTGCCAGACTTCAGTACTGAGAAGCTCCAAGTTTTTTCCACAAATCATCATGTGCTTGTCAATAACTTTTACATTAGTGGTGAGGCACAACGTGGATTGCCCCCCACGGTCTTGCAAGGCACCACAGATCCTCGCGAGGGGTACAACCGGCACCTATAGATCCACATTTCCCACTACCCCATGGACATACAGACCCAGACACATGCCGCACTTCAAACTCCTTGCTCCTGCTACCCTGAAGAGGCATCAGGAGCTGCTTACGTGTCACCCACCACCCAGGGACACAGGTGACCTCCCCAGGGACACTCACCCAACAACGGGC